>QEPC01012145.1:0-25990 GCA_003113815.1 Sphenodon punctatus | reverse complement strand
GACTAGCTCAGAAGGTGTTGGGAAGGGGGGAGGCAGATAATTAGTTTCGTTTCTTGCAAGCCTCTCCACCCCTGGTGCCTGGAAGTCTGCTCCTCAGTGACTGACACCTCCCTGTCATGTTTGACCTTCCAGGGAACCTTTTTTTGCCACCTGAACTCATCCGAACGCGATCCAAACTGACCAAACTGTTCGGCCATTTCGCCGTTCGGTGTTCAGTTTGTTCGGTATGTTCGTGTTACGGTTCGGGTTCGAGTTCAGTCATCCGAACAGTTCGAGTTCGGGCCGAACTCCGAACTTCTGAACTGTGTTCGCCCATCCCTACTAATTCCTTAGTAGATTAATTTTCTTTTTGGCACAATGGGGAAGTCAACCCAATTCTTAGTAAAGTTAACCTTTGAAAATAATGATGAAAGGTGCTTTAAAAACTGTGGAACAAGGCCCTTTAACCTGGTTCTGCCAATGTAAACAAATGGAGGAGTTAATTGAAGTTTCAGAATCTCAGGAACTTAATAGCTCTTCAAGCGACCTTAATATGGGCCAAAATTGGTATGGTTAAGACCCTGAGAAATTAAGCTTAACCCATATCTTAGAAGTAATTAGATCAGTTAAAAAAGAATCAAAGACTGATAGGGATAAAATACTTGCTGAATGCACTAAAGTTAAAAATGCAGTAGAAGAAGGTAATAGGAAACTGGAAGCTCTATCACAGCATACTGGAGTAGCAGAATAACGTATTGTTGACTTAGAAAAACATGCTCTCACAACAGAAAATGATGTGACCAAACTTAAAGATACAGGGCATTTTCAGATGTGACAAGCTTTTTGTCCACTATGCCTAAATCCATCCCGGGGTGAGAGTCGAGGGTGGGGCAAGCCCCGCCACTGAAAAAACTTTCAGGCAACCAGGACTGGGGAGGAAGCAGGGAGAAGGCAAGGGACGTGAAGACGTGGGTCTGCATGTGCCCATCCTCAGCGCTCTTCAGTGCGGCCCCGTCTCTTCCCTGATGGGCAAGTACAGCAGCCTATCAGGCCGCTGCGCCTGCCTGGAACCGCTCTGGGCACGGGCCGAGGTTAGGTGGAGTGGGCCATCAGACATGATGGCCCACTCTACCATGGACTGCCTACCCTGGGAGCCCAGCACACATCCCGTGATAGCCCTGCTACAGTCCGGGGTAATGTCTGCCCCAGCCTGTGGTGAACATCCTGTGGGGCTGGATCAGACGTGACAACCCGGCCTCTGGTCATGCTACAGTAAGTGTGACCACAGGCCAGGGTGTCACGTCTGATAATACCCACAATAACCTCTCTTCTCCATAAGTGTGAAGATCTGGAGAACAGATATAGAAGGAACAATATCTGCATACTGGCCTTAAAAGAATGGCTGGAGAAAAGAGACATGAATGCTTTCCTGAAGAGCCTTTTTATGTTGGTATTTCCTTGAGATTGAAAGAGCTCATAGAGTATTCTCACAGAACCCATCACCTAATGCTCTGTGTTCAGACCAATTATTATAAAATGTTTACGTTATAAAGATAAAGAGGACATTCTTGCTACCACCAGAAAGAAATTGTAATTTGGATATCAAGACTGCATTGTAAGGATTTTCCCAGACTATGTACCTGGAACTGCTTTTAAGTGCAAAAAATGGTTAAATGATATGGCTTTATTTGAAGAAAATGCTTGGAGACCCCAGATTAAATTTCCTGCATGATTAGTTATTGTGTTAAATGGAAAGCAATTTTTTTGTTAAATTATTACTGAAGGGATTAGGAGAGGGGTTGACTCTTCTATTTTAATTAAGTTTTTTCTTTTCTATTTAGTTTTTTATAAATAAAGTTAAACTGTTGAAATGTAGTAATTAGATTAAATGAGTGGGTGGTTTAATTAAAGATTGCTAATTGTAAAAGATATATTAGACAATATGTTATTTCTTACTCCCTTTTATTAATCGATAGTGCTTATAGGATTTTTCTTAATAGAAAAAATGAATGGTACAATAAATAAAATTTAAACACATGTAAGAATAATCTTAGAGGAACTTATAACTATACAGTGGCTCATTTGGATGATAATTATTTGAAGTTGAAAACCCTATCTCTTAATCTTAAAGGTCTTAATCATCCAGTTAAAAGAAGTTAGGTTACAAACCTTTAGCTCAAGCAATTAATGTTTTCATTTTTTTACAGGAAACTCAGGGTGTTTTCAGATGTGACGAGATCACAGTGAACCACGCTGAATACCTACATGTGGCCACTGTGCCCTGCACGTCTGTTCGGCGGCTGCCAGATGTTCACCATGCTGAATGCCCACATGGGGTCAATTTCAACTATGCTTCCGGGGCTCCCAGTGTGAAAATCCCCAGAAGCGTGGTGAAAGTGATACCCGGCCAGAACAAAAAAAGTAACATCTGGCTGGTGATCATGGCCTGGAATCTCCGGCGGGATTCCGGGCCGTGGTCAAACTGACCTGACGCTGCCGTGGCATTGGCCTCGCCGCCCACCTGTCTCCCCAGAGGGCGGGCGGTGAGGGAGCGTGGAGGGGCGGGGCTGTGCAGCCGCATGTTGCACCGTGCGGCCCCGCCCCCTCCCTGATTCCCCACTGGGATCCCCGGCACGTCTGTTTGCCATGCCTGGGTGATCCCGGCGGGGAATCTCTGAGTTGTTTTCGGGACGGGGCGAAGCGGCCTTGTCATGTCTGAAAACACCCTCATTTACTCTATAAAGATCTTCCTAGGTTTAAAAGTAGACGTGTAGAACAAATCTATGTTTCATGTGGTCCAAAGGAAAAGGCAGGGGTTTTAATTAGTTTCTCTAGTAATACAGATTTCAAATTAGGTAAAACAATAAAATATAAAGTGGGAAGATTTCTTCTCATAACAGGTATATTCAGTTCTCAAAAGGTGACATTGGTTAATATTTATTCTCCAAATGTGGACACCTATCCATTTTTTCAAAAGTACCTATCTGTCATCTTTAAACATGTTGAAGGCCTTCTAATTGTACAAGGAGATTTTAATATACCGCTTACAATTTTTGACCATTCTGCATTTTCTTTTATGAAGTCAGTACATGTAAATATATCTCAATTAATTAATCCATATGATTTGGTGGAAGTATGGAGATTTTTATATCCTTCATCTAGGTTATATACCTCCCACTCATTGCTTCATAATGTCTATACAAAAATAGACCATATCTTATTGGAACGTGATGCAATATATAAATGTCTAAAATGTGATGTGCTTCCCATTACCTTTACAGATCATAATGCCTTATTATCTTGGTTCTTGTGGTTAAATCCCAAATACCAACATGCTCAAACTTGGCAATTGGACAGAGGTTTGCTTAAGTATGAGTGCATGCAGGAACATCTTACAACTGATATTAAAGAATACTCTAATTTGAATACAAGTACAGTTTCCTCCCCACAAACTTTGTGGGAGACTGCTAAGTCAGTACAACGCAGTAAATTGATAGGTATTAAAGCAATACGAAATAAAAAGAGAAGTGAAAGAAATAGTAGTAATATTTATTTGAGTAACCCGTAGGTCATTTCAAAGTAAAATACAGCTGTAAATACAAATATAAAATACAAAAGATAAAAAACACAGAAACAGAACATGAGCTCAGCAGCCAAATGGTAAAATATAAACATTGCATTTGATGTGTAAATTGCAATATACAGGGAGAAAATAAACCGAGACATAGACAAGATCACTGTCGGCTCATATTGTGTCTCTGCTTTATCTCAAGAACACAAGCACTAAATTGGACCGTTGCTCTTGAGAGGCAAGAATCGCTGCCAGAAAGTAATTTAATCAGGAAAACATCCAAAGCCAAACTGGGAAATCCAAAATATGTATGCGTAGAAAACTTGTCCTGGGCTTGGTGTATGCTGGACAGTAAAATATAACATGCACAAGAGTCTCGATCTGAGATAGAGAACAATTTTCACAAAACCTAGAACCAAAAGGTAGTCCAGCAAACCAACCTTGGACAATGGCTGACAGAAAGACATTGAGCCTAAACAGTGTTAGAGCATGTCTCAGCCGCCAGTCCATCCAAAGAAAGAGACAACTAGTATCATGAAATTGTAGCTGAACGTCTGCGTAAAGAAGGGCAACTTTCTGCATTCTCATAAGAAGGGACTCACTTTGTAATTCGTGGTCCAGAATCCTGCTTTTCACCAGAGACACAGCATTCTTAAGTCCAAAAGAAAGTAAATAATCCCTAGAAAAGCCCAACTTCGAAACCTCATTTTCCATGGACAGAGACCATAAGTTATTATAATGGTCACCAGAGACCAAACTGACAAGATAACAAGGTTTAAATGGGAACAAAGTCACTTTTAACGAGAATTTTATGATTGCTAAAAGAGCTTGTGATTTTAAAGTACGTGAGGCTGTCTCTGCTCTTAGGAGAACCTGAGGGACCCCTCTTGGGACCCCCAGGACGGCTCAAAGGAGCCATTCCGAAGAGAATCAATACAGTTCAGAAACGCCAGGCCCCAGCTAGGGAAGGCATAGAGAAGCTGGTTGACCACCTTAGCCCTGAATAAACACAGGACTGGCTTTGCCAGCCTCCCGCCTTTTGCATAAAAATAGCTCTGGATTGCACTGGATGTTTTTTTTTCTTGGGCAAAAGCCAATTTAAAATGCTTTTTCCAGCTCCTAGTAGCAGAGAACACAACCCCAAGATATTTGTAGAAGCCAACCTGTTCAATCTGGTGTATGCCCATCTGCCATAACCCAGAACATTTCCTGCTCCCTACACACATAATCTTAGTCTTTGATAAACTTATCAAAGACTAAGATTATGTGTGTAGGGAGCAGGAAATAGATAAATGGTAAAATAGATAAATTTTCTTGCTGACAGAACAACAGAAACCTGTGCATGCTTCTTCTCAACCCAACTGGGGTCTGGGAGATCAAAACAGTATCGTCCGCATAAAGTAAAATTGGAATTCTGCGGTCTGCTAGCTTAGGGGCATGAGAGTAAATTGCAGACAGAAAGGACACCACATTGTTAAGGAAAACGTTGAAAAGGGCTGGGGCCAAAATACAGACCTGCCTAACCCCCCGATTTACCTGAATTGTCTCTAGGAGGGTAATCGGGAGCAAAATGAACCTGCATGGTGTTATTGCAGTGTAGTTTAATTATAAGAAATAACAACTGGTGATCAATAGAGGTCAAAAGAAACAGGGAATTATATAATCAACTACAATGATTGGAGACCATGAATTTGGGACTTTCTAGTAAGAATATACAACTTGAAATCCAAAAAATAAAAGGTGAGATTGAGGCAATAGATACACAAAAATTACCCATCAATTGAGGAGAATTAAAAAATATATATTTTCAGCATAGCAATAAACCAGGAAAGGTCCACACACAAATGACAAAAGATAAACATAAAAAGACTTTTATTTCAGAAATTAGGCTTTCCAATGGTATCAGAGTCATTGCCCAAGATCAAATCCTGGAGCCTTTTACAAACTTTTACCAGGACCTATATAAATCAACTAACCTGAATCCTGAAAAGATAAAGCAGTGTATTAGTAAATATAAGATTCCAAAATTTAATGAGGCGCAAGTCAGTTTTTAAAATGCTCCTATAACTTTGGAAGAGGTTACATTGACAATAAAACAACTTATTAAAAATAAAACCTGTGATCCAGATGGTTTCCAAGCAGAATTTTTTCAGGTCTTCAATAATATATTGACTCCTCATTTATGTATAATAATATTACAGTAATGTATAATAATATTACAGAGACACAATATATGCCTCCCCACTTTTTATGAAGCAATAATTACATTATTGCCAAAACCAGGAAAAGATCTGGAGGAGTGTGGCAATCTCTTTTAAATAGTGATTATAAAATATTTGCCAAGATCTTAGCTAATAGGTTAATATGTATAATTGGTGAAGTAATCCATACTGATCAAACAGGGTTTATTCCTCATAGATTAGGAACTGACAGTATTCGGAGGACAGTTAACTTGATACAGGCGACCCACAGAGGAAATACTTCTACACTTATTCTATCTGCTGGCACAGAAAAAGCATTTGACAGAACAGAACCAGAATGGCTGTATCAAATTCTAGACACAATGGGCCTTAGGGATAGTTTCTTTTATGCTATTAAGGCTTTATATGTTAAACAAAATTCTAACTTATTGTTTAATGGAATCCACTTGAAGTCTTTTTATCTTTCTAGAGGTACTAGACAGGGTTGTCCCCTTTTTCCTTTATTGTTTAATTTAACATTGGAATTTTTTACTTGCACGATTGCATCAAAGCTCAGAAATTCCTGCTTTACAAATAGGATTCATCCAACATAAAATATCAGCTGGGCAGGGAATGATGACTGAAGATGCGAAATAGTATTTGCTGGACCTTTCAGTATGACTTACTTTTTAGAAATGAGCAGTATAATTATTGTACATGTTGTCTTGTTATATCTGGTTTAGTTGTGTACGTTAGACTTATATAAAATAAATAATAAATAAATACATTTTAAAAGTTCCTCACTCACCCATCATATGCACAAAGCTGTCCTCCTCTCAAACACAACCAGCCACTCACTCACTCTTAAACCCCTACAACACACCCACACATGCATGTGCACACATGCACACACACATACCTTTGAAAGGTCTGTCCTATTAGGTAAGACTGAGGGACTATAAAATAGCTTCTTTACATTCCAAAGGAAGCACCTGCCTTCCTATTGTTAAAGGGGTGTGACTATTGAGACTCTGAGTTTTTTTTTTTTTGCCCTGGACCTTGCACATTCTAAGGCTGACCCTATCTCATCCCCTTTTTCTCACCTCTTCCAAACAGGTCACCCAGGTAGCTCTCAAGACCCTAATCAACATTGTGCTCTCCTTCCCAATCCACATGACCTTGTCTCACTTGAGTAACCATGGCATGTGATGTCAACTACTATTCCATGATCAAATAACCTCCAGTTTACAATAGTAGTTAAGGCTCTTGAAAATTCAATCATGCACTAAAAAGCATGGAAATTGCAAGTTAAGGCTCCTGCCTTAACTTGTGAGCCATGTTACCAGTAAAGACATTGTACAGTCTCACATACTGTGCTCGCTTACAACTTAGGCTCCATGCACCCACACTTTGCCTTGGTCTTTAAGCCCCAATCCTCTTCCCCTGCAGGTTGGGAGCAACACCAAAGTCAGAGAGAGGAGGGTGTGAGCTGGCCCCTCACCCCCTCCTTTCCCTCTATCCTTTGACTTGGGTTGAGGAGAATGGGATAGCTGAGTAACAGCTTCCAACCCTCCCTCTTACCCACTGGTTCCCATTGCCCTCCCAGAGCACAGTGAAATTGAGTACAGTAGTATACAAATGTTTAATAAAAACTTGAAGTTGGGTATGCATTGAAATTGATAAAATGGAATGAGCATTGGAAGGAATGGAGGCAACAGCAATACCAATTTCTAAATAAATACTATTGTCATTCCAAGATCCAATTAAATGATTATGAAAGAATACAACACAGCTGCATATTTGGGAGTACAGGGGGAAGCCAAGAGGGTGTGAAATAATGAGGAAGATACCAAATGAAGTAAGTGAAATGACAGGGAAAAATACAAAGCGTACAGTAGCAAGTAAGTGGGTGCAATGACAGAAGGAGTTAGAAATAGTATGAGTGAAATAACTCATACTGATGACTGATAGAGCAGTCGTATCATTTCCCCCATTTACTCCCCCACTTACTCCATATCCTTTGAATCACTATAGCTTCTTTCTCTGTTATTCCATGTGCTGTCTTGTTTTGTTTGTTTGTTTATTTTTGTCATTCCACAAACACACTTTTACTCCTGTTCCACATGAGACATACAGATCATTGTATTTCTTAGTACTCTTGAGTCCTCTGTGACAGGAGTGGGGGTTGGAAAGCAGACTTGCAGTCAGGACTCCTGGGTTCTCTGTTTCAAGATTGAGAGCAGGGGAGAACAGACTAGGCTGGGAATCAGGACTGTTGAATTGTTTGTGAAGGGAGTGCAGCCTACTGGGTTAGAGGCGGCACAGCGGAGCAGTTCAGCGGCAGCTCCTCCCCCCCTCCTGAACTTACCTGCACCTGGGCTTGCGTGGAGAACAGCTGGGAGTCGGGACCCTGCAAGGATAAATTCACCAGTGGGGCTACGGCGGCGCCGGAGGCGTGCGCCGGGGTCGCGTGCCGAAGGGCTGCGTGCACAAGGGCGCGCCCTTTTGCGCGCTCTTCGGCGCGATCCGGAGCAGGAGCCCTAACTTCTTGATTTCTGTCTCCTGGGTTTGCTCTGCTGTGTTTTCTTAGGGGTTTAGGAGGCTGCCCTACCTTCTAAAGTACCCCCTATATGTGGTGTTAAGTGAGGTTTGGGAAGTAAGAAGTGGGTGGGGCTTCTCTTCGATTCTCTTTGTTTTTGTCCTACAGCGTTTTGTGAGGATTAAGATTGACCGCTTTAAATGGCCACTAGTAAGAGGCCACGTTCTGACCTTTCTATAGCCTCTCCACCTGTTAGTAGTAAGACTCAGAAACAACGTAGGTTGGACTCTTTTTTCTCTCGAAAGTTAACCGATTCTCTTCAAGATAATGACTCTATTACAGAGGCTTCCTTTTGTCGCCAAATTGCACATATTTCATATGGGAAACTTGCAGTATCCTCTAAACATTCAACCCCTGCCAGTACTCGAGAAAAAAGTGAGTTGTTCCCCCAAGATGACTCAGACCCTGGTGATCGGCTGGGTAGTGACTTTATGATTGAATTCCTATCTACACACGTGAAGGTTACTGCCGAATCTATAAAATTTATGTGTTCCCAAGTGCAGCAGATACACGAAAAACTTGATTTGGCAGTATTTCCAGTTAGATCTTTGGAATCCAAACCCCGGCAAGAGATTTTGGGAGATAAGGGGTCATTTTGGCCCCCCAAGAGCAAGGAGTTGCCTTCTGGGGTAACAGCTTTTGGTCTTCAGTGTCAACCCTTAGCTGGGGGTATTGGGAACATACAGTTAAGGGATGAGATCCATGTAAGTCCCATTTGCAGTAGTGATTGCCAGGTATTGTCATCTGACCAAGTTGCTTCTTATAGTCTTCAACCCTCTAATTTAATTTTTACCATCCTGCCTTTATATGGTAGTTATTTGCCTTTATGGTGTACGGTATTAGATGCAGCAGAGCACCTTAGATTACTGCTGAACACTCCTGTTCAAAGGTACCTTCCAATTACCAGATCTCACATTCAGGCTATGGACCTCCTATTAACTTCTAAGGACAGACAGGTGGTTAATATCACTTTTTCCGCCCCTGATATAGTTACAGCCATCTGGGATATAAGACATTCCCTGGAGGGGAGGTCGGTATTTGTGTCCAGAGTATTCCAATCCAGCACAGGCCAGATAGCTCAGGTGGGGGGTCATTCCCCCCAAGTGTTGGAAAATAGGGTCACACAAACAGGCACGAGCCTATCAGCCCAGAAGGGCTCAGTGCCTAGGGGGAACCACTTTAACCCGATCCCGCCAGCAGGGATTTTATCCATTAACCATCAATTCCGAGGGGACGGTCTGGCGGGAGCAAAGGAGCCAGGAATACCCCCTCCCCCAGTAGAATGTGGGGAAGCGATGGAGCTTATCACGGCAGGTACCCAGGCGGAGGTACAACTTTCGGCAAAATCTGTGAAGCTACCTAGTAATTTAGGGGTACCTTTGAGCACGGATTGTATGGGGAGGGACCTGCTGTCTAGACTGGATTCTTTATGTTTACAACTGACTCAATTTAAACCTAGGTCTCTGTCCACTGAGGGTAGGGGTCACTTAGATTTACATAGGAAGAAACCTATTATCCCTATCCAGAGGGACAAGTTTCAAACAACGCCAACTTGTAAGTCCCGGAGAAAGTCTCATAAGAATGCTTTTGAGTCTAGGGGTGAAGGTAAAGCTGTGGGTTCCTTAGTTGGCCCCACAATTAAGGACCTAGGGAATGTCTTGGTTGAGGATGACGATCTTGGGGTTGAGGTAAGGGATTCTACTTTAAGATCGGGTCCCCAGTTGCGGAGCAGAACTTCTAACGAACTAGAAAATATTGCCCTTTCCCCCCCTATGATACCTGGGAACCTGATTTCGATCAAGGAAATATACGATCAGTCGCCTGCTCTGGTACATAACATTGTTCTAGAGGACAGTACACAAAACTCAGTCACTGAGGGTAGCTTGCTGTTGCTGCCAGGTCTTCTAGAAGCTCCCTTATGACAATTATCGAGTGCCCCCTTAAAAATTGTCTCGTGGAACATCGCAGGTTGGCAGGCCCGCCAGTTGGATGAGGATCTTTTTCATTTAATTCAATCATGTGATATTTGTCTTTTCCAAGAAACCTGGTCCTTAGAGGATATACGAATAGGGGATGTGAGAGTGCATTCAGTTCCAGCGAATGTAGTTAGGGCATTTGGTAGAGCAAGTGGAGGTTTGGTCTTTTTGTCATCCTGCTCATCCAATTTAGTTTCTTTTAATCTAATAAATAATTATAAATCTTATTTTGCCCTTTACTATTGCATGCTCTCTACAGGTGAGGGCCTATTGATTGGAAATGCGTATATCCCACCAGCCTCATCCAACTATTATTGTGTAGACATATGGGAGACAATTATAAGGGAGGTTCAAACTGCTAAAATAATGTATCCTGATGCTGCTTTGATCCTGGGAGGAGACTTTAACGCAAGGATAGGGGCCTGGCAGGGCCTACCTAGCGGGTGGTGTAGCTCAAACCCCTTCCAGATCTCACCACGGAAATGTTTAGATAAAGCGGGGAACTCTAATGCTACAGCCTTTAAACAACTAGTGGAAAAATTGGAACTAGCCGTGCTTAACGGGAGGCTGGACGGGGATAGAGAAGGATGCTTTACGTTCCAGTCACAGCGAGGATCCAGCACGATTGATTATTTTCTCGTGTCAAGTGATCTCCTGTCAAGAGCTCGGAGATTGGAAATTCGCCCCGCTTTGGAAACGCACCACCTTATCTTAATTCTATCACTAGGACCTAGCTCGATTTACCCCTTTGGGGTTCGGGAGGAAAGAATATACTCCCCACACCCCTTACCAGGAGTAAATTCGGTGTACAGGCGACCTCATTGGTCTGACCATCTTGCCCAATTATTTTTGATTCAAATTGCTGATCCAGGGATGGTTAGCCTCTCTCAGCAGATCAGCTCAGGGGCAGTAGATCCAGTGGAGGGTTATGAGCAGATCTTAAAGCGGTTAACCCCGTTGTTTACCCCCACGGGACCGATTCGATCTGGCCAAAGGAAGTTACCAGACTGGTTTGACAATGACTGCCATTTTCAACGGCGGATCATGAGAGGCAAGGTCAAACGGCTGAAGTACCACCAATCAGTAGTCTCAAGGAATGCCCTGGCGGTAGCACGGGCTCAATATCGCCATTTGATTAAAACAAAGAAAACCCAATTTCAGAGGCAACAGTGGGCCCGGCTACAAAAAGCCGCGGACAAAGGTGATTCCAAGGGCTTCTGGGGTATAATAAAACAGCTAAGGCAGGGGGAGGCGACTAGAGGTTCGGTGAGGATCCCAGCGAGGATATGGGAAAGATTTTACGAAGAGGTTTATGCGGATGCATCCCCTCCTCTTCTTCATATCCCTTTGGAAAATCCTGATAGATTTCCCCAGTGGCCATCGGTCCAAATGGAGGAGGTGAGAGATTTGATTCTGTCTTTGAAAAACGGAAAAGCTCCCGGTATTGATCTGGTTACAGCAGAACTTTTGAAGGAAGCCCCGGTCTGGTGGGCTGAGGTGCTGGCTCCAGTCTTTACTGTAATAAATGCAACAGGAAAGATGCCCAAATCATGGGCAAATAGTATTATTGCCCCAATATACAAAAAAGGTGAACAAGGTGTCCCTGAAAATTACCGCCCAATAAGCCTCCTTACTATTGTGGGGAAGCTCTATTCCAAGTTACTACTAGGGAGGTTGCAGAGTTGGCTGGAAGATGTTCAGATAATTAGCTCCCTGCAGGCGGGATTTCAGAAATCCCGCTCTACGGTAGATCATGTGTTAGCTCTCTCATACCTGATAAGAAAGATCTTGGGTCAGGGTTTGAAGGCATATTTATGTTTCATAGACTTACGGATGGCCTTCGACTCTATCGATAGGAATAGGCTTTGGGCCAAACTGAAAGGATATAAAATTGACCCGAGATTGCTATTCCTAATAATGAAGATGCATGAAAATAACACCCTTCAGGTTAGATATTCCAGGGAGGGAGATCTAACTCAAATGATTAAGGTGGCTAAAGGGGTGAGGCAGGGCTGCCTTTTGGCCCCTTCCCTGTTTAACCTTTATTTAAACGATCTACCAGACTTTGTAGCTCAAGCCAACTCTCACCCCCCAACAATTAATGGTAAACGAATTACATCTTTACTGTATGCTGATGACACGGTGCTTATTTCACGTTCCCAGGTGGGTTTGCGCCGTGCCATGCTTCAAGCTAAGAATTACTGTCTAAGGGAGGGTCTTAATATCAACTATGAAAAGACCAAGGTGTTAGTGGTCGGCAAGGGGAGGGGGCACAAGCTCCACAAATGGCAAATAGATGGACACCAGATCACCCAGGTCCCAAATTTCAAGTACTTGGGTGTTGTTTTCTCTAATTCCTCCTCATGGGGGGTTCAGTGGGCCCAGGTAAAAATCCGGGCCAAGCAATCGGCTGGGGCCATTCGTGGTTTCTACTATGGTAAAGGTGGGAAATTGTTATCACCAGCCCTGAGGTTGTTTCGAGCCAAGGTGATCGGCCAACTTTTGTACGCTTTCCCGGTATGGGGAATGGATTATCTGGAACAACTGGAACCATTACAGAATGGATTTTTGAGGGCCTTACTAGGTGTTCCATGTGGGACCCCCCAGATCTTTTTACGCCTGGAAACGGGGTGTCCCCCTATTAGGGTACCTGCAGTCCAGGGTATTATTAAATATTGGCTGCGGGTTGTAACCCTCCCTCAGGGTGATGGTTCTCTGTTGGGGGAAATCCAATCTACCGATCTTTTAGTCCCTTGGCAGAGGCAAGTAAGGGCTATTTTGGGGAAGTTGGGTTTTTCTTCCGATTATCTGGTTAAGATGGGAACTAAGCGGGCGATGTTTCTGGTTAAGCAAAGATTGGGGGACCAGCAGAAACAGATTGATACTGGAAATCTGCAGTCTCAAAGGATCAACTCTTTGTATGCCCCACCCCAGGGTTGTCCCCTGGAATCTAGTTATCTGATCGCTTGGTCCAGTTTTGCATTAAGACGGGCTTTTGCCCGCCTTCGTATGGGGGTATTCCCGTCGGCAAGGCTGGATGGTAGATATAATGGGACTCCCTGGCAGGAAAGGTTTTGTAAATCCTGCTCTTTACAAGAACTTGACTCTAATGGTCACATTTTGTTTGTGTGTCCTCAGTATGAGGGATACAGAAGAGACCTTCTAGTGGCCCTGAAGCTGGTGTGGGATGTTTCCCCCCAGCTGGATAGACTCAGTTTGTGTTTGAGTTATAGACCAACTGAGTTATCGCTGAAGGTGGCGGTGTTTAGTAGCCGGGTTATGGTGCAAAGAAAGGCAAGGATTAATGATGTGGGTAGGGATTTTGGTCGGGAAATACTAACGGCAGAAATAGGTTAGTTTACGTAGAAAAGGGTTGGGACAAAGATAGGAGATGAGAAATTTTCTTCTCTGTAGTAAAACATTTTCAATAGACGAGGTCAGGTTCCAGTAGGTAGCTTTGGGACAAGGAAAAGAGACAAAAGGATAGCATATGATTAAATCTCAGTGTCTGAGGATCCACTTATGTTATCCTTGGCTTGAAGGATGTCGTTTAAGGGAACTGAATCCTAGAAGTAGGAATGGATATTTTGGATATATTATCCTTTTTATTTTTAAAATAGTGCTTTTTTAAATTTTGGGTAAAGGGTTATGATTCCTAAAGTTTATCTTTGTTATAATTTAAAGCATATTTCGATGTTGGTTTCTGTATAACATGTAAACTATGTTGTATTCTTTTGTATATTTGATTCTTTTTTTCAAATGGCCATAGCAGTCGCTAGAGCCATAATAAAACTAATCAATACTGGGTTAGAGTGGGGTAGAGGAGCTGGAAGCCAGGAGTCGTGAGTTATCTGTTAAAGGGTTGGGGCCAAGTAGGTTAGAGGAGGAGGGGGTGTGAAAGTCAGAACTCGTACATTCTCTGGGAGGGCAGTGGGGACTGGTAGGTAAGAGGGAGGATTGGGAGCTGCTACTCAGCTGTCTGATTCTCCCCAACCCAAATGAAAGGATAGAGGGAAAGGAGGGGGGCTTAATGATGAAGGCAAAGTGTGGGTGCACTGCATGGAGCCTAAGTTATAAACGAGCACAATACATGAGACTGCACAATGTCTTTGCTGCTAACATGGCTCAGAAATTAACTTGCAATTTCCATGCTTTTTAGAGCGTGATTGAATTTGCTAGAGCCTTAATTACTATTGTAAACTGGAGATTTTTTGATCATGGAATATCCTTATACATCGGACAGAAAAACAAAACATGGTAAAAAGTCTCTACTTCTTGCATCACACACTTACAGGGTCTATCTTGATATGGAATGTGCATTCTTCTGCCTTTCACAACTGCTGTTTCCAGCATGTTAAACCGAAAAAGTGTGATCACTCTCCTAAGGTGGGGGTCTTGGAGGAAGGTGAAATAATGCTCTTGAGCACAGGAAAATTTGATCTGAGCATATAGAGGGGCGATTTCCGAGGTAGCAATGGCTTGTAGATCAAACCTCTCAGCCAAATCATTGACCTGCCTCTTAAGTGCTGCCAAGCTAATGCTATCAGCCACTGAGTCCACTCCATGGGGAAAAAGATGGAGGTTATCCAACATGATCTTAACCCCCTTTCACCATCTAAATGGAAGACTACCTTGATGTGATGCTTGCTCAATATAGCACTGGGCTACCAGAGCCGAGGACTTCCCCTGGGATAGTTTGTGCCAAAACCGCAGGGCACCAAGGTTACATTGAGATTGCATAGACAAACAACCAGTTTCCAACCTGAGCATAGGGAGGGGTATCGCCCTCGGAGCTTGCAGGATGCTTCTCAGAAATTTGTTATGAGGTATTTTGCACTTGTGCTGAAAACCATAAAACGTAAGTTCAGAACCGTATAATAGTTGAGGTAGTACCTTAGCTCGATAAACATCCTTAATTAGATCTATTGATGGAACAAGAGTGGATCCATACAGTTTTAAGATTGCAATGATGGAATGCAAGGCCTTAGCAGCCCAGCTGTCATAATTTGCCTTCCAAGAGCATGAGGCTGAAAAGATAATTCCTAAATAAGAAAAATGGGAGACCTGTGAAAGTTCCTGGGAACCAAGTCTCCAAATAAACTTCATGCAGGATGCACCAAAACACATGATTTAAGATTTAGAGGAGTTGTCGGCCAAATGATTGTGGGAGCAGTAAGAGTTAAGAACATTCAAACACTGCTGCAACCCCAGCTTTGACTGCAGTAGCAGGACCACATCATCTGCGTAGAGAAGCAGCAATATGGGCCTCGACCGAATCTTAGGAGGAGTGCTGTGGGCCTCCCCCACCTGATGAATTAAATCATTGATAAAATGATTTGATAAAATCATTGATAAAATTCCCCTGTCAGTGACCCAGCAGGGGAATTTACCTACCTGGGCCCTTCAGGCTCCAGCGTCGTTTACTATGTTTTGGTATCCTCTTCTGTACTACATCATATCATGGACTTTAGGGTGGAGCTGGGGTCAGTGGGTGACCACTGCCCATTAGCTCTTTTCCTAAATTTTCCTATTCCCTTCTCCCAGAGTATTCTTCCAACTAAGTTGGAGGCTTCTAACCTGGAGATTCACAAGGCCCCTAAGTGGGATGAAGTTTTATCTAGTTCGCTTTTCACGCTACCATCTGGACCCCAATGCCATCATTTGAGGGATCTTCTTCTCAGTTCCCCGAGTGATGCTGGAACTATTCAATTATATAATCAGCTCTCCTCTATTCTCCATCAGCATCTTCAACCACCCGAGAGGAACCTTTCATCTATTCATTCCAGTACAAATAAGATCTGGTTTGATGAGTGCCAGCAGCTTAAAACTAAATTGACCCTCATGTATAGGGCATATAGGAAGGGAGACTACACTGCTTTGCCTCCTGCTTATTTTACTCTCAGAGCTGAATATCGGAATGTGGTTAAGGCAAAGAGGAAGCTTTATTATGAGGCTCGATGGACCAGTCTTTTGGTGGCTGCTGATCAAGGGGACTCTAAGAATGGTTGTTAGTCAACAGTTCGACTACCAGGGAGTTGACCATGCGGCCTCTCCCCATACCATCTCATATCTGGGAGGAGTATTTTCGATGACTCTTCAATCCAGATATTGATGTCCAGTCACTGGCTAGCCCCTCCTTTTGTATTGAGGGCCTACCCCCTTGGCCTCCCATTACAGAAGACGAGGTTCATTTAAATCCAATAAAGCACTGGGACCCGACCTTATACACGTGGATTTTATTAAAGCCCACAAAAGCTGGTGGATCCCTATTTTGGCTGCTCTATTTACAGCTATTAACAGCTCCGGGATAATTCCAGCAGGCTGGAGTAGGGCTATTGTTAATCCTACCTATAAAAAGGGATCTAATTGTGACCCAGCCAACTATAGGCCTATAAGCCTTTTGAGTTCAGTTGGGAAGATATACGTGAAGCTTCTTTTGAATAGACTCACTGCGTGGAGTCTGGAGCCATTGCACAGGAACAAGCTGGCTTCCAGAAGGGCCGGTCCACCACAGAACTCTGTATGGTCCTATACCATCTTATCAGTAAATATAGAGTACAGAACGGGCCTTTTTTGTTGCCTTTTTAGATCTAAAGGCAGCATTTGATTCAATTGATAGGAATCTATTATGGACAAAGTTAGCCAAAACAACTATAGACAGGAGGCTACTTAGTTTAATTTCCTCATTGTACACCAATTCTTTTCTATTGGTAAAAGTAGACTTTCAAGGCCACGTCACTGCCCCAATAGAAACCTCGACAGGAGTTAAGCAAGGCTGCATTCTGGCACCAGCTCTTTTTAATCTTTATATTAATGAAGTCATACCTTTGATGACTGATCCAAAATTTTTCCCACCCAAGCTGGCTGATCGGGCTGTAGGATGTCTGTTTTATGCTGATGATGTCGCTCTGATGTCCCAAACTCAGATAGGCCTAATCAGACAGATGCTTGCTTTTGTGTCTTTTTGTAAATCCAATAGACATACCACCAATTTTAAGAAGTCCAAGATTATGGTATTTACCGGTTGGAAGAAATCTCATAACTGGGCTATAGATGGGCATCCGGTACAACAGGTTTCCAGATTTTGCTATCTTGGCCTTCTTTTCCATCAGTCAGGGACCTGGGGGAAGCATGTTATTATAGCCTCAAGGGGTCCTCACAATCCCTACATAGCTTCTTTGTATGGGCGGGTAGGTCCGCTGTTAAGTCAGCCATCCTGGTCTACAATAGCAAGGTTAAGGCCCAGCTGCTATATGGTGCTGAACTATGGGCTCCTTTTTCTTCCCATAAACTGAATGCTACTCAGGCTAGGTTTCTACAATGTCTCCTGCGAATACCAAAAGGAACTCCATATTCCGCTATGCGGTTAGAGACCGGCCAAACCAACTGGCATCAGGCAGTCAATGAGAGCACCTTGGTCTTCTGGTGTAAAATTATGGGTGATCAGTGCTCAGTTTTGATTAAAGCTGTCAAAGAGGATAAATTTAAAAATCCTTGGCTTATTAAAGTCGAGACAAACCTTAGCCAAATGGGCTTTTCTAAGGAATTTCTGGCCCATAAGCCCTTGATTTCCCTTAGTAGGGAGGTTATTACGAGGTCCCAGGATATTGACAGGCAATTGGAGCTAGCTAGGACTCACGGCTCCCCTCATATGTCAGCCTACCTCTCCTGGGTTCCTAACCCGGGGTAGATGGCTGCCTATCTGAATGATACCATCTCCCCAAGAGGGAGAAATCTTATTTCTTCTGCACGTATGAATGCTTTTCCCTCCCATGTTTTGGAGGGACGCATTAAGGGTGTCCCTTTTATGGACCGACTGTGTCCCTTTGGCAACCTGACCGTAGAAATAGTTGGGCATATCATCTTGTACTGCCATCTGTATGATCATCTGAGGAGTATATTATTAGTCTCCTTCTTGGGAAAGCTCCCAGGGAGATCGGATCAGGCTGTTTTGTCATCACTGCTGGATAGTTCAGATCCCCAAGTTATAATGAATATTTCTCTTTTCCTAATTCAGGTGGTCCATATAAGGGAGAATTTTCTGGAATTTAAACCTATATATTGTGAACTTATAGCCTCCTCCAAGGGTGAGCAGGGGGTCATTGATACTCCTGATTCATGTTGATCCTCCGGTTGGACTGTTGACCCTTGGAAATGGTCTAGTTCAATAATAAAGTGGTTTTAGTTTATATAGTTAACTGATTGTCCAGCAGAGTTCCCTTACAACTTCCCAGCAGATATGGAGAATGTTCTTTGGGATCTTTATTGAACTCTTTTGATTTCTAGCTTGTCCCTTGCTTACATGTTTGTAGTTATAGAGGTCATGCAGATAATCCTGGAATTATAGTTCCCTTGGTCGAGTTGTCTTTGTATGCTAGCTTAAATAGCCATTGTGTCTATTTTGCCAGGATTTATTGTTATGGCTACATCAAGGAAACCATACCATTTGGGGTTTGTATTGGGGAATGCTCTAGATGTATTTCTAATTAGGCCTAAGGTTCTTAACTTTTAAAAAAAAAAATTGTGCTCTGTTTAAATTTGGTTGTTTATCCCCTTTTGGGGTTGTCTTTTATGTTTGACTGCAATGGCTTAGTCCATGCAATAAATGGCTGATTGATTGATTGATTGATTGATAAAAAGGTTAAAGAGTGTTGGCACCAACAGACAGCCCTGTCTGACCCCTTGCTGCAAAAGAAAAGCCTCGTGGTCTGTCCATGGGGCCCTACTTGGACCACCGCTGGTCTATCCCCATACTGGCTAATTTGGACCACAATAGCTTCCTAGAGATCGAGTCGAAAGCCTTTGTTAGGTCGATAAATGCTACGAACAGACGTGCTCTCCTAATTCGAACATACTTATCTATAAGGTGAGCCAAAATGAAGCAGTTGTTTACTGTAGACTGACCCTTCCTGGTTTTAACCAGCCTGCTCCTCTGCTATCAGGGAGCAGGACTCAACCCAATGTTCCAAGGAAGTAAGAATCACTCGTGCATACATTTTACTTATGACCGGGAGAAGACTAATAGGTCTATAACAGGAGGGATGGTTAGGATTTCCCTTTTTAAAAATAGGTGTGATGATAGCCATGGCCCATGTGGATGCAAGTAAGCGAGTTACGTTAATCGCTGTAAATACCTTAGCTAAGACTGGAATCCACCACCCCATATTATCCTTAAAGAGCTCAGGAGGGAAACAATCTGCTCCTGACCCTTTACCAGGGTGTAGCCTGCTGATGATCTCGCAGATCTGACTGTCTTGGACTATCGGGGAAAACATAGGGGGGAGAAACCCCCTGCCCCTGCTCCTGCGATGGGGGAATGATGTAATCAGGGATATCGGGGCTAGAGTCATGATATAGTTCTCTATAAAAGGAAACCCAGTCTTCATGGCTAACCAGCCCTGGGTTTGAGCCCCTAGATTTCCCTTGTGCGGCATTCAAATGTCTCCAAAAATGAGGCGCATCCTGAGTTGTTGCTGCTACGTGTAGCTCAACCCATAACTGGGCCGCCCTAGCAGATTTCTTGCTCTGAAGCAGCACAGAATGTTGTCTTCTTTTGGAGACATATAACTCCCATTCAGAAGGTAGATGGTGACTAGTCCATTCCTTCCTAACTCTAACAAGGGCAGACTTAGCAGATCTACAATCCTGGTCATACCAAGAATACATATTCGTGTATCGAACCACCCCTGATGACAAGTCTCTCCTAGCTATTAATGGGAGAATAAGTTCAAGGACATGTTCCAACAGGGGAAGGACTTGAGAATACTCCTCCACCTAAAGGAGTGAATCCCGGAGAGACAGAAAATCAGAAGAATAAAGAAGATGCGTGATCTGAGATGATAACACAGGCGACCATCTCACCGGAACATGTTGGAAAGGTAACAAAGATGAAATAGTCTGGGGCTGACTATCCAGATGCCTAAGCCCTGCAAGATCTAAATGTAAGGGAAAATGACTCCCCTCCAGGCTGACCACAACTTTAAGATCTTTAAGAATAGAGAAGTGGACTGGGGAAATCAACGCATAATTGATGACACTCGCACCTGTATTTGTATCGAAAGTATATTGGCCGAAATAATCGGACGAAGATCTACCGTTGATGATCAACAATCCCTGTTCTGATAATAACTGTAGAAGCTTCATGCCATGTGCATTCATATGCAAGTCCAAAGATCCTCGTGATGGTATCCGAAGATAAGATTGAAGCTGAGAATCAAAACTCTCCAAGTCCAAATTGCCTGTCCTAGCATTAAAATCCCCAAGAATAAGCAAAACCTTATTGGGGAATTCTTGAGCCACTTGTTCTAAAAGGTGGGAAAACTGGTCCCAAAAAGAGATTGCATAAAAAGGGGATGATTCTGGAGGAACATAAACATTAATAATCAAAAAGTCCACACATCTTGGGGTTTTAATATGTAACACCAAGCAGTTAGTAACAGTAGTCGCTATACGTTTAATGGTCGGATAGATTCTATTAGCAACAAAGGTTAGTTAGCCACCAGAACACCGGCCTTTCCTAGCTAACTTCATTCCTGGTTTGTCATAGACTTGAAAACCCTCCAGAGTGTGTGTGTGTGTGTGTGTGTGTGTGTGTGTGAGATAGAGGCTCCCTTAGGTACCCACGTTTCCTGGAAACATATGATAACATAACTGGCTATAAAATTAACCCAGTCTCTATCTACAAATCTGGATCTAATGCCCTCTATATTCCAGGAAATAATACGAAGGAGGGAGCTCTTGAGAGCTGGTTGTCAAAAGAGGAGGGGGGGCTCAGAGGCCTGGGAAGTCGATTGAGAAACCTCCATCCTGGAGGAAAAAGGCGGTTCGGTAACAATTGCAGCTGTACCTAGAGAGATATCTCCCTGAGACTGGTGATAGTGCTCATCTGTTCCCAAGTGAGCAGGGCCCTTACTCATAGGGATAGAGAGGGCAGGAAAAACATCATCTGCTAAGGAGGTAACACAGTGTAAGTGAGACAAGGGAACCCACACACCCCCGGGCTCTACAGGGAACCAAACCCTGTGAGTATCCTGTAGTGTCCACTATATCCCATTCAGACACCCTATCAGGGGACGGCACCACCTTATCAAAAAGCTCCCCGGGATTTAAAAGACAGGAGGATACTATGGAAGAATGGCATAGAGCATGAGCTAAGGTATTTTCAACTCTACCAATAAAAATACCAGATGCTTTCAAATGTCTCCACCTCTGCCAAAGCTCAACTAAAATGGAGTCCTGCTGAAATATAATTTCCCACCTTTGGAAACGGCCCCTGTTCAAAAGGGGAAACGCATCAAGGATCTGAGAGGGAGTAACATGCTCATATGGTCATAGGCTAAAAATCTATCCAAGTCCAGGGCTGCCCGTCTCAAAAACCTATATCTCTTTTTGAGATTAAAATGGAAAATAAGGGCTGAGGCCCAGCGCTGCTGAGTGTCCTGCGGCCAAACTGGAAGCACCGCAGGGAAGCCCGGGGGTGGAAAATGCCTAGATAGGATACACCTAGGGTGCATTTAAATGATACAAAAAATGCAGCTGATCCTTTAATCAGCTGCCTTTCTTTGTGATCATTTAAATGCTTGGTGCGGTTTGATGCCGGATCTTTCCCACATCAAACCGGCTGAGGATTCCTGCCCCCTCACTTGCGTCCCTGGGAACCGCCACGGTTAATTGCGGCTTCCCCGGTTTGCAAGCACGGGGGGCGGGGGGGGGCGGAGGCAGGGGAAAGCTGGCGAAAACTGCCTCCTCCAGGCAGCACTGGCAAACCCCCTCCTCCCTATAAAGCCCCTAGCCAGTGATTAAATTTAATCACTGGCTGGGGCAGAGAAGACGGTTTCACCACGGAAGCCATCTTCTCCAAGACGCGCTTGGGAGAGCGCAAGTTTAAAAGCGCCCCAAGACCCATGTACTTGACCTACGGGCTGGTCACTCCACTTCCGGGACAAGGATAGAGAATCTGAACCAGAGCTCTTGCCTTGCCCAGAGTCCCCTGCAATAAGATAAGCAGAGGGGGCAGGAGGGTCTGCAGGGAAAGAAGGAGCTGACAGGTTGGGCTGAGGATAAGCAATAAGAGCTGACGCACAGGGTTCCTTCCCTGCTGATTGGGACGGGGCCCGTGAAAGCCGAGAGCAGGAGGCCCTCTCGGCAGGGGGCGGGATAACATTATGCCCAACAAAGGGACGCGGGGTGGGGGTGGGAATCCACCCTTATCATAAGATATATTACCAACCTGGGAGGACAAAAAATCCGTCTGGGTGGCCATATGAACCCTGCGCCGTGAAGGTGGAGGGAGGGAATCTGGCACAGTGGTGAATTTGTTGAATTCTAGTCATAAACCCCCAACCAGAATCTTCATAGAAAAAAGAAGTTTGTTCGAATCCATAAGCTTTTCCTCTAATTCTTTAAATTTGGTGTCTAAATCAATGTCTAACCCGATCAAAAGATCATCAAACCTGAGAGTGAGTGCAGAAAATTGCTGACAAAGATCAGCCAGCCTATCCGAGAACTTTGTGAATTGATGGGGGGAGTGGGAAGGTGCCTCACCCTGCTGAAGCGGGGGAGGACTGGATGCATGGAACACCCTGCTACTGAGAGGGCCACATTACACGTTGGGTAAAAGTGCATCTCGTCGTGTATGCAGCGCAAGCAGACGTGCAGGGATGTGGGGCGTGGAAGTCCTCGTAGGCCGGCCTGAACCAGCATCTTCCCACAACCTGTGTCCACGAGAGCCTCATACTCCCACCCCCCTATCCATACGGGGACCAGGGTTTCTCCCCTCCCCCCCCGGTGGCTGAGGTTGTGTCCTCCCCTAACCAACCCTCTGCAAAGGTGCAGTCCATAAGGGGGCAGTCTTGTTTGAAGTGTCCCGGTCTCCTACATTGGTAACACACGCAGGCCTCAGGGCCTGTGGCTCCCTCCATTCCAGGGCTAGTCCCGGGATATACCCCGGGGCCGGAGCTGAACCTCTGCATGCTCCCTGCTAGGGGGGTGGGGGTTGTCTACCTTCACCTTCCTTTCTCTCCCTCCATTCCACGGGCTCCGTCTTTCTGGTTACCGCCCGAGCCCTGATTCCCCAGCCAACCCTTACGGAGGGCTCCCCCCACCTTGGGGCTGCTCTCCTCCCTATGAGGTCCTTTGGGATTCTCCCTAACCCCCCAATTGGTAGCCCCGTCAAAAGCCTCATAAGTTTCCAGGAGGTGTACTGCCTCATCTAAGGAGGTGGGTCAGTGGCGAACCACCCACACCCGTCCCCCCGGGGGAAGTATCTGAATAAATTTCTCTATCATGATCAGCTCCACAATTTGCTGGGGTGACCTGCTCTGTGGTTTCAACCAGTGCCGACAATGAGTTCGTAACTGTTGTGCCACCATTTGGAGGGACGCTTCCAGGGGGTACTTTCCCCCCCAGAATCATTTCCTGTATGTCTCCTCTGATATGTCCAGCCCTCGGAGGATGGCGTCCTTTACTTTGGCAAAATCGGCAGTGTCTGCTGCCTCCAGCCTATCATACACTGCCTAGGCTGGCCCCGAGAGACAAGGGGCCAGGAGAATGGCCCACTGTGCCTTGGGCCATTTCACTGCAGTAGCCACCCATTCAAAGACGTTTAGAAATGTCTCTGGGTCATCAGAGGGGGACATCTTTGTGAGTCGCACTTGTGGCCCTTTGACCTCCCCCGCCCCCTGGGCACAAGCAGTTAGTGCAGTTATGGCGGGGGACATCAAGGCAGCAACTTTTTCCGCCAGCTGGGCTTGGCTCTGCACCTGTAAGACGCCGCCGGACTCTGGCGGCTGTGGGCAGCATGGTGCGGGTTGCCAGGCAACACGGGAAGGGAAGCCGTAGTGAGCAGGGCCGGAGGCGTGGGAAGTGGGAGGCGGGGCTGCCACACGCTCAGAGATGCACAGGAGCCCGGCTCAACTGCAGCGCATCAGGGCGACGATCCCTGGGTCAGAGCCCCTCTGGTCAGCTGCTTCAGGAAACCCCTCTGGGTCTCTATCTGGGCTTTGTGGGACTTCATGAGCCATTTTAACATGGACTCCGTGTCCATGTCACCAAAATCCCCCTTTTTCTGCACCTGTCCCTGCAAGCAGGTCCTGTCTGGCTCACCAGTTGTGGTGCTCCCCCTAAATGTGTGCTCCACCGGCTTCCATATTCTGGGCTGGCAAGGTGGGGACACCCCCTTTCTCTCTGGGGGCCCCCTGCGAGTGACAGGGACAGCACCCTGTTCCCGGGATGGAGGGCTCCCCACAGGCCAAAGCCTGATCCTACCCTCCCGCTCCCTACCCCTGGGGTCCAGAGTCAAAGATCCCTTTCCTCACCCCCCACCAGCGACTCACCCCGTTTCAGCACGGGTGACCCTGGTTACAGTTCCCACCCCCAGTCTGGTGCACAGGGGTACTTCCCTGCATCTAGGCCTTTTGTCTCCCATCTGTCCTCCTTGGCTCTGGCGACCGCTGGCTTTTCAGGGTCTGGTTTCCGGCCCCTCCCGCAGCATGCCCATCTGCTCCCCAGCCTGTCGCTGCTTGATGATGCCAGTGTGTTGTCCGTCGGCCTTGCCTCACCCCCAGATGTCTGTGGTAGCACTATAGCCGGTGGTGTCTCTGTCAGATCTCTGCGCCACTAGGTATCTTCTGAGGTTTTGGGAGGATGGCCCCCACAACTGCCACATGCCCAAAGCACCCTCCCCACATCATCTCACTCACCATAGAAGCCACGATGATGAGCTGGATCTGTTGTCGCCACCGGAAGGTTGCTCCCTTGTAAACAAGGTTCTTGCCACCAGGGTAGTTCTTCAAGTGGCTCCTTACATTCTCATAACTTTTCTTAATTGCCCAGTTGTGAGAATGTTCTGAGACATCTCAAAGAACCTTGTTTAAAAGGCAGCAACCTTCTGGTGGCAGCGGCAGCTTAGGCTCCTCATTCTGGCTTCTATGGTGATGTGTGTGTGTGGGGGTGCTGGGGAAGCAAGGGAACAAGGGAGGGGGGTGCCTTGGGAGTGTGGGGGGGCAGGGAATGATGGCATGAGTTGGAAGGTGATGACAATCTTAGCAGGGGCAGGGGCAGCCAGGTAAGGATATTGAGTGACAGCAAGAGGGAGGGGGCTACGGTCGCCGGGGTGGTTGTCCTCCCCAATGCCCCCAAACCCTCAGGCACAATTTCCCCAAGTCCCACTCATGGAAGGAAAAGAAAGGAGAAGAGGCAGTGGGTAGTGTTCCTCTTCAAAGTAGCTCCACCTCTCTCCATAGGCTAACATGGGTTTTTTCACAACCTCATAACTTTAAAACTACATGTTGGATTTAAAAAACAAACAAACCAAAGACAGCCCCTGGCAGCCTCCTTTAACTTTCTAAAAGGTCTTCACCTCCTCTCAAACAACACTAATCCCCAGTACCCTGTCTAGATCGAGTCAGTCGGACTAAATGAAAAATCAGGCTTCAAAGTGCAGTTTTTAAACTGCGATATCTCAGCTGTTCTCCAGCCGAATCAGCGGAGATTTGGATAGCATGAATCGTCTACCCCAGTGATCTTCTGCTACAAATTTCATGATGCTAACTTTAATAATTTCAATTGTAGCACATGTTGGAAATACATTCCTTTGGTTGCATTCCCCCTAAGCATCTCATCCTGTTTGTTTGCTAGAAACAGCAGGAGTAGACAGACAGATCAGGGAACCCTTCCCCCATCCTAT
>QEPC01012131.1:5015-27365 GCA_003113815.1 Sphenodon punctatus | reverse complement strand
GGGGGTTTTTTTTTTTTTTTTTTTTTAAATGGGACAGGCAGCCATGCAGCGCCACAGCAGGCTTAGCTGTCATAGGGATGGGCCCCCAGCCATGGTGGGCCCCGGGACAAATGTCCTGCCTGTCCCTATGGTAGCTATGCCCTTGCAGACAGCAACAGACACATGGAAAGCATACTGAATATCAATCAGGATCATCACCTCATCTGCAGGTCATGCAACCCCGATGTGGGTCACACAACCCATAGACTAAGAACCTCTTATCTAACTGTAAAAGATCATGAATCGTACTCCTTCCTAGTGTAATTACATTCAAATCAACTTGCAACAAAGATAGATTTGGCCTTAGTTGCTCTCCCCCCCCCAATAGAGATTAGGTTATCAAAGTGTCATATAAATATATATTGGACAGTTGTTTTGAAAATGAACAAAAATAAGTAGTTGGCTGGCTATAAAGGCACCATAGTGTAAATCCAAAAGCTGCTAAAAGACAGCTATCATCCTATTACAAATCTTATGTGTACTGTAAATCGACTAAGACAGATGTTAAAACTAATGTAATGTCTGTTTATTTCAAGCTATTATACATTGGAGACTGTTAAAGTAGCTGAAACATACATATAGTACCTCAAAATGAGGTTCGTAATGATGTTATTTAAAGTTCTAGTTGAAAACTTCAAACAAAGCAAATTCTGAACTTTACATATCCCTGCTTATTTGTACTCTCACTTTTTGGTTAGTTTCATTTTGCTTGCTGTCATCTAGTATTTAACAGAGCTTCTAGAGAAGACTAATTTAATACAAAGACTTCAGATAGATTTTTAGGCTCAGCTAATTTGTACTATATCCTTTTCCAGGCTAATGACTATACCTGACTTCATGAATAACGATGCTATTATCTCATTACTGCTTAATAAAAATAGACAAATCCTCTTCTTTAAATATGAACTCCTTCAAACTTAGTGTATGGTTGGCGTTAAAATGCGTCTGAGACTATTGAATTCTTTAATCCTTGGAACTCCAACAATAGCAAGGTTTCATTCAAGTGCCTCTTTAGAATTCAATACATTTTCTTTCATAGACCG
The DNA here is from genome assembly GCA_003113815.1 of Sphenodon punctatus. Taxonomy (NCBI): domain Eukaryota; kingdom Metazoa; phylum Chordata; class Lepidosauria; order Sphenodontia; family Sphenodontidae; genus Sphenodon; species Sphenodon punctatus. Next base: position 26,283 of record QEPC01012131.1, on the reverse strand, counting down.
CTCATTTGAAGGGTTTTCTTCTCCAGACATTTCATGTGAAATTTCTTTTACTTGTCTAATTCTCAGAAACTAGACTAATTTAATTTTTTACACAAACACAGAGAATCTAACTTAGTGGATGTTTTTAAACATAACATTGATGTGGTGACAAATGGCTCCAGCATGTGTTTGATCATTGCATGTAAGCAGCATAAAATTTGAACATTGTTTTGTCCATGTGTTGGGCTCCCAGTAAACCCAGTATGTGAAAAAAGGAGACCCAGTGTGGTGTAGTGGACAAAGTGTTGGACTTTGTCTTGGGAAGCCAAGGTTCAAATCCTGACCTAGACATGAACCCAGTGGGTGGCCTTGGGCAAGTCACAACCTCTTGGCCTAGAGACGCAGTGTGGTGTAGTAGATAAAGTTTTAGACTTCATCTTGCTAAGCCAGGACTCAAGTCCTGACCTAGTCATAAACTCACAGGGTGGCCTTGGACACATCAAAACCTCTCACCCTCAATTTTCCATCTGTAAAATGGGATTGTGTGTGTCTGTGTTCCCCTTTCCCTTATCCATCTTAGATTGTAAGTCCACTGGGCAGGGACCTGTCTCTGAAATCTGTGTTTGTAAAGTGCTATGTATGCCATTGCCTAGTAGCATTATAGAAATGATTAGTAGATCGTATTGCTAGTTCAACTCATGTGTTCCCTGCGAACATGTCAGGGGTGTTATGCTTAAAGATAGAGTGGTGTGTTTACATTCATTTCCAGTTATCAGATCAAGAGTACTGTATTTTCTGGAAGGGACTCGGATCTGCTCTGGCCATCTCCTTCCTGCCCATCTCTATCCTCATTGTTTGAAGCACAAATATTTTTTCCCTCAAAGGTAACAACTAATAAAGGTGCCAGTTGAATGGGAATTGTAAGCTCAGTTTTTCATTTGTTTACTATGAAAACACTCCTGATATAAAGTCCCACTGAAATGCTATTTTCATTTCCCTCGTGGCAACAACCTCTGCAAAGGACATTAGCACCTACTCTGCAAGACAAAGCACAGACAAAAGTGCTTTCACGACTGCTTAGAAAATAGAAAACTCATCTGTTGGAAGCTGTGCCTGCATTCTGAGGAAAACTAATGAGTGGAACATCCATTGTCTCTATAATTGGGTGCATGTCTAAACACAGGGCACATTTGAAAATGGGGAGCAACCAGTGTCATGTCAATATCCCAACACAGTTTGAGACATGTTTTAATGTTGTGTTTAAGTAGGTCCAGAGTGTATACTATCCATACGAGAATACCTGTTCTGAGGTTCTCAGAATGTAAAGGAATTCCCGCAATGTAATTTCCCCTACTTCTGTTCACATGAGTAGTAAGAATGATGGAATAGTTAGCTCCTCTTCTCTCTTGCTTCTTCCTGCAAAACACCATGCACCAAATCACTGATAGTTGCACAAGAAGCAGACACTAGCAACAGGCAGCTGTTGCACAGACCTGCCCTGGTATAAGTTCCCACAGGATGAAGGCCAAACACTCCCATACACACACTAGTTCATTCTCCTCAGTTATTTTATTAAGTCCAAAACATACACAGCTCCACACAATGAAGCTCAGAGCAAACTCCTTGTTGGGCTTCCAGATGTTAAGCCAGTGGTAGGGAACCTTTCTCCTGCTGGGGGCCAGATTAATTCCCCTGCAGGGCTCTGCAAGTTGGAGCATTCATGGGGGTGTACAGCAGAACATGGCCAAGTACATAGGGAGTGTGGTTACTGGCATAGTAGTAGTCCTCACATCTCTCTGGTAGCCACTGGTGAACCATGGTAGGGTTGGATCAAGAAAACTAGTCTGTTTTTGTTGATTTTTCCAGTGGTGCTGGTCTTTTGGATAAGGGCAGTGCCATTTTGGGCATGCACTTATGCATGTAATTTTATTTTTATTTTATTTTATAAAAGATTTCTATCCTGCCCCTCCAGCCACAGGGCAGCTTGGGCGGCGAACAACAATTCAAACAATAAAATGATTTAAGTTTAAAAATCCCATATACATTTTAAAAAGCACAACAACCTCCCCCCCGACCCACTCACCCTACCCCCCTCCTTGCCAAAAGCCTGGTGGAACAGCCAAGTCTTACACAAACGTCGAAATGACAGGAGGGTGGGGGCCAACCGAGCCTCCTCCAGGAGCTAGTTCCACAGCACAGGGGCAGCCACCGAAAAGGATCTAACATCAGTGGCCACCCATCTCGCCAGGAGAACCTCCAAAAAGGCTCCCATGGGCGATCTCAGGGGTCTCACAGGCACATGGGGAGTGAGGCGGTCCCGCAGATAAGCAGGGCCCATGCTGTGAGGGACTGTAAAAGTCAAAACCAGCACCTTGAACCTAGCCCAGTGCTTTATAGGCAGCCAGTACAGAGCCTGGAGCACAGGTGTCATGTGCTCCCTGAGGCCCACCCCAGTAAGGAGATGGGCCGCGGCATTCTGCACCACCGGCAGCCTCTGGAACAGCTTCTCGGGCAGACCCATGTAGAGCGTGTTGCAGTAATCCAGCCTTGAGGTGATGAAGGCATGGATGACAGTGGTGCGGTCGGAGTCTGAGAGATAAGGCCGAAGCCACAGGACAAGATGTAACTGCTGAAAAGTACTCCCCGCCACAGCCACAACATGAGATTCCAGGCTGAGCCCTGACTCGAGGAGCACACCCAGACTCCATACCTGAGAGACCGTAGGAGGGAGAACTCACCCTACAAAAGGAGATTCAACCACTCCCAGGCCCTCAACCACCAGCATCACCTCCATCTTGTCAGGATTTAGCTGCAGATGTCTCGACCTCATCCAAGCCCCTGCAGCCGACAGGCACTGGGAAAATAAATAGACTGGATGGCCTGGGTTGATTGAAAAGGAGAGGTAGAGCTGAGTGTCATCAGCATACTGATAACACTGCATGGCCTGAAACCCTCTCATGATCTCCCCTAATGACTGCATATAGATGTTAAACAAGAGGGGGTACAGAATGGCACCCTGCGGGACTCCACACTTGAGGTCCCGGGGAGAAGACGTACACTTCCCCAAGACCACCTGGTGAGTTCTCCTGGCCAGGAAGGAATTAAACCAGTCCAAGACCCTCCCGCCAATCCTGGCACGGTCGTGCAGGCAAGTCACCAACACCTCGTGATCGACTGTATCAAATGCAGCTGAACGGTCTAGCAGGACCAGTAAGGTCTGACGACCCTGGTTCAACACCAGATGGAGATCATCAACCAAGGCCACCAATGTACCATACCCAGGCCGAAACCCAGACTGAAAGGGATCAAGGAAACCAATGCAGTCCAGATGTTCCTGGAGCTGCTGTGCCACAGCCCATTCAATAACCTTTCCTAAAAAGGGAAGTTAAGAGACTGGCTGATAAATGGCAGGAGCATCAGCATCAAGAGATGGTTTCTTGAGCAGGGTCCTAACCACAGCCTCCTTCCGGCATTCAGGCACCATGCCCTACCAAAGGGAGGCAGTAACCATCCTAGCCAGCAATGGCCATAATGTCTCCTGACTGGCTTTCACCAGTCAGGACGGGCAAGGGTCTTGTTCGCAAATAGTGGCACGAACAGATCCCAACAAGGACTCCACATCGGCAGGCAACACCATCTGAAACAGATCCCACAAAACAGGACAGGACGGGGCATTCATAGCCCCAAGATGATCCTCTGCAATAACTGTGGTACTGAAATCGTGGCGGATGCGAGCGATCTTATCTACAAAGTACTCAATAAACTGGTCACAGCAGTCACTGGATTGCTCCAGGTCCAGGCGGAGGCAGACAGGACTGACCAAGCCTTTCACCACCCAGAAAACCTCCACTGGATGTGACTTTGCAGATACAATAAGGGCAACAAATAACTGCCTCTTTGCTGCATGCACTGCCACAGCATAGGCCTTTAAACTGCTCTTATGCTGTGATCGATCATACTTGTCGCGAGTCCAGCGCCACCAGCGCTCCAACCACCTGCTCTCCCACTTCAAGCAGCGCAGACCATCAGTAAACCAAGGAGACCTACGGGAGACTTGGGAGGGCAGAGGATGCCTGGGAGCCACTCTGTCAATGGTCTCGGCCAACAAGATGTTCCAGAAGGCTACAAGATCATCGACAGAACGGGTGTCAAGGTCCAGGGGGAAACTCCCCCAGAGCATTCTGGAACTGATCCAGATCCATAAGTCTCCAGGGGAAGACCGATCTAATAAGTTCTCCACCCCATTGGGGGCTGACATGTGCCAGGATGCACACCTTAAGGAGGTAATGGTCTGACCATGACAAAGGGTCCACCCCCCTAACTTCTACTAACTGACCCCCCGCCTCAAGGACAGTGCAGAAAACCAAATCCAGTGTATGTATGTCCCTCCACATGTGTGGAGCCACAGATGATTTGGGACGGCCCATGGTTGTCATGGAGGCCATGAACTCATGCCTCGCTCCTCCAAGATAGGTGTCAGTGTGGATGTTAAAATCCCCCAGGACCACTAATCTAGGGGTCCGGAGGATCACATCTGACACCAGATCAGCAAGAGCATGTAGGGATGGTGCCAGGCAATTGGGTGCATGGTACACCAGCAGCACCCCTAATCTGTCCCCGGCCAAATCCAACACAAGATGGAGACACTCAATATCTGGTGAATCCTGCACCAGATACCTCCTAAAAGACAGTGCATCCTTGATAACAATGGCTACACCACCACCCCGTCCCTCCAGCCAAGGCTGATGCTGCACAGAGAACCCAGCTGGAACAAGATCGGCCAGAATAGGGCCCGATTCATTGTCCAGCCAGGTCTCTGTAATACACGCGAGGTGAGAGTCTCACTCCAGGATTAACTCCCAGATGGTAGATGACTTATTCACCACCAACCTCATGTTCAGCAGCACCAGACCAAGGTCTGGGGTCTCCTGGGCCTCGACACACAACATTCCCACATGGGACGTTGGGCACAAGTCACCGCTCCCTCCTCACTGATGAAACACCCCTCCCCTTTGGACCATATCTCCTCTGACCCGTAACAACCCCGATAGCTGTGGAAGCTCTCCCATTCTCAGAGAACCGCATTAGACACCCACCCTCAATAGGCTGCCCTGATAGGCTGGCGAGAGGGACCCCACCCCAACCTCCCCAACCTCTTCTCCCCTCCCCACCCACACCCCCTCTCTGTGGGACTCCCTCTCTCACAGGGAGCTCCCCATCATGTGGGAGGTGCCCCCCCCACCCTTCCCAAGGGCCATCTCCCCTCCCCTTCCCAGGGGGATTGGTCCGATCCTCTCTAACCCACTCCCCATCCCTCTCCAGGACTTCCCCTCTCACAGGGAGTCCCCCCAACCCTCCCCAAGGGCCACCTCCCCTCCTCTCACTGGGGGAGTGGCCCTATCTACCCTAACCCACTCCCATACCCCCACCCTCAGGCCACACCTGCCTCATTCCCCCCAGAGCCCCTTAAAACCACAAAATAAAACAAGACAGCAGTGAGTTCAGTGATGGCAGCAGCGGCAGCAGCAGGAATGATCTGGAGATACCACTTGTAGAATCAGTAGAGCCAAGCGTGAGGGCTCCGGGTGCACTGTGCCACAGCCCAGAAAACGACTGACACCATTTGAGTGTTGGCCAAATGTCCCCACCCTTGGAGATGTTACCTGGGAGGGGAAGGGGAGAGCAGAGTGGCAGCTGGCTACACAGCAGCAGACACAGCTTGCAGTCTCCACAAAGGGCCCTGCCCTTGGAGATGTTACCTGGAAGGGGGAGGGGAGAGCAACGTGGCAGCTGGATCCTCCAATAACACAGCCCCCTATCCCTGCAGCAGCGGACACAGCTTGGCATGGTAACCCAAGTCCCAGAAGCAGCAGATGTCCCCGCCCCCATTCACTGTGACATGCTGTTCATGCACCATGGTGCAGCCCAGAAATCAAGGGACATGACTGACACACACATGCTGGCCAATTGGCATCCCAAACTCATCCTGCAGCACTGTGACAGATGACAGAATCCCTTATTGGCTCTTTCCTAAGCATATGCTTCCAATTTCCCAGTAACAAGCAGGGAGGTTGAGGTGGGCACAGCACAGAACGAGGGTACAGTATTGACATTTCTTCTAGCCAATTGGCATCACAAACTCATCTTGTACCAGCGTGACAAACATTAGAGAATCCTTCTGTTAAAATCATGAACTTTATATTACTTATAAGAGTGGGACCCTTTATCCAATCTTTCTGAAATTTGACAGGGATGATCCCTTGGGTAAAGGAACAATCTTTCCAAGTATTCATGGAAAGTGGATGGAAAACAAAGCTGTAACTGCTGAAAATGTATGCGCAGACCATGAAACAATTAAATTGCTGATAAAATCAGGACTCTTTATCCAAACTTTATTAAATTTGTCAGGGATGGTCACTTGCATGAGGGTAACAAAAAGTCCAAATTCCATTCAATTTGGATGGGAAACAAAGAAGTTAGAGATGGAAGTGTGTGCCTATATAATTGGGACCCATCATCCAATATTTATTGAGTTTTGCAGAAATAATGCCTTGTGTAAGGGGTAAAATCTCTCCAAATTAAATAAAAATTGAATTCAAAACAACAAAGTTAGTAAAAAAAATTGTTTTGTATTAAAATTAATGTAAAACAAAAAGTAAAAACAAAAACAAAAGAAATAACAATGAAAGATAATAAAAGCAAATGAAATGTTAATAATGAAAATGAAACGACCAACTAAGACAAAATAAATTTCTGTGCACATCCCTATGTCTGCTTGGGACTCAAGGCACACTCTCTCCACTGGCTTGAATGGATGGGGTGGTGTCATGAAAATCATGCAAAGTGGGGTAAAAACAGACAAGTCAGTGGCAAAGCACCTCTGCAGCCCACCCCCAAATGGGGATCTGCAGTTGCCACTCCCAGCCTGGGTCAGGGAGGGGCACCGAACAAAGGTGCAGCCCTGTGTTGGTCACATGTGGCCTATGTGGGCAGCCCTTGGTCCAGGGTGCACCTCGGGAATTTTACTGAGGACCCATCCCAGGCCAGATGCCTATCCACCCAGCAGCAGTGCTGGACCAACATTTGGTGCCTTGGGAACATACGAGTGGGTGATTCCCAGGCCACAGCAGGCCACCATCATGTGTGTTTTTACCCATACTCTCACAAGCACAGAGCCATTTGAAATGCAGGGTCAACCCCTTACTCACCTTGCCTATCCAACAGTTCCACCCAAGCACTTCTGATATGTGGCCCAAATCCTGATGGTGCACACTGGTTTGTCCATTTTGCTTATCTCCTTAACAGATTTGACATCCTGACTGTATATTGATGCTGCTTCTTGGTTTGCTCTTAGAGCTTGGTTGCCTGCTCACTGCCTTGGTCCCAATCCTGCACCGACTCCTCGTAGGTTCTGATCCAGAACCTTGGGTCCTGCCACTAGGCAATACTGCCCACACCTTTCTTATTACAAGCTCTGAACAAGCATTGTACATTTTTATAAAATGTATCTGGACATTATGGGTATTTTCAGACGTTACGAGATCACAGTCAATCACAGTGAACCACGGTCAATCCTGCGGCGGGACCAAAGCGCCCTGAATGTCTGTTTCACAGCCGCCAGATGTTCACCACAGTCAATACCCACCAGGGGTCAAAAATAACCATGCTTCTGGAGCTCCGGCCCGACCATCTCCGAAAGAGTGGTCAAAGCGATTCCCACCAGGAACCAAAAAAAAGTAATGACTGAATGGCAACCACTGGCCAGAAACAAGCAACATGATTCCCAGCCGGGGACAAAGCATGTAGCATCACTGCCAGGCAACGAGCAACAACACAGACCTGGGAGGGAGATTTAAAGGGCACACAGCAGCAGCTGGGACAAGTCGCCCCGGCACCTTCCAGGTGCTGTGACCACAGCCCGGGATCGGCGTAACATCTGTTGCGCTTCCCTGGGCCATGGTCTGGCGGCCTGATTCCCTGCCGTGGTTCCGCTCCCGTCATGTTTGTTTGGGGGCTCTCCTTGGTCACGGAGGGTGGTTAGCCAGTTCGCCACCGCTGGGAATCCACTGTGGTGAATCGGGACAGCATAACGTCTGAAATCTCCCATTGTTAAGGGGGAAAGTTATTTTGCTGTGAGTAACCTGGGAGTTAATGCATGCTTAGTACTTATTAGTACCAATGATTATTGCAATTGTTAGATGAAATCCTGTGAGGTACTTGCTTAATTGCTACTCGACTAATTCTGATTAGTGTTTCATTGCCTTTTTAACAGATGAATAAGTTGATAACTTTTACCTAAGCACTCTGCTGCTGCTATAATTTGTGCACTTAAGCAGATATTCAATGTGTATGAGCACAATACAAAAGAAATGTCAGACTAATGTTATGTGTTTAAAAATCAGAGAGACTTGGTTATAAACCAAAACTATAAGAAACTAAAAAGTTTTAGCTCTTTAGAAAAGTCCACAGAAGAAGAGCTTTGTTAAATTTAATGAATAACTTGAATATGAGACCAAACCTGTTGGTAGAAATGTGGGGCTCTGCTATTTTGTAGCAGCTGGGGATATCCATCAAACCCACTTCACTCCACCCCATCATAAATTTTGAAATCAATTTCTGGAGGCCATAATAATACTTTGTTTATGCATATCTTATTAGAAATTCCTATTTTTCTCATCAATTTTATTATATGTTAAGAAAGTAAATTCCTAGAGTTTTTGTGGGGTCACCTGAGCTTGAGGGGCCACTACAATTGTATCCCCTTCCCTTCCTCTCATCAGACCTGGATGCGATTCTAGTACTTAATAAAGCTCTGCAAAATATAGACATGCCCGGAGATGGTTAGAGAGAAACTAGCGATCCTGTATATTTCACCACTGTACTTTCCAGAATGTGGCTTAGGCTTTCTTTGGATTAGTTTAAATGACAAATTTGGGAAGACACTTTTTCATTGTTCATTGTTTTTCATTGTTTTTCATTGTAAACCAATCTCCAGTAACGGAGTGACTAAGTGTGCAGTACCTGGACTGGGAGGTAGGGTGACCCTGGGCCAGTTACAATAATCTCTCACCCTAACCTACCTCACAGGAATGTTGTGAGGATTAAAAGCTGTGTTAAATTGTTCTATGTAAAGTGCTCCGAGTGCCATAGCAGAAGGGTGCTATATAAAAATAAACTATTATTAATTATTTATTATTATTAGAGGTTGCTTATTGTTTGCCACTGCCATTTGTTTCTGTTGTAATTATAGAATTGGTAGGCCTCCTCGTGTCACTTGAAATATGTCTCCACTTACTCTAATGCGTAATTATTGGGGAATGACTACTAGAGGATTAGAGGTAAAGAACTTATTCTTTCTTGAGTGAACCTTAGCTAAAGTCCTCACAGAAGCCTTCCATTGTCATCCCAGGCATTTTACTTTTTAGCAAGAAAAGTAGAGAATGAACCAGGGTTCAACAGGAGTTTAGGGTTCCACAGCTCTCATGTTAAGTTGATATTTTTAGATTGACTATACAGAAATAAATATGAGCCATATTCTGTGGACCCAGTCCCATGACGTCAAACCACACTGCCTCACATTAGCTCTCTGCCTCTTCATCACTCCTTTCCAGCTGCCAGTCTCTCCCTCAATGATGCTTTACCTTTCTTTTCTCACTGTTACATGCTACCTGCTGTCCAAGCAGAAGTCTCCTTCTAACAGAATGACAGGACCATGAAAGGGTAACACTTGGTTATTTGGATTTTTGAAAGCTAGCTCTTTAAGGCTTCAGGCAGTAGAGGTCAGCTGACTGACTGCAGCTGGGCATAAAGACTATCAACATTTTTAGATGGGATACATTTGTCCTACAGCTTAAAAATCTGGCCTGGGGGAAACCCTGCAGGGGGGGATTTAGGTCCTTTTCACACAGACACCCTCTCACACACACGCGTATGTAGGTGCATGTGTGTGTGTTTGTCTGTGCAATCGCTGCAGAAATTGTGGGAAGGCATCCATGGGAATGCCGCAGCCGGTGGATTGGGGTGCATGCGTGCTCCCACGCTCCACCCACCTCCACCCATCACCCATGCACGGGGTAACAGATGCCAATGATGGATGCTCTGTGTTTGGAGATAAGTGGGGGTCCATGGGAATGCACCCTCACACACTGCCCACCCACCGAGCTACCCAGCCATCCCCCATGGCCAGCAGTCCATATGAAAAGGGTCTCTGATGACACTAGCCAGACTGGAAATCACCCAGATGCCATTGGGAACAGTGGCACTGGGGCAACTCCTAGAAGTTTTGAGATGCAGACTAGCTAAGTCGCCGATCGCTGAGGTCTTACCAGTACAAGTCTCAGGCTGCTTTTAAACGAGGGGCGCTGAAGCGCCTCCTCAACGCCGCATTAAAGCAAAGCCGCTGGAAGTGACGTTCTCCCCATTGCCGCCGGCGGCTGGAGACACGGGGCTTTGGAGCGGCGCATTCTTAAGCCTGATAATTGAAGTCTTAAGAACGCGCCGCTCCAAAGCCCTGTGTCACCAGCTGCCGCCGCCACCAGCAATGGGGAGAACGTCACTTCCAGCGGCTTTGCTTTAATGTGGCATTGAGGAGGCGCTTCAGCGCCCCTCGTTTAAAAGCAGCCTCAAACCTTCTAGGAGTTGCCTGACACAGCTGTTTCCAATAGCACCCAGGCACTAGCAAGGAGCTTCTATATTCCCATAAGAATTTCCCAAAGCCAGATTTTTAAGCTACAGGAGAAATGTCTTCACATCTAAAAATATAATCTTAGAGAACCCTCAGTCAGGGAGAGATCTTAGGAGGGAATGCTTACCTCTGGCAGCAAGAAGCCAGAGGCTGAAGTGAAAGCCAAGGCAGGCAGAGGAAACTGCCAAAACTGCCAGCAAGGAGAACCTGATCTACAGAACATACAGCGGACAGAATCCAGGTGGGAGCTACCTGTAGAGGTGTGCATGTTGTTTTCTTTATTACAATAATGAGAACAAAAATTGACGATTTTATATTTGTAATTGCAATAATGAAAACGACAATGGAGAATAACGACAACAATTATGAAATTGACAACAGAGACTACCGATGATGGTAATGGTAACAACAACAATAATAACAAAAATGACAACAATGTCGTTATCGTTGTCGTTATTATTAGTGCTGTGGCAGTTGGGTTTTGGAGGGAAAATGTGGAGAGGGGAGGAGAGAGCAGACCTCTCGGAGTCTTAACAGGGTTGAACTCTTGAACTGTGCCTGTGTTGGGAGGGGTGAGCAGCTCATCAGTATCTGATGGATGTCTTGCTGGTCAATGAGCAGTGCAAGCAGGACCCAGCAGTCTCATGACACTCTGTGATTGCTCAATGCCTGCTGCCTCCCACAACCAATCGGGGGGCTCTGATGGAGGGCACTGGAACCCTTTATAATGGGACAACCAGGTTTTTTCTCTCCCTTTTGTGAGAGCTCTGCTTGTCAGGTTGCGTTCAAAGAGCTGTGGTGCTTTCACACACAAAAAACCTCCCTAGTCCTCATTGTATTACCACCAATACCTTTCCTTCCTCATACCCTACCTTCTCCCTTTCCCTGTCCTTCTCCCCTCTGTACATTATATATCAATCATCATCATCATCATCATCATCATCATCATCATTAAGGCTTAACCATCAGTTATCGCTCCATCCAGCATTTTTAACAATTATCTAATTATTAAAATCATATCTCTAATCAGTATAATATAAATATATTGTATGAACAATCAAACCCAGTTTTATATTTACTCCACAGTACATTAGCACAGCAAATGGGAAATAAAAACGGGGAAAAAAACCACAGACAGAAAATTCCATGAACCACTATAAACATATCTTTATAAAAATATCGGTGTACCATAATCCTCTTCTATATGTTTGAAACCTAAGAAATTTTTTCCAGTCACAAAGGCTTCCTCCAGATACCTGACTACAGACAGTGTAAGTTGCGGATCGATATCCCCTAGCATATATCTTGTTTGAATGGAACCAGTCCTCCCACTATGCTGAGATAAATATGTACCCAGATGTTGTGATCTAATCTTGTCATATAAATGACAATTTAGCAAAACATGCTCTACTGTTTCAACAGCCATCTCATCAAAAGCGCAGTCGAAGATCAAATTTAATTTTTAGATACATTATATATAGATAAGTAGTAGAGATTAGATATAGATATATATTATAGACATATAGATTAGATTAGAATAGTTATATAGATAATTGATATAATAGATAGTTTTTCTTTCCCCTTCCCATCTCCCTTAGATTTAGATAGATATTACTTGTACACAGGAATTGATAATGATACTGATACCAAAAATAAAATCTTCGTTTGAAACGGTACAGATATTGATAACAATAACGATAAGGAATATCAATATGATAACAAAAACAATAACAAAAATGACAATGATAACAAAAACTATAACGGTAACAACATTGTCATTAATGATAATAAAAATGACATTTTTGAATAGCAATAACAAAAACAAAAATGACATGGGGGCCTGGTGCACACCCCTAGCTATCTTTATTTCAGGCACCTAAAAGAGCCTTTATCATGGACTTTGTAACTAAGTTCAGGAGACCTGGCAGTAACCAGGAGAAGACTCAAGCTGGAAGGTTTTTGAGGTGGGCTGTGAAGGGATTTGATAGAGGGCCAATACCAAATTTGAATAGCCCTCCAGGACTTGGGTCCAATTTCTCATCATAAAGGAAAATTCACAAATGGTTGTGCTGGAGAAGAGAAAGTCAAGGAGACTTAGGTTTTACTAACTTTTCTTCTCTCTTTTTGTGTGGGGAAGGGAGCAGGTTTTCCCCATCTTCTGAGGACTGGCTCCTCAAAGTCAGCACATTTCCAAATTGTGTGTGTGTGTGTGTGTGTGTGTGTGTGCAATTCCTTGAAGACTGGCTGTAGCAGAGGGACACACATGGAGCACTAGTCATTTACACCCACTGTAGTCCTATTGCTTGGGGTTAGATTGGAGCTGTATAGACAGAGACCTGTTGAACTACAGCTACACACGTCAATGGAGAACCTCATGGCATGAATGATGTGAAGAAATGCAAATTCGGCGGGGGAGACAGGTAGGGATGTTTAACTTTTGAGTCTTTTTTGCATGGTATATTTTATGCTTTGTATTTATTTTTTGTAGTTTCATTGTTTTTATTTGTAAGCCGCCATGAGCTGCCAGAGGCAGGTGTGTGTGTGTGTGTGTGTGTGTGTGTGTGTGTAGAGGTATTTGTATAAATACAGTTTCTAAGTGAAGAAAACTTGAGGGAATTCATTTAGATTAGCAAGGAGATGTTGCCTCCACCAACACTACCTGCTGGTTCCACCCAAACACTACAAGTGTGTAATTCATTTTTATTCTTTAGTAACTAAAATGAATGGAGCTCCATTCATTTTAGTTGCTAAAGATATGAAAACAGATGAATAAGCAAACTATTTGTTTTCATCCATTTTTGTTTTTAAAAGGATTGGATAGAAGGTGGTTTTGGGTGTGTTTTGTGGGAGGGGTATTTAGTGGGGTTTTTAAGGGTTAAAAAGAATAGGAAGAGCCTTGGTGAATGGATTAAGGTTTTTAAAAAAATGTTTATATGTTTGTATATATGTTATGCTTTATGTTTATCTTATTTGGAAAGCCTCCCTGAGCCTCTGAGGGAAGGGCAGGATAAAAATTGAAATAAGTAAATACAAAAATGTAAAGATCACTGTACATGTGCAAAACAGCCCAGGCAGTCATTTTGTGTATGTGTTTTTTAAACAAAATTATTTTAAACAAAAAAATAAAATGAAAAACAAATAAAAACAAATGTTGATTTATTCATTCATTTTTGTTACCTTAGTTATTAAAACAAACGGAGCTCCATTAATTGTTGTAATTAATTAAATGATACAAAATTACACACCCCTATACCTAAGTAGTCTGAGCCCCTCATATCTGAAAGACCACCTCCTTCTCTATGCTCCATCACTAGTAGTAGTAGTAGTAGTAGTAGTAGTAGTAATTTTATTATAACAATGTTGTTTGACCAGTGGCCAGTTACAACAGTTTAAAATGATAAATATATCAATACTAATAATATAATAATAACAAATGATATACAATCCGCCATTTGAGTTAACAAATGGGCAGAACACATAAAATAATAACCCAAATATAGCTAAAATACAGTTCCATATAAACATACAGAAAATACGAAACCCCCCACAGGACACTCGGGGCCATTCCTACCCACTAATAACCAATAAAAATAAAGCAAGATGCATCCAATGTAAACTTCTACTTTTAAACCCCCTACGCCGGGGGCAAAAGCTAATATCACGGTGAAACAAGTCATCTTCTCCCCAGCTGATAAGCCCACTTTGCCAACCTAAGCATTCCCGCAAGGGAGTTTGACTTCATGCATAGTTGGAATAGCAGGGAAGGGGGCAAAAAAAGGGGGTTACGAATCCGAGAAGGCAGATATAATTCCCGCCAATAGCTAGTCAAAGGGCACACAAACAAAACATGGAGGAGATCCTCGACCAACCCCAGATTACAGCAACAAAACTGCTCCTTGTAAGGAATTTCCCTATGCCTTCCTTCCAATACCCTAGTTGGGATAAGGTCAAATCAGAGGAGGATCAGAGCCCTCCACAGGTTGGGGCCCATCAGTGCCATCAGATAGGGCTCACACGAGAAATCTTTCTTAATAGATTGGTACAACGGGGCACAACACACCGCCTGAATTGCCCCTATGTCCTGTTGGACAGCTTGGTCTCTCAGTTGCTTGGTTATTAATCTGGCCCTCCCCATTGCCGGTATCACCAGCACCAGTTCAGGAGACAAACCCAGTTTCAGCAATTGTAAGTGGACCCTGGACCACCATAAACTAGAGGAAGACCACGAAGAAGCCTCTTCCAAGCATAAATGGGGCAGCTGATCCCCTTGCATATTGATCACTTTTAACCAATACCTTAAGGGATAAAAAGCGAGCTCAGTACTTAATGGCAGAGAGCCTGTTTCCGATCTTAGCATGCAAGCCGGGGTACTTCGCGGAACTCCCAACAGAGCTCAACAACAAATTTTGAAGAGCCTCCAAGGCCACTGCCTACAAAGTGGGCCCATAATTCTGCCCCATACAGAGTGCCTAGTTTGTATTTTAGATTAAAGAGTTTCAGGGCCGGGGGAATAAACCTACCCCCATGAGATCTCCAAAACCTAAGGAGACCCCCAATAGCCTGTCTCAACTTAAGGCAGGCAACTTTGAAATGAGGGGACCAAGTTGCCCTACTGCTAAAAGTCAACTCCAGGTATCTGGCCTGGTTCGCCTGCTCTGGCCCACCTCGGCCAGCGCCAAACCCTGTGCAACTGTTCTAGGTCCCCAAGATATGGGCCTGGTCCACAAGATATGGGCCTGGTTCCAACCCACCCTGAGCTGCTCTGTGAGCAGGAGGGTGCGGGGTATTAAAAAAATGAATAAAATAAATAAATAAACCCCAGCAGGGTTGGTGGTCAGGACGGAAACATGGGCCCGCTGTCTGGCCCTGTAAGCTGCACAGGTATGCTAGCGGAAGCTGAACTCAGCAAGCACATCTGTTTTCATGCCTGTCCAGCCCAGCATGAGGGGTCGCCATGGCAGTCAACAATGGCTGCCCATTATTGGCAGCCATGGCTGCTTGTTATGGCAGGGTGCCAGCTGCATCTTGGGGGGCAGAGCCAGAAAGCCATGATTCAGTCCCCACCCCCTCTCCTCACTGGGTCAGGCAAGGGGAATGTTCATTTCTGTCCTGCGACCTCACCCAGCTGGGAGTTGCAGGGTTGGCCATTCCGCCCCAAGGTGTATGTTAACACCCTATCTCTGAAGTCAGCTGGAAGTGTGCGCTTAGTAGGGATGTGCAAATGCGTTTGGATGTTTGGAGTTTGGCCCAAACTCAGCCAGTTTAGATGCCTGAACCAGACGCCTGAACCGTATGCAGAACCTCCCAAACAGTTTGGGCATGTTCGAGTGGTTAAAACATGGCAGGTAGGCCCAAGGAGGGGGGGGCAGCTGAGGAGCAGACTTTCTGGTCCCAGGGGTGGAGAGAGGCTTGGACTAACAGCCAGCCTGTTCAATCACCATCCCTCTTTTCCTTAGACCACTGGCTTGGCAGTCTGTAATTGGCCAGGGGCTAGGCTGCACAGAGCCAATGGGGCTTGTGGTAAGGTGGGTGCAGCAAGTAACAAAAGTAATTGCCCTCCCACCCTTCCAGTTGTTCTGAGATAGCCACTGATCCTGTCATCAGGCGTTTTCAGAACTCTCCCTCTCCCAGCAGTTTGTGTTCCTCCCAATCCATTGCCATCCTCCTCCCATTTCACCGATTTCCACACATTTACCTCGTCGTTTCATTTATTTAGATTAGATTAGATAGATTTAGGTATTATAACCTGCATCAGCCTGCCTTCTGCTCATGCCAAAGTATCTGTCTGCCTGCCCTGTGGGCAAAACTCAAACCCTTCCTCAGTCTGTCTTCCCTACTGCGTCTCATGACATGATGATTGTCTGTCCACCCTGGTTGACAAGCTCGAACCCTGCCTCAGCCTGCCTTCTGCTCATGCCAAAGTGCCTGTCTGCCTGCCCTGTGGGCAAAGCTCGAAACCTGCCTCAGCTTGCCTTCCTAGCCTGCGTGGCACTAGGAGTGTGATTTGGCATCGCCTCCTGCCAGCGTCCTTCACTGCCACGCAGGGCACTGGAAGGCCTGAAGTCCAGGAGGCTGAAGCTGTCTCCGCTGCGGCTGCAGGTTCAGGTGCTTCAGGGTTGGATGTCCATCATGGGTCAACAACATCCCCCATTATTCATATAATCCCCAGCAGTCCAGGGCTGGTGGATCCCACCCCAAATGCTAAAGATAGGGACCTATCCATGGGCAATGGCAGCAGTAGCAGAAGAAGTAGCAGCAGCAGCAGTAGCCAGTTGAGGCCCAGAAGCATCAGTGCACCATGGAGGAGCTGGGGTGGGTGCAACTGCCAAGCCCATCGGCAGCTGCAGGACGTGGAGGGTGACATGGCTTTTAATTGAAAACCACATGCATGCTGGGGGAAATGATTGTGCTAGATGGGCAGCCCTTCTCGGTGGTTGGGGACATGGGGTTTAGGCACCTGATTGGCTTCCTGGCCACTCAATATAAGCTGCTCTCACGCACCATCCTGAGTCAGCTTGCCACCAATGCCTGGCAGCCTGCAATGCCCAGCCAAGTAGGGGTGCCAGTCACCAAGCCCTGGCTGGGCCTCTGCTGCTGCTCTGCTGATGCCAGGCAGCCAGTCTGCAATGCCAAGCCAAGTAGGGGTGCCAGACACCAGGCCCTGGCCGGGTCTCTGCTTCTGCTCCACTGATGCCAGCCATCCTGCAGTGCCCGGACAAGGATGGGTGGCAGCCACCGTTACTGTGCCCTGGCAATCCAATGTCCACTGCTGCTGCGACTGCTGTGCCATGGGTACTGTGGCTCAGAAATCTAATTTCTGCTGCTGCTGAGGCTTCCACTGCTGTGCTATGGGTACTGTGCCCTGGCAATCGAATGTCCACTGCTCCTGCCTCTGTTGATGCCGCCTCTGCTGTGCCACGGGATGTGCCCTGACAATCCAATGTCTGCTTCTCCTGCTGGTACTGCTCATCATCCATTTACTCCTCACTCTTGTAGATGGGCATAGCTCGAATGAGTGCACTGGTGGATGGAGGCTGGGTGTCCATGAGCTTCACCACTGGGCAAGGCTTGCCCAATTTGCAGTAAAGCTTCTTGAGATCGGTCGAGCACGATGCCAGCCTGCAATGCCTGGCCAAATAGTGGTACCATACTGGCCATTCCGCATAACGCATAGGTGACAGGTGCCATACAGAGCATCCACTCATGGTCATGCACAGAGCAGTCACCAAAAATCCAGAGTGCTTTGTGCGAGGCAAGCCAAATAGCTCGACCGATGCCAGTCAGCCTGCAACACCCAGCCAAGTTAGGGTGCCAGCCACCAAGCCCTGGCCGGATCTCTGCTACTGCTCCATCGATGCCTGGCAGCCTGCAATGCCTGGTCAAGTAGGGGTGCCAGGCCAGCCACCAAGCCTCAAGCCTTCCCAGTCTCTGCTGCTGCTGCTGCATCTCTGATGATCTGCCATGCTCCCATGGGCACCCCTGGAGCACCCCAAGCCTCCAGGCAGCTGGATTTTCTGAACATTCGGGGGGGGGTCCAAACTCCATATTTCCGAACCCATGAACCTGAACTAAGTTTTTGGGCCAAACGGCCGGACATTCGAACCCCATTCTGTTTGCACATCCCTAGCACTTACAGATACATTTGTCCATGAGGTCCAAATGGCAAGGGTATGCAGAGAGGTATTCTCTTGGCTTCCTTTTCTGGAACTCCCTTCCTCTGGAGGTTCATCACAGCCCAAGCCTGAGCATTTTCCAGAGGCAATGTAAGAGTTTTCTTTTTGGCCAAGAATTTTGCAGGCAGTCAGTTTGAGGTAGAGGCTTGTAGAGGATTTTTATATATTTTACATTTCATTCTTAGATTTTTTTATTATTATGTTACCCACCCTGAGCCTCTGTGTAAATATAAACAAATAAAATAGGAGTCCGTTTCAGTTGCTTCAGAAAAGTGCACAACAGGTCATAATCAAATTATCCATTTCCTGCTATTCATTTCCAACCCCCAGCAGTCAGACATCTCATACCTTGAACAACTCGACCACATATGGCCCTATCCTCTAGGAATGTATCCAATCCCAAATGTATCCAAAATGAGATAGCAGTGTTACCACAACACTCTGTAAAATCCGTCTTCCCAGGTATAGTAAAAAAAAGGGAGGGGGAGGAGAGAAAATTATTCTCATTTCTATGCCCATAGAAATATACACTCATTACTCTCTTCCCTATATTCACATTAAAATGATAGCTAGCCCCTATCAAGATACTAGCATCTTAATGCATTTTCTATCTCAAAAGAAACATGAGCTTAAGTTCAAAAAGCCAGACTCTACAATTTTCTAATAGAATAGACCATTAGAGAAACTGTTCTTTAAAATAGTGCAGTAACTACATTCTAGATATTCCCCCCCCCCGCCCCCCTCAATGAACAAGGTGAAATGAGAAACAAAGGAGCTAGTGTGGCAAGGATATCTCTGAATTTAGAGTCTGATTTTAATAAAATGCATTATTCACATTAATGAGGATGTCCATTTAAGACAGTCATTAAATTACTGTTCCTGCATTTAAATAGGATATGTTAACAGAGCCCTCTGGATTTATGTTAAACAGAGATGATATGTGCAAAAGAACTAATCAGAAAAGCAGGTATCTATGACATAGCATGAACCTCTGACCTACATTGTATGGCTAAGCTGAAAACCCCAAAACATCACAGAGATAAAGAGTATCATGTGCACCTGAATAAAGTCTATATGCAGCTTTGGAAGGGGAGCCTGTGAACAAACATCTTTCTGAATGTGGGAAGTGTTGTCAGTTGATGTCTGATTGATTGATGTGACCAATTTATTTATTTTATTTATTTATTTTGCAGCACTTCTATTCCCCACCCTGCTGCACACACAGCAGCTTGCACAGCAACTTTATTTGTTTACTTGTTTGATTTTTTACCCTGTCCCACAAAGGCTCAGGGTGGCTTACAAAGATAAGTCCACTGAAAGGGAAAACTCCCTGGGTGTGTTCTCTTTGGGTGTTTGTGGAAGCCCATTGTAAGGGAAAGCAATCTGCTCCATGAGTGTGCCCTCCCTGAGTGTATGGCATTTGCAGGCCTGCCTGATTTGCATGCACATTCCAGGTGCATGATGGAAGGCCACAGAGGGCAATTCCCCCCTCCTCCCTTGGACAATAGGGAATTATATCCACACCCTACCACCATCAGAGCAACCATGGTCTTGGACCACAATAATATGGACAAAGCCTTCTGGCGGGATTGGGTTGGGGCCACCATAACATGCCGAGCTTTCATAAATAGTGCCCCTCAAAGTGCTGGGCCAATACAAGCAAACAACTGGGGGTGAATTGTGTACTCTGGCAGTGTTGTTAGAGTTGCCCTTCATTGTGAAATCTCAGGGATTTCTGGAGTGCTGATATTGGGGTGCCCCAGACTGGTTAGCGTTACTCCCTGGACACTGACCCAACCCCTAGCGGAAATCACTTGCTGGGTAAGGAAGTGGCCTCCCACAGTCTCCAGAAGATGGTGTCAAAGTAAGCAGTCAGCATGGGATAGGTGGGCAGAGCAGCCAGTGTTGGACAACGACCTGGTAAGCACCTCTGACCCAGCCCTTAGCTGAAATCACTTGCTGGGTCAGGAATTGGGCTCCCACTGTCTCCAGAAGACTGCGGCAGAGAAAGGAGCCAGCATGGGATGGCTGGAGAGAGCAGCCAGCATGGAACAGCCAGACCTGGTAAGCCTCTCTGATCCAGCTCCTTGTTGAACTCACTTGCTGGATCAGGAGGCAGGCTTCCAGTGTCTTCTGAAGATTGCACGAGGGAGCTGCGGTAGACAGTAAGGAACAACCTTCCTGGGCCAGGTTGAGATGAAGACTGCGGAGACGTGACTGAGGATGCTGGTGATGGAGAGCAGCGGCAGCCTGCATAGTACAACCAGGGTTCTGTAAACTGAACATTCCCTAAAGAAACATGAGTGGGGTGAAGGGATCGGGAACACAAAACTGACTTTTTGCTGTGACACCAGACTCTTGGTCTGAGGGTGGGATATATATGCAGGAAGTTTAATCATTACCAGATGTTTCTTAGTTGTAATATTTTGTTAATTCTTGTCTTTTAATAAAAGCTCCTAGCTGGTGTGCTTGCAAGTGGGGAAAAGTAACAGTCTTCCAGGCTACCCAGTCGAATTTAGTGTCCCAGATCTCTCAGTAGGGGGCTTGAGCCAGTGTGTTTAGTTGTGACAACCCCTTCAAAAGGTAATCCAGCCCTTCTTGCCACAGATGCCATTGGCACAAGGGTTACACATAGAAACCTATATAAACATATAACACAATTAAAAACCCCTAACTTCCCTACCTTCGAACCCTCTCCATAATGGACCATTATCTCCTTCAGGCCGGTCTTCTAGCACACCTCCTCCAGAAGGGGAAGGGACCACTTAGGATGGTCTGCCCTCGGACGCTGATGGAACCTCAGCAGTTCCAAGAGGTCCTGAGGGAGTTAACCTTGGACTTGGACGGCCACTCTGTGGATGAGCTAGTCCAGCATTGGAAAAGCTTGCTGGAGGAGGCCATTGACAGGGTGGCTCTGAGATGCCCTCTACCT
>QEPC01012123.1:753453-792011 GCA_003113815.1 Sphenodon punctatus | reverse complement strand
TTAGTTTGGCCAGCTGTTAGAGCGCGGGGACGCATGCTTGCTTCCTCGCGTTGCCCCCTCCTTCCTGGGGGCGTGTCTCCTCTGGCCTGCCTC
Source organism: Sphenodon punctatus (assembly GCA_003113815.1). Lineage (NCBI taxonomy): Eukaryota > Metazoa > Chordata > Lepidosauria > Sphenodontia > Sphenodontidae > Sphenodon > Sphenodon punctatus. The sequence continues at coordinate 791,918 of QEPC01012123.1, read as the reverse complement.
TCTGAGCGTGGTGCTGCGTTCCTCCATTCACTGACATCTGCAGGGGGCATGGCCTCTGCCTGCCGCTTTCTTCTATGGGGTTTTGTGCTGCCGCAGCGCCTAGGCCACCCGCGGCGGGGGAAGGTCCTAATACCCTTTCAAATAGTACTAGAATTAGGGGACACTATGAAATTAACTGGCAGCAAATTTAAAACAAAAGCCAGGTTTGTTTCCTCACCTCCACTCATAAAGCACAATTAACTTGTGGAATTTGTTGCCAAATGCCAGAGGATATGATCAAGGCCAGTAGGATAGCTGGGTTTAAAAAAGCATTGGATAAGTTCTTGGAGAGTAGGTCTATTAATGGCTATTAGCGAAATAGGTTTGAGGGATGCAACTTCTTACTGGGTGTTTTTACACACACATTTGTACTGGATGTTTGCTGTTACATCCTGAACTTTCTGTGTGTGTAAATCATTCATCCAGATCTTAAGCATCCGGCTCTTTGAACTTCTGCGTAGAGCTTCTCCAAGAACGTCTGAGTGTAAAAAGTTCTCCTGGTAAACGGCTTTGCTCCAGGCAGCTGTGGTCACTTGGTTTCCATGGCAGCCTGTCATATCTACAGCTGTGGCTACTTTAGGCTGCCTCAGGGCAGTGTTTGTGGGAAGAATGCATCCAGGAACTGGCTCAGGGCAGTGTGTGTGTGAAAAATGAATCAGGAACTTACTTGTGGACTTGTAAACCCAGAAGATTGAAAAATCTGGAACTTTAACATGTGTGTAAAAATACCCATTGTTGGGACCTGGGAGCGAACAACAGGGATTGAATTGCCCATTGGCACCTGTTGGGTACTTCTCCCAAGATTGGCCAATGTTGGGACAGGATACTGGGGCTTAATGGGCCATTGATCTGACCCAATATGACACTTATTATGTTCTTAATTGTCCATTCTGAAATGGCACAAAAGGTGCAAGGAAAAATGACAATTGTTAAATCTGGGTTCTCACGGTAAGATGAGCGGTATATTGCACATCACAAGCATTGGACAAACAGGGACATTAGTCCCGGGGCCCGTACTGGCTGGGGGCCCAGTATCCAAGGTAGCTAAGCCACCCTCTCCCCCCTTTTTTTCCTTTGTTTGAATTGCCACCTGAGCTGGCTGGGGGACCTTCCAGCTGCTGCGTGGGCCCCCTCCCTGCCCGCAGCCGCAGGCAGGGAGGGGAGGGGCCTCATGCAGCAGTCTGTGCCAGGTAGGTTGGCTATGCCTCCCCTTTAAAAGAGGATACTTATGAAAAATACATGGTGCAGGGCTTTACTGGAAGCAATGCAGCCCCGCAACATGTATTTTTCATAAGCCTCCTCTTTTAAAGGGGAGGTATGGCCACCCTAGCATTAGGTCAGGTCAAACTCACAAAGCCTCGCAGCTCGGCGTGTCCCCTTGGTGCCGCGTTGTGAAGGAGGAGTCCTCCTCACCAGTCCAGACCGAGTCTGGGCAGGGCTGGCTCGAGGGAGGCCCAGCCCGAGTGGGAAGGTGCCTGGCGGCAGCCCCACTCAGTAAGGGAGCCATCGCTGGGCACCTTCTTGCTCCGGCGCTCCCTGCATTGAGCCGGACCATCCCGCCCAGCCAGCCTCCGGCCTCCAGGACGGGCCAGGGCAGCAATGGCGCTGCTGCTGCTGCTGCTGCTGGCCGCGCTTGGCCCCAGCGATGGATGGGCCCAGCAGCAGCCACCAGCAGCACGTCGCAGACTCTGCAGAGAGCAAGTCAGTCCCGAGCACCAGCAGCCCAGCGCCCCTAGGCCGGCCGACGGCTTCACCACCAGCAGGAAAAAAGAGGGGAGGGGCCCACAGACATTTCTTGTTCCTGGGCCCATCCCAAGCGAGCTACGCCCCTGATCACAAGTGAAGCATCCGGTGACCCCATATAGTCACAGGTTTTTTTTTTAAAAAGTGTACTTGGGAGGAAACATTGTTTGCAGTTCTGTTGTCTCAGGAGAATACAACCTTTGTTTGCCATGTATTACCGCCGGTGGGAAAACAAGAGCTGGTTTGGAATTTTTTACCAAAGCTGTAATTTGAAGGAAAATTCTCCTTTGGAAATTCATGTAATTTCTCACTAGATTTGAAAGCTTAGGGAGGTTTTCTAATTAAAAAGAAAGAAAGAAAATCAAAAAGATTGAGTTTTTCCAAATTTTGTTTCAGGATTGTCAGCATTTTTGACATTTAATCTTTGATACCAAGAAACATCTAGGGTAATTTTCAAAGAGTGATTTGGGACGGTGCATTTTTAAAAGCCATTTTTGAATATTTGTTGCAAGAAAGAAGGCCTCTGCTCCATTTGACTAGATTTGGCAAAAGCCACCTGCCCCTACAGCCCAGTTGCGTGCAAGGAGCACAAAATTTAGACTGAAAGGTGGATCCATCCTGATTAAACCCATTACAATTCTGCCTGGAAGTGCTGAGATTTTATTAATTTATTTACATTTCTACCCTGCCCTTCCTCTAAGGCTCAGGGCAGTTTACAACATTATAATACACAATATACATTAAAATACATTGGCCAGGCCTTCGGAGAGGGAGACGGTTGAGTGGGGTGGGCAGTTAAGTTCCGCTCTTTTTAATGAATTTATAGTTTTAATAATTTTTAAAGTTTTGATACTTGTTTTAAATGTATTTAACAATGTTGTGAGTCGTCCCGAGCTGCCATTGCGAGCAGGAGGGAGTGGACTATAAGTACATTGAAATAAATAAATAACTAAAATCCCTTTTTAAGAAACCCACCCACCCCACCCCCTATCCTTCCTTGCTAATTGCTCTGCCAAAACCAAAGGTTTTACACTGCCTCCAGACTGTGCTCTGATAGAGCTCTGGCGGAAAGAGAGTTCCACAGGACTGAGGTGGCAACCGGGAACACTGCTCTGCTGGTCCTTGTCTTATGAACGAGACTGGCCGGGGGTCCCCACAAAAGAGTGCTTCCAACTGACCGTAGTGGAGCACGGTACTAGGAAAGGTGGCTTTTCAGACATGGAGAGAAATTTGCAGGTGAATACCACCCAGCTGGAGTGGAGATGGCTTAATTTTGCCCAGCTAGAGCTCTCTACGTTCACTATTGTTTGGTAACTTCATGCGGCAGTATAACAAACCTTGCCTCTCGCTTTTATTGCATCGGGGCTGCCATTGCTTCAGGCCCCATCATTTATCTGTGAAAGTGTGCATCGCTTTGACCTGGGCGTCCACCAACAAATAAATTACCCTGGGGTTCTTTGCATGTTGTTGGTTTCCGAACATTTAGCTTATAATAATCCATAAACCTCTGCCCTTTTCCAAACAACTCTTTGCTTTGCCCTGAAAAGGGAGTTAATTGGCGAGGTAGTCTGTCACAAGTTTCACATCAGTGCCTGTCTCCATAGCAACTCTCCCTCAGTTCTTTTGCTGTGCCCATCACCACAGCACCGGAGCACCTACCTGTTCCTCAGAGTTCCATACTTCCATCCCGCAAGAAGGGATTCTGCACGCCAGTGAGCCGGCTCGCTCTAGACACCCTGATCTTCTGCATTTCATGGAATGATCAGGTTGGGAGGGATGAGAGACAGCATTTCTCCCATTACCACCAATGCAGCAAATACAGTGAACATGGGTCCCATGACCATAGATTCCTCAAGGATCATAGAGTTGGAACGGAATTCAAGGATCATCTAGTCTAGCCTCCTGCTCCAAGGCAGGATGCCCTCTACAATGTCCTCCTTCAATCGCTCTCTTGCTGGTACCTTCTCTGCATTGCTCTCCCACTCCGTGGGAGTTCCCCATGGCTCTGTCCAAGGCCCTCTTCTCTTCTGCCTTTACACTCTCTCTCTCTCAGTGGCTCTCACAGTTTCCAGTATTGCCTGTATGCCAATAACACTCAAGTCTAAGGCTGTTTTTAGATGAGCGCGGCGGTGCCCGCGCTTGTTTTTCAAAAGACCCGGCAGTCCGTTCTACATGTAATGCCGCTGCCGAATACGCGCATGCGCGGGTGATGCGCATCCATTAACGGCCGCGAACTGACCAGGTCGGCAATCAAGGCCGGTCATACGCGGCCGGAAATGGATGTGTATTGCCCGCGCATGCGTGTATTTGGCGTTGGTGTCGGCGTCACGTGTAGAATGGACTGCCGGGTCTTTTGAAAAACAAGCGCGGGTGCCGCCGCGCTCGTCTAAAAACAGCCTAACTCTCTGCCCAGTGCTCTCCTCCTCCATCCAGTCTCACTCTCTAACATCGCTGCTTAGATGTCACCACCATTTCAAGCTTAATTTGTCCAAAACTGAACTTCTCATCTTTTCCCCAAAACATTCCCCTCCCTCTTCCTTCTCAATTTCCATTGAGGGTGTCACCATCCAGTCTGTCCCTCGGGGGTGCGGCCTGGGATTCACCTTCAACTCCTCCCTCTCCTTTACACGTCCGATCCAAGCTGTTGCCAAGTCCTCTCACTTCACCTAATATTGCAAAAACCTGCCCCTGCGTCTACTGCCAAGACCCTAGTCCATGCTCTCGTCATCTCTCACCTTCACTGCGGCTGCAACATATTTATTTATTTATTTAGCATAGTTTATACCCTGTCCCTCCTGCAAAGCAGCCCGGGGCGGCTTACAATTGTAAGCACAATGTAAAATAGTTAAAAATACAAATATAAACAAAAATACAAATATAAAATCTGTTGAATCTTGTAAAAAGGGGGAAGTTATAAAAAATGTATATACTACAAAAACTTTCCCACCCTAACCCTCAAAACCACCCACCCTACCTGGCTCCCTCCCCCAAAGCATAAAGGAACAACCAAATCTTACAGAATCGTCTAAAAGAGGGGAGGTCTGGGGTCAACTGGGCCTCTGCCAGGAGGGAATTCCCTCTCTATAGCTGACCAACCTCGAGAAAGGTGCCCCCCCCCGGTCGACTGCAGGGGCCTATCCAGAGCCCGAGGAGTGAGGCTCCTTACTGGTCTCCCCCCTGCTGCCCCCTTACAAACATCCTCCTTGTGGGGGTTTGGGTGGGGGAAGGGTAGGAAGCGCAACCGTGTGGAGACAACAAGCATGGCTCGTCTGAAAAGAACCCTCAGGATCGAATACGGCTGTTGGGACAGATGTCCCCAGCCTGGATCATCATTGGGTGATGGAGCATAATGCCTGAACCCTTATCTCCATAGCCTCACACTCACACACACAGGGCCCAAGGCCTGGGGAGCGGGGAGTGCAGACGCGGAGGGAGGGGGTGGTGTTGTGGATCCCCGGAGGGGCGGAGTCAGGGCTAGGACACACACACCAAAGGGGACGTTTCCAGGAACCAGGGAGCAGTGTCCTGGGCAACAATTATTCCGTACACAGTCTGAAAGCAGGGCACCCATCTTCCACAGCAATCGCTCTTGCTTCGACGCGCTTTCTCTCTCACTCTCTCATGTTCTCCAGCAGGGAAGGAATCTGCCCAACTAACACCACAATGCAAGGGGCCAGTCTCCCAGGCTATGAAGGCACTGATCACTGGCAGGGCTGGGGTGGGTGGGTCTGCGAGCTCCTTTTATACCGCTGCCTGCAGGAACGCTGTTTCAGCTGCTCAGAGTGGCATGGGGTGGCTGCGGGGGGCATGGCCGGCTGGGACATGCCTGGGTGGGGCCACGCGTCCCCAGCTGGTTTCTGATGCTGGTGGCGGTGTGGTTTCCTTGGCCTGGGTTGGCCCGGCGGAGGGCTCTACTGACGGCACCACCTGGGGAAGCGGTGATGAAGGGGTTGTGGGACTCCGGGAGGCGCCGCGCCTCCATGCCTGGCCCACTGCTGGATCAAGTGGTGGGTCCTTACCGGGGACCCTAGGAGGGATCTGGCGCCTTCCCCTCAGGCCCGGCTGCCAGGGCCTGACAATCCTTACTGGTCTCCCGCCCCACCCCCCCACTCTGATCTCACCCTCCTCATTTCCATTTCTCTGCTGCCAAAGTCTACCTTGCCCATGTTCAGCCCCTCCTCTCTGCCCAACACTGGCTCCCTCTGCCTGAATGGATTCAGCACAATCTTCTTGTCTTCACCTTCAAGGCTCTTCATGGCCTTGCTCCCCCTTATCTCTCTGCACTTGTTTCCTGCCACATGCCCTCTCTCCCATCCTCGCCTGCTCACAACATCTTTGCCCCTTCTCCCTTCTCGCCCCATCCATGCCTGGAATGCCCTCCCTGAATAATTTGTTCAGTTCCCTCCCAACCTTCAAATCCCTCCTGAAAACCTACCTCTTCTGTCAGGCTTTCCCTGGCTCCTCATGAGGAGGGAATTGCTTACTCTTCCCTAAGAATCCTTCTCTTCTCTGTAACTAAGCTAAGCCAGTGCACCTGCAACTTCATTACTGTCTCCTTGGGTGATAATAGACTCGGTATGGGGGGATTTGGGGCCACCCGTCATGGCTTGGGAGCGGGGTGTCCGCAAGTCAGGTTCTCAGTTAATTAGAGTAGCCTTTAGGAGAATCCTCTTAACCCAGGACACCAAATTTCTCTTTTTCTGGTTTGGCCCCTGATGGCTCTTTTCTTATTTGGCCCCTTTCAGGGCTTACATGATAATCTCTGCCTCCTCCTGGAGCAAACAATAAAGTTTGATCCCTCCTGGATCCACAATAGCATTTGGCCCAGTTCAGGGTTCACAGCAGTAACTGGCCCTTGTCGGGGTAAATATCAATCATTGGTCCATTTGGGGCAAGTAACATAAGGCAGCCCCCTCACTGGGGCAACTTATCTTGGGCCTCCCTTGACCCCTCAATAGCCCACCTGTGCCACCGGCTACTGGGGCTTCTCCCCAAATTAAACCACAAACAAAAAGATAAGCCTCCTTGGCTGTCGGGATGAATCTATGCACTTTTACAGTCTTCCTATACAGCAAAGGGTGTTTTTACACACACATGCTTCTCCTGGATGTTTGCTGTTACATCCTGAAATTTCTGTGTCTCTTAATCACTCACCTAGATCTTAAACACCCGGCTCTTTGAACTTCTGCACAGAACTTCTCCCAGAACGCTTGTGTGTAAAAAGTTCTCCTGGTAAACTGCTTTGCTCCAGGCAGCTGTGGTCACTTGGTTTCCATGGCAGCCGCTCACGTCTACAGCTGCGGCTACTTTAGGCTGCCTCAGGGCAGTGTGTGTGTGAAGAATGCATCCAGGAACTGCCTCCAGGCAGTGTGTGTGTGAGAAAAATGCATCCGGAACTTACTTGTGGATTTGTAAACCCAGAAGATTGAAAGACCAGCATTTTAAGGTGCATGTAAAAATGCCCCAAGTCCCACATCAGGCCTGAGGCCTATTTGTCCTTGTTCACAAAGTCCAAAAGAAATCAAAATCCCTTCTTTGGGCACAGATCCCACCTGTGTTTCCCACGCTGTCTGTCCAGGTGGGGAAATTCAGTCCTGTCCACGGGGCTGGAGGATTGTTCTTTCTCTCAGGGCTTGTGGAGAGGTTTATTAGTTGGTTTAGCTTGATGGTCCCAATGAATGAGGCAGTGGTGAGCCGTTATAGTGCTGCTTGCAGGCTTTCTGCTCAGTTTGGGCTGGGGTCACTGGCCAATCTGTTACACGGGGGGGCTGTCTGGCCGTGTCTTTGTTCCGTTCCCCCACTGAGGGAGGGGGGGCAGGGGGTCTGGCGCATATTTGATCTGTGCCCCGACCTGACCCTGTCAGGCCTGTCCCCTCTCCTGGAGCACGTAGCTGGCGTGTCCGCTACAAATTTATTTTCACCCTTTGTCTCTCCCTATATTCCCCTCTCCCTTGCCTCCCCTCCCTCATCTGTCTTAGTTTGTAAGTCCCTTGAGGCAGGGACCTGTCTATACCTACTGATTGTACAGCACCAGGTACGTTGCTTGTGCTATATAATAAATAATAATACAACGTCCTTGACAGATGTTTGTCCAGCCGGTTCCTTGACTAGAGAGCCTCCAGCACGCTTCCCACAGAGCTCTCTCTGGCTGACAAAAAAGCAGCTGTAGGAATCCGTTCCTCCGGCGACGGCTACCAGAAGCAGATGGTACCCTGCTAGGTTTGGTGCAAGGAATTCCCCCCCGCCCTGCATCCAGAGCTGCAGCTGCTGCTGTTTATTTTTAGATGCCAGACTCCTGGTTTCTGTAGGTACGGCATGATGGGCCACCAGAGACAGAATCTAAATCACACGGTTCGGCTCAGTTAAAAGTGGTGCATTACTGAGCAGGAAGGCAGGGAGCTCAGCATTCAGGGACGGGGAGTCGTTAGGGGGCTCTCCTAAGGCTGGTAAATCAATAACCCTTTGAGCACAAAGACGTGTCTGGCCTCAGCTCACAGAAGTTGGAAAGAAGTGGGCCATCTCTTCCCCAAGTGGACCACCGCCACGCCCGTCCTACCAACTCTCCCTTCCCCAAAGCCTCAAAATTCAGCCCAGGACGTCCAAGAGCAGGAGGCTTAACTCCTCTGCCCCCCTAACCTTCTAGCCGTTGTTCATCTGGGAGCAGTAGTCAGTGGATATGAGAAATGTCTGCAATGAGATTAACAGCCCTGTCCGCTCTCCTCACGTAAACCTGCCAGGAGAAAAGTGGTTCGAGCACTCGTATTGGGTCCTGGAGACTCGGGCTCTATTCCCTATGGCACAACCGCCTCCGTGTGCGACCCCACGCAGGTGGTTAGTCTTGACACGCATGGTGCACATGTGACATAACATCACGCCGCGTGTAAAAATCCCACGCGTGGGATTTAGATGCGACATTTTGCGTGTTAAAGCCGGCCGCGCGTTCTTTTAAAGCCGCAAATGAAAGACCTCAACGTCGCGGTATTTCATTCGCGGCTTTAAAAGAATGTGCGACGGCCTTGAGCGCACGAAATGTCGCGGCTAAATCCCGCAAGCGGGGTTTTGACACGCGGCGTGATTTTATGCCGCGCGTGCACCCCGCACATCTAAAAGCAGCCCCTGTGCTCCTCGGCGCCTCATTGGGGGGTGACTGCACAGCCCTCCCTTAGATCAAGGCCCTGTGGTTCCTGAAAAATCTGCTCACCCCTCAAAGTTTGCACCCAGGAAATCCAAATTGTGAAAGCAGAAAACAAGGACAGCAATTACCTAGTTGTGCAAACAAGGCAACATTTGGAATGCAAATGAGCTTCCCAGAATGCAGTTCCATCAGTTTGGAACACCCAGAATCTTCGAATTAACCCCAAGATGCCACACAGTCATCTTTTGAATGTCGGAAGCCCGGACACGGGTCAAGAGTACACCCAGAGTACAATGTTTCAGTGCATCACTCTCTGACGGTACATTCCAGATTCCTGTAGTGTTCTCAGATGGATTACGGGAGGCAGCTGTAGACCATCTGGGAGGGTATAATAAGTCCTAGGAGTGAACTCAAGAGAGGGACAGCAGAGAGAAATATGGGCTCAGAGTCTGCATGCGGGTTCCCGATGAGGAAGCCTTGTGTTATCCAGGGCCGCCCCTGGAGTAGGCTGGTTAGGAAGGCCAAGCCAGAGGGCTTAGCATGGAAAGCCTAGCTCTGTGCCAAGAAGGACTGAACAGAGAGAGGCCAAAGTTGTGAAGGGTTTACAACTGGAACTCCACAATGGGACAGAGTGTGTCCAGTGAGCCAGTGGTGGATAGGTGGCCACTTCGGAACAAAGCCATTTCCTCAGGGTGGCAAAAAAGATTTCTGGGTTTTGAGTACGTTCATTCTGGCAAAAGAGAGAACTTGGACATTGAATCGATATGCGGATTCTTGAACATCCGATAGCCTGACTTGACTTTCACGTTCATTCTGAGTTGTAGTCGATAAATATTTGATACCACTTTGAAACCGGGTTGGAAAGTATTCCGATTCACTGGGGCTGGTGAATGGGGTACCCGTATTCTCTGATCCTCCTATCTGCTGGAGTGCTGTCCCGGATTGTTTATTTTAAATGTAGCCTTTGCCCGCCCTGCTGTACCCTCCACTGACCCTACCCCAGAGAGAAGTTTGTTCCACTATCACAATTGGCTCTAGCTGTTTTGTGGACCTGGACTATGTAAATGACTGTCATCCAACCCAAATGCAAAGTAACAGCCTCCAACCCTCCTTGCCCCCAGTACAATACACACATCGCCCATGCTCACTCACACACATTCCTCTTCACTCACTGGTCATCCCTCCACTCCGTCCATCCCCTAAATGGGTCACATTCTTCTCTGATTTCACCAGGCCCCTTTGCTCCTCCCCTCCCCCATCTGCTCAGTTGACCCCTCAGCCCCAGTTCCTGCCTTGACTGGCTCCCGTCCCCTTCTTCTTTCCAGCTCCCCATTCTTTGCCCCAACAGGCCCATGCCTCCTTGTCCCCTGCCCCCTATTCCCTGGCCTGGCACCACAACCCACCCTTGCTCTTGGTGTGCATGCACACACACAGTTTCTGATTTTTAATTTTCACTTCTGAAAAGTAGCGACTTTTAATGATCAATATATTATTTATTTATTATTATTTATTTATATTTCTTAGCCGCCCCCTCATGCCCATGGCATCCCAGGGTGGCTTACAGCATACAAACAACAATAAAACAAAGAAAATTCAAACATTAAAAAACCCACCTAACCCCCCCAACTATTAACCCAATCCCCACCTCCCCTCCACCGAAGGCCTGGGAGAACAGCCAAGTTTTGCAGGTCCAGCGGAAAGCCAACAAATTTGGGGCCAGATGGGCTTCCTCCGGGAGGGAGTTCCATAGTTGCGGCCCGGCCACCGAGAATGCCCTCTTCATCGTAGCCCCCTGCTTTACACGGGGGACCTCCAAGAAGGCGCCCCCGGCAGACCGAACAGGTAGCTCTGGGGTGCAGAGGGTGAGGCGGTCCCTGAGATATGAAGGGCCAAGACCAGCACCTTGAATCTGGATCGGTACGCTATAGGCAGCCAGTGCAGTGCGCGAAGCATGGGAGTGATATGCTCCCATCGGCCCGTCCCCATTAGGGGACGAGCTGCCGAGTTCTGCACCAGCTGCAGCCTCTGAACCAGAACCAAGGGCAGCCCCACGTAGAGCGCGTTGCAGTAGTCCAGCCTCGAGGTGATGAAGGCATGGATGAGGGTGGCCAGGTCGGGTCTGGAAATATATGGACGCAGCCTCCGCACCAGATACAGCTGGCGGAAGGCATCCTTAGCCACCAACTCCACCTGTCCATCTAGGCGGAGGTCTGAATCCAACAGTACTCCCAGACTCCGAACCTGCTGGGCTACAGGAGGGCGGACCCCTCCCTTGCCCTACCCACCGCCATCATTTCCGTCTTATCGGATTATCTTATCCCTATTAACCCCCTCCCATTCCTTCTCCCCTGCATATCCCTCTCACACCCGCCCGGTGCTCTCACCACTCGGCCCCCCTCCCGCCCACATGCTGCCACCATGTGGTTTTCCTTGCTGGGAGCACTGACCTGTCCCTCATCCAGGGCAAGTCCTCCCTGCACTCCCTCCCCGTCCCCCCATTTCCCCACCGCTCACCCCCAAGGCCCCCCCCCTCCTCTCACCAGGGGGAGTGGCCCTATATTCCCCAACCCAATCCCCTGTCCCCCTCATAATAAACACATCCCATCCCCCCACCCCCTTAAAACAATTGCTAATAATGCCTCTCCCCCCTGATAGAGTGAAAAGGTCTCCCCAGCAGCACTCTGATAATCGGGGGAGATACCAGGTTAGAAAGGAGGCTCTCCTTCCCGCACACACTTGTAAAAACAATCACAGAAGTCCTATAGTGGGCCCTTACAGCAACCCTCTGCAGCCCCCAGCAAGCACCTATAATTGCATTAGTAGAAAACAAGTGTCATTCTAACCGCTTAGGCTGCTTTTAGACAAACGGGCCAATCTAGTGGATTGAAAAAAAATTATTCCTGTTTTTTATGACTGCAAACCGCCCTGAGCCTCTGCAGAAAGGACGGCATAGCAATACAATTTAATAACAATACATTATTATTAATCTTATTAATTATTATTAATTATGAGTTAGCTTCTGTATATATGCCAGCAATGTACCTGGCACTGCATAATCAGTAGATAGAGACAGATTGTAAGCTCCTCGGGGCAGAGACCTAAGAAAGACAAGGGAGAGGGGAACAAAGGGAAAGGGAGACGTTCATGAACCTGAAGAGTTGCAGGTGCATGTGTTTAACTTAGTGACAGGGGAGAGGACGAGTGGAAAGTGGAAGAGAAGGCATCAGTGATGTGCCCCAAATGTATAACCTAGCCCAGATTTAGGCGTTTGGAAAGTTGGTTTCTTTAAATAAAATCACTTGTCGGGTCAGCAGGCACCTGTCCATAGAAAGCTCCTGACAGGATGGGCCATTCAGCTTTATCCAAACGAATCCTGTGACCCGAGCGGCAGGAAGAAGTGCCCTCGTGCAACACGTCTATTTCCTTAACAGCGGCGCAGAAAAAAAAAGCTTGAAAGGTCTTTGTCAGGCGGTGTTTAAAATACGGTGCAGGCGTTATCTTGACAAAAGTTTTATGATTAGATCTAGGAGGCTGGGCATAAATCTATCATAATTTAGCAAAGGTCTAGGAAGAAAGAGTTGTTTTTAAATGCTTCAGAGAGTCTCACACTTTCATTATCTGATCTAGGAGTGGGTTGTCCGGAGCAGCTTTACGCCTCGTAATTCTGTCCCCCAATAGTGTTTTATCTGTGTATGTAATTTAAAGAGCAGTTAGCTCTGGTAAAAGGTGCCGGCTTGACAGAATCGGGGAGAACAACTAACCCACAGAACAGGGACGGTCGAGCAGCCTCTGTGCACAGCCTCATCAATGCACTTGGCTGACAAGGAGGATGCTCTGCCCTGAGGATGGGAGAATAGGGATGGTGGAGTGAAACTGTGTGTTCTTTGGACCAGTTCAGTGATGACTCAAGAAAATGAGGTCAAGAAGGCTGATTTATTAGATACAAAGCATAAAGGTGAAAGTAAATACAAACAGTAAAAGCAAGCTCTCTCACATCCCTTTGTGCACGCTGGAAACTCCAATCACAGCTGCGGGAGGATCCTTGGGTGGGCCCCAGGTTCTGCTGCGCCCACTCTGGCACGTCTGCCACGCGGCCAACAGTGAAGTTCGTCTGCCTGCGCATCTGCCTTAATCACTATACTTTATAGTATTCTGGTGTCACGCACTCACTCTGCTAATCATGTGCATGTGTGACCAATTATGTAATCCACTATGCAACCCACCGCGCATGTGTGAGATTTACGAGTTGCAGCTGGCCTGGGTCCTTCCTAGCTCCCCATCACTAACATTGATAAGGGAGCTTCCCACACATTCCCGTTCTAGTTTGGCCTTGGCCTTCTAAACAACAGTTTATATAATACAAGAAAGTTGCCCAAGAGGCTTACATAAAATACACTCACTGAGAACTGAGTTACCCGTTCTCAACTTATATGCTTTTACACACACGTCAATCAAGATGGATTCTATAACATAGACAGGCCAAAATAAGATGTAGAAATGCCCACTAATCTGGCGCCACCGGTGTAGAAGAGTCTTCTCGCAATCTTTTCACTACAGATGGGCACTCGGAGGGAATTCCAGACCTGGATCCGTATCTTTCTTCTGGATTTAATTGTGAGTCTGTATTTCGGATCCGTAGTTAAATCAATTTTTAAAAAATCAAAACATAACCATGCATGTGCAAAATGGCCACCGGACAGTTCTCCGCATGTACGGCCTTTTACAAAATGGCAGTGGCAGCATTGCTGCCATTTTGGAAAAGGGCAAACGGGATGTGCGTGTGCAAAACCTGCAGCTCCACCTGGGGGCTGTGGCGAGAGGGGCATTTCACCAATTATATCTTGTGTGACGGCTTCGGCCGTATGTCTCAGACTCCGACTTGACCACTATCATCCATGCTTTTCATCACCTCGAGATTAGACTATTGTAATGCGCTCTTTGTGAGGCTACCCTTGGTGATGGTTCGGAGACTGCAGCTGTTTCAGAATGCGGCGACTCGCCTTCTTACGGGGACGGGTTGCCGTGAGCACGTTACACCAGTGCTCCGTGCTCTGCACTGGCTGCCGATAGTCTTCTGGGCCTGATTCAAGGTGTTGGTTCTTGCCTAAAAAGTCCTAAACGGCCTGGGCCCTGCTTACCTGTGGGGTCGCCTCACTCTCCGCGGCCTGGATCAGCCCCTGTGGTCCGCCGGGAGTGCCCTTCTTGATGTCCCCCTGGTTGCTCGGGAGGACGACGATGGAGAGGGCGTTCTCGGTGACCGCCCGTAAGCTGTGGAACTCCTTTCCAGAGCAGGCCTGGGCAGCCCCGGACCTCGCCCCCTTTCACTGTTATTGTAAAACCTGGCTGTTCCACCAGGCCTTCAGCGAGGGAGGGGAGGGGGGAGGCGGGGTCTTTTGTTTTTCAGTGGCACCCCCATTTAATAGTATTTTATTGGGTTTTGTATCTGTTTTATAATATTGTATATGTGGCTATTTTAAGAGTTTTTATTTGTAAGCCACCTCGAGCTGCTTAATGCTGAAGAGGCAGGGTAAAAAATGCTGTAATAAACAAACAAACAAACAATAAATAAACTGGCCACAGCGCATGTGATGACTGACTGCGCTTTTCCAGAATGGCAGAGACGCTGCTGCCGCCATTTTGAAAAACGCTGCACATGCGTGGAACAGTCCAGTGGCCATTTTGCGCATGCACATTTATTTTATTTTTATTTAAACCAAATGGCAACAGGGGTGTTGCAATCCGGAAGGATTGATAAGAATTAATCCATAACTACCCATCTCGAGCAGTTACAGATCAATATGGGGTATTTTCAGACATGACGAGATCACGCTCAACCATGGTGGATTCCCACTGGGTGAGCAAGGTCTCGTCACATCTGTTGGGGGAACGGAAGTTCCCCCCCAGATGTTCACCCCCGTCAGTCACGGCGGGGAATCACATTCACCTCACGATCAGCCGTCCCGGCGGAGCCAGCCCCAATCATGTGGTGAATGTGATTCCCCGCCACGATGAAGGGGCCCGTCCCATCTGTACTGCTACCACGGCCTGGAATCTGCGGCGGGATTCCGGGCCGTGGTCAATGCGGGTGGGCGCTGCAGTCGCATTGGCCGCGGCGCCCGCCCGTCTCCCAGGAGGGCGGGTGGTGAGGGAGCGTGGGGGGGACGGGGCCATGCGGCCGCACGTTACACCATGCGGCCCCTCCCTGATTCCCTGCAGGGATCAGCCGGCACGTCTGTTGGATGTGCCGGTGTGATCCTGGCAGGGAATTACTGGGTGATTCTGTGACAGGGTCAATACAGGCCCCATCACGTCTGAAATCACCCATGAATCCGTGACGCCCAGTCCTACTATTCAGTGCCTGGAATCTCTCTCTGCCAGGATTGACCCCAAGGTGATTTCATTTGATTCTGGTTTTTCTCTGATGTACGATTGCCAACAACACCCAGGGCCAACCTTCCCGCTGGGTGACTGAGGGGAGGCAGCCTGGGTTTCTCTTTGTGGGCACCCCGCAGTGACCTCTGTTTTCAGCAGGGCAGGGTGTGGGGGCCCATCCCACTGGCATCCCAAAGACAGCCTCCTTTAGGGTGGGGGCCACATTTTATCTTTGCCCTGATCCCCCCAAATTCTAAGGCCGGCCCTGACTACACCAGACACCCCCAAACAAGCTCCTCAGTCATGTATTGACTTCACGACTTGGGTGCTGGCTTGGCCCATTTAAGTATTTAATTATCATTCTTTATATGCAGAGAATGTTTGCTGTGTTTTCCCCATTGACAGCAACAGAGAAAAGACTGTGAGCATGCGTCCCTGTTTAATATAGCACCACCAATGTGCATGACCCTGAACATTCACTGCCCAAGGGACATCTGCTAAATCTTGATTCAGCAAAATGTTCACGGTAGGGCTACTCACAGACTCAATAAATGAAGTCTGTGATGAATCTGATCTTCGTTTGCTTATAGCCATCTGCCTCTAGTGCTATGGCCAGCCGCAACGAGAGTCAGGAATCTCAAAAATGAAGTGTTTTGCTTAAAAGAATGGTGAGTTTTATAAAATAAATACAAGATTGGGCTATTTATTGCCACGATAGGCTTTGAAACCTTTTCAATTTCTGCGACCATGAGGTCTAGAAATATTCCCGAGGCAATGTAAAACATTTTTTTGTGGCCAAGTGCTTGGCAGGCAGGAATAGGGGTCCTGGAGGGTGTGTTTAGGGTTGAGGGTGGGATTTGTGTTCTCAGGGGTAAAGAATCCCACACAACCAATCTTATTCCCCAAGTTTCTTTCCTTATTGGACTCTTAGGAAGCTAACACTTGATGAGCTGCTTTGGGGATGACTCCTCATTCTTCACATTGTTAGTTTACAAAACTCCTTTATTTGTGCCCTGGGAGTTGTGATATTTCCACCCCCCACCCCCTTCCCACCATAGTTACACTAAGAGTCAAAATCACTGTGATTTTTGTACTAGAGACCTTTTTTTTGTAGAATGTCAAGTGACTTAATCAAGCCGAAGATGTTCCTAGAAGCCCGAGTAACGGGGGAAATCGAAAGAGCTCTCCTCCAGGGATTATGCATCCTGTTGCAAGAAGTTGGAAAATGAAAGCAGAGAGTGTTTGAGAGTCACATGGGAGAAAGTCATGGAACCGGGACAATTAGCTTCACTGCGTATGGTTTCTGGTGGCTCTTTCTATTCCTGTGGTGGTCAGTAAACCCCAACCAAGCTTTGTTTTCCTTCCCCCATCCCATCTTTCATCATCCCATGCCTATCCTGGGGGATCAGAAAGGGGAGATGCTTTAACCCTGATCCTGTGTTGGGTGGGATGACTCACAAAGATTGTAGCATGTTTTCTGTTCCATCAAGCCTGCATCTTTGAGGCTTAAACAAGTGAAAGCGAGGGGGTGGGGGGTGGCACTTGGTTTAACTAAAACAAAATGTGATTATTATGATTATTATTAACAAACATTTATATAGCGCCAGCAGTGTACCTGGCACTTTACAAAGTAATAAAATAGACACGGTCCCTGCCCCTAGGGCTTACAATCTGAGAGACAGGAGCTGGGGGAGAGACTTAGGAAGGGGAACAGAGGGAGAGACAAGGGGTCTAACATTCATGAAGATGCGAGGTCTCAAGTGCACGTACTTGGCTTGGTTACGATGAGAATGACAGCAGGCAGGTCCATGTTGCAAGGATAAGGGTAAACCGATCGTAGGTATAGGAATAGTGGCTCAGCAGGATAAAGAGTCAGACAGAGCAGAGCGAAAGAGGTGAGTTTTAAGGAGAGATTTGAAGGTATGAAGGGAGGGGGCAAGGCGGATGTGGACAGGGAGGGAGTTCCAGGCATGGGGGGCAGCAAGTGAGAAGGGACGAAGGCGCTTAGGGGAGCAGGGAAGACGTGGAAGGGTGAGAGAAGGGACAGAGGAGGAGCGAAGTGCACGGGTAATGTGCAGAGTGATGTGCAGAGTAATGTCACTCTAGCGACCTAAAGTGCCACTGGAGCAGCTAATGGAGAGAGCAGGTATATTTAAGTAGACCAAACAATAGTCTGTAAGGGGTGTTTTCACACGGACAGTCTGCACTAACTGAATCTAGTGTGGACTAGTTTGTCCGTCTGAATGCTGTCAATGGCGCTTATTAGTGCAGACTAAGAGATAAGTACGGTTCTTATAAAAGCCCAACCACTTGGTTTTATAAGAACCGTATTTAAAGTAGTCCGCACTAATGTCTTGTTTGGTAGGTTACAATTACTTCGAGTCATTAGTCCGCACTACATTGTCCATCTAAAAGGCATCGCTATGTTTGTGCCGACTAACAAACACCAAAGTAGTGTGCATTACTTTGGCTGTCTGAACATGCCCTAAACTATTATGGGGGATGAGGACTGTGCTTCTGAAATCCCTCCCAAATTCTAGCGCTTTTGGTGTCTCTAGCTCTTTGCCAGATTTACAGTATTTTGAGATTTTTTTTTCCGCCTGGAAAGTTCTTGGTCTTGGAGCCATGTGGTTAAGTGACAATCCAAGGTTTCATTCGGCGGCAAAATGGTGAGTTTCTACTTTATTTGTTTTATTTACTTAAATTTGGTACCCCGCTCTTCCCCTCTAAGGCTCAGGGCACCTTACAATATTTAAATGAGGTAAATATTTGATGTAACCAAGCCAAGCTCTTGATGTAACCAAGCCAAGCGCGTGCACCTGGGACCTCGCATCCTCATGAATGTTACACTCCTTGTCTCTCCCTCTGTTCCCCTTCCTTCGTCCCGCCCCCCATCTCTCAGATTGTAAGCCCTAGGGCAGGGACCGGGTCTATTCAATTACTTTGTAAAGCGCCAGGTACATTGCTGGTGCTATATAAATGTTTGTTTATTATTAATTATTATTATTATTAATAATAAATAATTAAACACAAAAATCCATTAAAATCCCTGTAACAGTTGAGTGAAACAGTAATTCCTTCTCCTTGCTTTAATTCTGTTCCCTCTTAACTTCATGGAGTGACCCCTGGTTCTATTGTTTTTAGAAAGGGTAAATAGCAGCTCCCTGTTGACCTGTTCCATGCACCTTTCGTGCTCTTGGATACTTCTGTCATGTCCTCTGCCAGGCGTCGCTTCTCCAAGCTGACGAGCCCTAACCTATTGAGCCATTCCTCCTATGGAAAGACGCCCACAAGCCATGTTACATTCCCCCAGTGTCTCCCACCCCTCTCTTCAAAGCTCTGGCCCCCAGGTGCTCTGAGAGGCTTGGGCAGCAGCAATGTTCCCCTTGGACATACACGTGTCAACCCCCCCCCCCTCCTCAAGGGATCCCTCTTGCAGGGCACGGCAGGGGACATTCCCCCTTGACATGCTCTAACCTTTCAAGACAACCCCCAGGAGGCTCTGGCAGCAGAAATGGCGGCTTTGTTTCTCTTGCTACATGGACGCATCCCATGGCAGCTACATCTGGTGAGCCGAGCTGCAGGAAAGATGCCCACGTTTGTCCTAGTTTTAAAAAGAAATTGCATTGGAACCTTATGGAATGCAAGAGATCCTTGTTGTCTATCTCATCTGGAAAGTGGTCTGCCTTCTCCACCCTGATTTCCAGTTGTGATTGTCATCTGTTTATGCCTACCCTCAATAGAAACCATGTCCCCTCTGTGACCTCGTCAAACCTACTGTCCCGTTAGCATCCTTGCATTCACCTATGACCTCCACCTGGGTGTGCTTTGATGTTGTTGTTGTTTTCCTGGAGGTATGAAAAGCAGGATTTTCTCATTGCTCTCAACAGCTTCCTGGTAAGCATCCAGAAGCCACGGGCAGAGCAATCCTGCGCTGATTAAGGCCACTTTCAGATATCCTCCCCCCACCCCCGCGTATATTCTGACTGGCTGGGGGGGGGAATGCGCATTCGGAATATGCGTAGGGATCGGCCGATCTGAAAGCCCCCCATCCCCCCCGCGTTGCTTTGCCGACAGACATGCGCAGGGATGCAGAGCTCGGCAGAGCAAGAAATCGAGCTCTGCACCCCTGCGCATGTCTGCCGGCAAGGCCGCGCCGGGGGGGCGGGGGCTTTCAGACCGGTTAATCCCCAGGCATATCCTGTTGCGCATTCCCCCCGCAGCCATAATATGTGTGGGGGAAGGGGGGGGGAGAATAACTGTCTGAAAGTGGCCTAAGAGGTAGACATGAGCACAAGGATGAAACAACTTTGAAAAATTAAAAGACCTTTTTCTGGTTGTGTGCCATCAAACATGACTTTCATAATGAGAAAAATTATCTGCCTTGAAGTCAGAGAAACTACAGCTTGAACAGTGGGAAGCCAGCAGTCCGTGGGGCTTTCTTTTTTGGCTTAAATAAACAATCAAAGTAGCACATCAGTCAAGAGCAAGAAAAGCATGTTAGTCTTGTCATGTACAAGGCAACTAAACTCGTCTCCTCTAAACAGGGATGTGGGGGAAGACAGGGAAATAGTAATTTTTAGTGCAGTGCAAGGTTTGTAGCCAGGTAAACACTTTTTGGGGAACTGGGTTTTGTGCAATTCTCCAGTGTGTGGGAATTTCAACAAAATAAATGGTAATTTTTTTTTTAAAATACCCAACTTTGTAGAAGGGTTCCATTTAGAAATACCTACGGCAGGTTTACTAAGTAATTAGCAGGTGCTTCAGCAAATGCGTAATCAATTGTTATAGATTGTTGCTGGTCAATATGTTGCTTTTGTAACTGTGTCTTTCTACCATCTATATCACCCTCAAGCCATGTGATTAGAACTGTTTTTAACAAACACATCAATGGCTTGATTTGAAACATGTGCCCGCTACTACTTGATAGCTACCCAGATATCATGGAATTTGTAATTCGGTCATCTACTGTGTGGTATTTGATTTAATACTAGTGTGGTGTAATGGCTAAGTGTGCAGTACTTGGACTTGGACTGGGAGGTAAGTGGGAGAGACCCTGGTTCAAGACTCGTCTTAGTCAGAAACTCACGGGGTGATGCTGGGCCAGTCACAATACTCTCTTGGCATAACCTACCTCACAGGGTTGTTGTGAGGATTAAAAGTTGTGTTTATTTGTTATATGTGAAGTGCTCTGAGTGCCACGGCAGGGGAGCGCTATATAAAAATAAAGATGATGATGAATATCTAATGGCTATTTGGTTAACCAGGAGTGAAAACAAACAAGACAAGGATGAGCAAGATCACCTGCCTGCTCCAGGGAGAGCCACTACAGCCACCACACTTTGGGCTAGGAGGGAGGGCAGTGTAAACAAGCAGCCCCCCCCGCCCCCATGGGGAATCCGGGCAGGCAGGTTGCTGTCACAAGTCCCTCCATGGTCGGCTGAAGAGCTGTCCATATGGGGCAGGACTCCAGACCCCTGCTGCATGGCAGGATTGGGTTGTCAGGGCGCAAAATCTGCCCTGACATGTGCAAGAGAAGCTGCGGCAGATCCCCGTTCACACCAGCTCTTTTCCCATCGGTCGGCTCCTCCGCGCTGCTGTATCTTCCCTCGCCCCTTCCGCTGTCGCCACCGCCGCCACAGGTGAGAACACAGTCTGAATTACCAGATATTAACTGTGGATCATGTTTTTGCTATCCTAATCAATTTTATTAATGACACAAGGGGTGTTTTCAGACATGACGAGATCACAGTGAACCACGCTGAATACCTACATGTGGTCACTGTGCCCTGCATGTCTGTCCGGCGGTCGCCAGATGTTCGCCACACTGAATACCCACATGGGGTCAATTTCAACCACGCTTCCCGGGCTACCGGCACGAAAATCGGCTGAAGCGTGGTGAAAGTGATTCCAGGTGGACATAAAAAAAAAGTAACGTCTGGTCGGCTATCACGGCCCAGAATCCCCGGCGGGATTCCGGGCCGTGGTGAACTCGGCCGGACGCTGCGGTGGCATTGGCCATGCCACCTGCCCGTCTCCCCAGAGGGCGGGCGGCGGGGTGTGTGGAGGGGCCGGGGCCGTGCGGCCTCACGTTGCGCCGCGTGGCCCCGCCCCCTCTCCGATTCCCCTCCGGGATCCCCCGGCACGTCTGTTAGGGCGTGATGGGGTCGTCCTGGTGGGGGATGAATACATTGATTTCGTGCCGGGGCCAACCGGCCCTGTCACGTCTGAAAACACCCAAGCTTCTGAACAATGAAATCTCCTCATCGCAATCTCCCTGTAGTCCAATTCTAGCCAAACCAAACAGGAGGCAAGAGGACAAAAGAACTTAGGAAGGGTGAAAGAAAGCATTCTGCATGTCACATTACAATAACACAGCAGGTATTTTGTTACCTCACTCAAAATTTGAATGTGTGCCTTGTCGCCAATCTGGGGGGATTGATCATTGCCACTCCCAAAAGTCTCACCACTGCTATTCCCCCCAGGTCTGGCTCATGGCAAGTCCTTCTCTTGTTTACATGCACAGCACCCTCATTAACAAGTGCTTCCTTATAATGCAAATTTGGTTCAAATAGGGCAGGAGGCATGGCTCCCAATATGCAAATGGAAAGGGAGTGTTCCTCATCCGTTCATCAAAGAGCACCTTGATCACAGGCAGAGAAATGAGAGGCTTGTGATAAGTAAGACTTGGGAGACCTGCATTGTCTAAGTTAATGGCCCATTACAGCCATTCTACAGGCTGGGACAAATGTCCCAGCCATTCAGAGACCTGCTGCCTCCTTATCTCTTACAAAATACAAGCCTTCTGAATCTTTTTCCTGGAGGGAAAAACTTCTGGTTTGTCTGCTGTCCCTATTAGCAATAGCCAAAAACTTAAGATTTAAACATCCTCATTAGAACATGTTTTTTTATAAGACAGAAATGGGTGTGGTTCCCAAATAGAGTGTTTCAACAAGGATGCGGCGTACTATACTCTGTTCTGTACAGATTCTTCTCTGGCTCTTATTGCTATAGTGTCTGTAGGCCTTTCGATGGCATGAGGGTCCTGGCACAGGGAGACTGAAGGGAAGAACTGCAACTGATAAAGAGGGCAACTTTGTGGGTGGGCGCTGGAGCAGGGTAGCGACAAGGTAGGGGGAAATCTTTCAACCATTATCTGATACCAAGGAGAGTAATACTCATCATGAGAGCCAGGGAATCCAGCCTAAGAGAGCTTATGGCTCATTGTTGAGGTAAAGGTAAGGGAGCAAGGAACCAGAGCTGGGAATCGAGGAACTGGGGGATCAGAGGACAGGGAAAATAGGAAGGACCCAGGGTTTGAACGCTAGGGAAACACCAAGGCTAGGGAACAAGAACAGAACCAGGCCTTTCCTGAGGGAGATGGGGTGGGTGGATTGCGTTAGGGTGGGGGGGATGCAGTTTTACATTGTTTTAACTGAAATTATTATGGTTTATTTTAATGTTTTAATGTTCTGAAATGTTTTAATATATTGTGAGTCGCCCCAAGATGCCTAAGGCAGGAGGGGGCGGCATATAAATTGTAAAAATAAATAAATAAATAAACCCAGAACACATACAGCCCAGCACAAACACAAATAGGGAGAAGAGTAGGAGTACAAGGGACTGGGAACAGAACTGAAACACAGGAGGCAACAACAAGGTCAAAGCGGGAAAGAGAGCAGTTGCTCCATCCAACTTGCTGTGGCTACTAGCAGGCCTTAAGTACTGACTAGTAGCCAATCAGGAAGTTGGGAGGCAGGCGCGAAGCAGTAGGACTCAGCTGGGAACGGGTGTGGCGTGGCAAAGGTGGGAGAACACATGAGGAGACCTGGGGAGGAGAGAGGGAACCTGAAATCAGCCCCGGCATCAGCAGCTGCTGGGGCAACGTTCCTCCAAACCCCTGATGCCAGGGCTTTGAGACATGGGGCCCGACAGGTGCAAAGAACAACATGACTTGCAAGGGTCCGCTGCGATTCATTTGCTCTCCAATCCACGCCCCAGTGTAAGACTGGGCCCGCAGTGTAGAGCTTAGTGGCTTTGGGAATTTTGTGGGGGGCTAGGGTTGGAGTCCGTTCTGTTTTACTTTATTTATTTATTTATTTATTTATTTATTTGCTGCCCCTTTCTGCTAGCTAGGGGAGTCTTACAACATTAAAAAATATATACAAATAGAATAAAACATATCTAATTATAAATAACAATATAACGCTAAGACAGAACTAACCCCCCAAGCCTCACCTTTCTCCTTCTATCACAGCCCGGCCTTGGGAACTGGTTGGGAAGCTCCCTGCATCCTGCGCTATTGGTAGGCTGCTGCAGGGAGTGTCTCTTTCCCCCTTCTTGGCCTTCTCCTCCTCATCTTGCCTACTTTGCTACTTGTGTACACCTGTGGAAGGGTGTGGCCTACCTGCCACAGTCTGATTGGCTCCCAGGGATATTTAGGGCTGCTGGGAGCTGTGGCAGGTGCGGAGCTTCAGATTATTTCTTGCTCAGCTCGGTTTCTCTTCCTCTTGTTCGGTTTGTGGTTGTCAGTCTTAAGTGTGTTGTGTTCCCTCAGTGTTTCCTTGTGTGCTGTACCCTTCCCTTCTCCTTGCCTTGATACCTGTCATGTGTGTGTGTTGGGGCTTCCCGTGCCCAGCTCCCTCCCCCTCTCTGTGTTGGCTCTAGGTGGTTTAGGCTGGTGGTTCCTATTCACTCCTTGCCCTGTTTGTATGTTTAGTTGCTCTTTTAGGTTGTGTAAGTCCTATTGTGCTTGAGGTTCTGTGTGGATGGTTCTTACCTCCTTTATGTCCTGCTGTTCTCTCCCCATTGGCCGTGATGCCCCTCAGGGCTTGTTCCCTGATCCTTCCCCTCTGTTCTATGTTGCTGGTTCCTCAGCCCCTCAGCTGCCCTTTAGATTTGGGCTCCTCTAGCCCCAGCTCCCTGCTTCTAGACTCTCACTTCTTTACCTTTAGTCCCTCGCTCCTCCCCTTGCCCCTAGGGTTTCCCTCACTCCCTAGTCTTAGTGCCTCGCTCCCTAGTCTTGGCCCCTTGCTCCATTGTCCCCTAGTCTTGGCTTCTTGGCCCCTAGTCTTGGCCCCTTGCTCCATTGCTCCCTAGTCTTGGTTCCTCACTCCCTAGTCTTGGCCCCTCGCTCCCCTGCCCCTGGTTCCTTGATTCCTCACTTCTGGCTTCCCGTCCCTCAACCTGATCCCTTGCTCTCCTGTCTTTGGTTCCTTGTTCTTTACTCCATATCCCTTGCTCCCCTGCCCCTTGTTCCTTACCCCTGATCCCTTGGTCCCTGCCTCTGGTTCCTGGCTTCCTCGCTCCTGGCTTCCCGTCCCTCAACCTCGATGATGAGCCATAAGCCTTCTTAGACCAGCATGGCTGGTCCTTATGCTGAGTGCTTAATCTCCTAAGGTATTGGAGAGTGACTGAGAGGTTTCCTCGTGTAATCTGAGGGACATCCCAGACTCCCTGCACCCCATCTCCCCTCCTGCCTACCTGCTTCCCCTCCCCTTTCCCTGGCTCTGCCCCAGAGCCTGACACCTTCATCAAAGGCCTGGTGGAACAACCAGGTCTTACACTGTCTTCAGAAAGAGGGGAGATGTGGGGTCAGATGGATCTCCGTCGGAAAGGAGTTCCACAGCTGAGGCGCGGCCAGCGAGAACACCCCCTTCATCGTCGTCAACCAGGATACCGTTTAGGGCTTTATAGTTTTGTTTTAATGTTTTGCGAATTGTAAGCCACCCTGAGTTGCCTTGTGGCAGGAGGGGTAGGGTAGCAAAATTTTAAAAATTATATAAATAAAAATAAATTATAATCAAAACCAACACCTTGAATCGGTCCCAGAAGACTATCGGCAGCCAGTGCAGAGAACGAAGCCCAGGTGTAATGTGCTCGTGTTGACCCGTCCCTGTAAGGAGATGGGCCACCGCATTCTGCACCAGCTGTGGTCTCTAGATTATCACCAAGGGTAGCCCCATGTAGAGTGCATTGCAGTAGTCCAGTTTTGAGGTGATAAAGGAATGGATGATGGTTACAAGGTCCAAGTATGAGATGTACGGCCTAAGCTGTCGCACCAGACGTAATTGGCAAAATGCGCCCTTCTTCACAGCCACCACCTGGACATCCAAGTGGAGCTGTGGATCCAGCACCAACCCCAGCCTAAGAACCTGAGGGACCAATGGAGGGCAGACCCCATCAATGATGGGTGCCACCACTCCCTTGGCCCCTCCCACCAACATCACCTCTGTCTTGTTGGGATTCAGCTTCAGGCGGCTCGCCCTCATCTAGTGCCTCACAGCTGCCAACACCGAGTAAGTGCCGGGCCTGGGTCATCTGAAAAAAAGAGTTACAGTTGGGTGTCATCAGCATACTGATGACACTGCACACTGAACCCTCGGATGACCTCACCCAATGGCTGCATGTACATATTGAACAGGAGCAGGGACAGAATAGAACTTTGCGGGACTCCACATGTGAGGTCCTGGGGAGATGATGAACACTCATCCAGCACCACATGTTGAGTTCTCTCAGTCAGGAAGGAATGGAACCATTCAAGAACAGTTCCACCTACCCCGGCCCAGTGCCGCAAGCGAGCCGCCAACAATTCATGGTTAACGGTATGAAATGCAGCCGAGAGATCTAACAGGATCAACAGGGTTGAACAACCCTTGTTCAACTCACATCGGAGGTCATCAACCAAGGCCACAAGCACAGTCTCTGTGCCATAACCCAGGCAAAAATTAGACTGCGAGGGATTCAGAAAGCTGATATGGTCCAGATGCCCCTGAAGTTTCCGAGCCGCCACCTGCTCAATAACCTTCCCTAGAAAGGGAAGGTTAGAGACCGGCCGATATTTTCTGGGTATTATGCACATTTATATTATTAAAAGACGCGATCAAAGAAGTGTTCCCTCTCACAACACTTGTGTGTCCCCACTTTACACCTTTCACAAGGATGCCTGAGCTGTTGCCACTGAAGAGTTAAGATGCCTTTTACGCTGCTACTGGATTTGACTCAACTTGTTTATCGTGTGAGCCTTAATTTACAGGACGTCTTTACAAATGGAAAACTTTACTAAACACTTCATATTGAATGGGTATCTTGCTGTGGCCGGATCAATGAAGCTTACACGATGGTTTAAGACTAATCTTCGGGTATTTCAGCAACTGAATCAGCTTGTATATCAGACGGATGGAGACAAACAGGTTGCAGCATCAAAGGGCAATGAGGGAGCAACAAATCAACCCGGTAAATCAGAGGTACATAGGGAGCTTAAGGGCACCGATTCCTGCAAGGCAGACAGGTTCTGTGCCCACCTGCCTCATCCACTGTTCAGTTTCCCCATTGTTCACTCAAGGCAGCCAAGACCAGTTCTGTACATCCACTTAGTGCACTGCAACAGAGTGCAGTCTGATAAAGCTGTTTAAAAGCAAGAGAAAAGGGAATTGAACGCTGGGCCTATTAAGACTCCTGGGGCACTTTTAGATGAGCGGGCCAATCTAGCGGATTGAAAAATCTGCTTCTAAAAAAGTTGCGTGAGAAGCATTTACACGCACCGGAAGCCGCCGGTCGTCCTTGAAAACAGCGACGCCCAGCTTCTCACACATTATTTTTTAAATCGGATTTGTCAAACCTCAATATTGGGGTTTGTCAAATCCGTTTTTAAAACTAATGCACCATTAAAAAAAAAACTAATTGCACCTGATACAGGATACATACAAAACCGGGAAAATGAGATGGGAACAAAATTTCAAAAATCTGATCTAAACCAAATTAAATATGTTTAACAGCTCTAGATCATTATTGGTGAAAGAAAAAACAGGTAAAGCTTACCTTACGATGGTATAGCACACCCGTGAATTTAAAAAAATGTGCAGGCACTTTGATCTGACCTATGCTGGCGGCGTTGTCAGAGAAGAGGAACCACGCTTCACCGTTGATGTGGGTGTGAAAAGGTACAACCATTATGGAGAAAGATGTGGAGGATCTTAAATGAGATCATGGAGATAATGCTTCCCTTCAGACCAACTATTGGATTCTTAGGAATTTTTCCAAGAAACCAATTCATTTCTGAAAGAAAAGAAACATGCCACCAAGTGAGTCTGGCTGCCCTACACGTCATTGTGCCGCACTGGAAAACCAAAGAATATCTGTCAGAGAAACATTTGTACCAGCGTCTCTGGCATGTTTTAACCATGGAGCGGATTGCTGCGGGGCTTCAGGACAAACTTGAGGAATTTTATGCAAGATGGATGCCAATTTGGTTAATACTCTCAAGCCGATATATTCAATCCTCCCAAACAGAACAAATTTTATTGAGAGACCTTTGAAATAACACACAGGGATAATATAGTTAGAAACAAGTGTGCAATACTAAGGTCACATTTAGACACCTCCCCCCTCCCCCCCCGTTGCATATTTTGACTGTGGGAGGGAATGAGCACGCCAGGATATGTGCGGGTGAACCCTTCCCCCCCCCGCGCGGCTTTGCCGGCAAACACCCGCAGTGATACAGAGCTGGATTTCTGTGCTCTGTATCACTCTGGATATGCCAGGCACCTACCTGTACAGCAGCCTCCCTGCCCGCTCTGACTGAACTGGTGTCGGAAGTGGTCTTGCAGTCCCCCAGGGTGGTGAACCTGGGGGATTTCAACATCCATGCTGATGCCGGTCTTGGAGGGGCCAAGCGTGAGTTCATGGTCACCATGGCAGCCATTGGCTTGTCTCAGTTGGTTGTTGGCCCTACACATGTTGGAGGACATACCCTGAATATGATATTTTGCACTGACCTTGAGGTGGGGGATTATTATTAGCAAACATTTATATAGCGCCAGCAACGTACTTGGTGCTTTACAAAGTAATTTAATAGACACGGTCCCTGCCCTAGGCCTTACAATCTGAGAGACAGGGGTGGGGGGATGAAGGAAGAGGAACAGAGGGAGAGACAAGGAGTGTAACCATTAGTGGGGGAGATTTCAGCGGTGCCCTTGTTATGGATGAATCATTATCTCCTCCAGGTCAGTATCCTGGTGCATGTCAGTCCCCGGGAATTATGGGAATTAACTCCTGGGCATGGTTAGTCCCATGCATGGGCCTCTGCCCATGGTGCTTGTCACTCACAGCTTGTTGTCCCCTTTCTGGAGGGATGGGCCATGTCCATGTTATGTTATACTTTATTGTTTAGCCGAACCCTTAACAAAATTACAAAATACCAACGTTGAGGAAAAAAATCCAATGATGTAGCAGACAGACAAAAGGAGAAAAAACACACCCATGTCAGTCCCCAGAGGGGTGCTGAGCCAGTTCGGTTGATTCACCCCCAGAGACATATGGAGCCAGAGAGGTTCCGGAATGCCCTGGGGGATGTTCCCTCTGATTTTGATAGCTGTCCACTTGATGACCTCATGATCATCTGGAATTCTGTGTTGATGGAGTCTGTCGATCATACGGCCCCCAGGCATCTGCTCCCAAGCCTACCGACAATGCAGGTCCCCATGGTATATGGAGGAACTGTGGTGGATGAAGTGAGAAGGGTGGTAGTTAGAGCACTGCTGGTGCCAGTCTCGTACTAAATCTGACTGATTGAGACATAGAGACTGGTTGCGTACCTATGTTGTGGTGGTGCGGGCAGCAAAGAAGCTCTTCTTTGCAGTCCACTAAGTCTCATCCAGCTGAGCTTTTCTGGGTGGTGAGGGGGCTGGTCAGTCTGGCCTCCCTCCAGCTGGATCTAGAGTTATCTAATGCTCGCTGTCACCTATTTGTGGACTTATTTGTGGATAAAATTGCTCAAATTCACTACGACTTTGATGCTGCACTTTTAACAGTGGGTGAACCAGAGGCAGTTGAAGCCCCATCTTGTCCTGTTTTATGGGATCAATTTTGGTACGTGTCGCCTGCTGATGTGGGGGATGTCCTGGGGGCTGTTTGGGCCACCTTTTGCGAACTGGATCCATGCCCGTCCTGGTTGGTCATGTTGTGGATTTTTCCCTTGAATCCACTGGGTTCGGGTGGGCTCACCAATTCGAGGCAGTACCGCAGAATCTGGGTAAAATGTAATCCAGTTTATTGAGTGCTAACGCGTTAGCAGGCTCTACAAAGGAGAGCTAGCTTTGGGACAGCCCCCAAAGCTTTTTATACCAAAACAGAAGCATCATTTCACACATGCTCAATACAGGTTGAAAGCTGGGTTTTTCCACTTGCCATGCATCATTTCTATTGTTCCTTTGTCTAGTCAAAGCAAGGCTATGGGTTACATCACTAGTTGCTTCACTATCTTTTCTGTGCATGTTATGTTCTTCTTCCCAGCCCCATCCTGTTCATTCCTTATCACAGTTTCCTGCCGTCAAGGCCATCCAGCTGCACATTTCTTTCTTAGTCTGCTACTTTTCTGCAAGCAAAGCTCTTTCTATACTTCTGCTCTTCCCAGAGTCCCTTTCTGTACTTTCTTCCCAGAGCCCCTTTCTGCATTTTTCCTTTACAAGACCCCCCTTGTGATGCCCATTTAGACCCCCTAAATGGCATCACTACCACTTGGTCCTGAGTCCCTGGGGGCCCCTAATGGGTCCCTTGACTGGGGGTCGGCGGGGGAGCAAAGGGAATGCGCTGCCAAGCCTGGTGCTCACAGCAATCATTTGGAGAGATTGGGGAAGGGACTTTGGTTTGCCAGCAAAGATGTGGGATACCCCCCAACAAAACAGTTTGCACAGAAGGAAGACAAAACCCAGGGCCAGCAAAATGGCTACCACTAGAAGCAACAGGTACCGGATCCAACCTGGTACATCAGGGAGCAAGTGGTCTAACCATGACAGGAAATCCCAATTGTCAGTCTCATGAAGTTTTGCTACAGCGGCTTGGAGGTGGAGTGTGTTTTGGAAAATGGTGTCTGTATTATCTGGTATGAAAGTACAGCACTCATCCTTGATCAGGGCACAGACTCCCCCCCCTTGCTGGCCAATGTAAAATCTAGGGCCATCCTATTCTGCAAAACCATTTGTCTGATGTTACTCATTTCAATGGCTACAGTCTGAAAGGTGTCAGTGGTTAAATTCGCCACTACTTCGAGGACCGTGGAAATACGTTTGAGTTCCCGCATGGTGAAACCTACCCCTAGACCAGGGATGGTTATTCCCCAAAAGCGTTGGGCCTCAGTGATGTCCCTACGGTCTCGGATAGGGCCCTGGGGTAAACTGGAGGACACTCGGATGGCAGGGAAGAGGGTACCTATGAAACATGACCCTTGGAAATCTGCAGGAAGATGTTTATAGGCCCTGTTACCACAGATAAAATAGTGGCCCACCAAGGCAGTGACACCACTGGCACAGGTATGAGTGTAGATGAATGCCTGATGGTAAAACCCTGTCAAGTGATAGTATGCTGGAGTGAGGTTGGGCACAAATGTATGGTTCAAGTTAAAAGTGATTCCATTTTTAACAACAGTTGTGTTGCAGGTAGAGGTACCAACGGCTTGGCCCGTGCCATTACACTGCAAGCAAAATAAGGCTGGGGGTGGTGTTCTAATGTGAATATACTCAGACACATTGCGACTAACAATTGCCCATGTGGCGTTTTTGGGTAGCTCAGTATAAAATGGGGCTCGCAATTCCCGTACAGCAAGCGGGGTAGCAAACATAGGAATACCTTCCAAAGCATGCAAAGGAATCTGGGCACAAAGCCAACAGTTCGATGCGTTCAAATCAAGGCGAAGCTGTTCTATAAAAAGCAAAAAAGTGTTAGAGGCAAATTCTAATGATCGTTTGTCTCGGGAAGTTCTGTCATTGTCCGGTAGCTGTCGATGAATCATCTGGAATGATGTGGTCAGGTCAGGTGGCGGAGTCAGTGGTGTTCGGGCCAGCGGGAGGGTCAGCACGACAGCAATGCGAAGCATGACGCCAACGAGGATCATTTTCCAACTTTACAGCGGTCTGTGTTGTCAACAGGACAAGGTGGGGTCCTGTCCAGCGTGGTGAGAGGCAATGCTTGCGTCGAAACTCTTTCAAGAGGACCCAATCCCCTGGCTGGAAACTGTGGCACTGCTCAGCAGAAGGTGGAGTGTGCGCTGCTTCCACCGCAGTCCTGGCTGATCTAAGGAGAGAAGTGAGAGACAAAACATACTGAGAAAGCTCATCACTCAATTGAGCCAATGATTGAACTGCCGGTCGAGGCGGTGTAAGGCCTATGCGCATGGCACGGCCAAACACAAGTTCATGAGGGGAAAGTCCAGTATTCTTTGCTGGGGAGGCTCTGATGGCCATCAAAACTAAAGGCAGGGCCTCAGGCCATTTCAACCCCATGTCTTCTGATGTTTTAGCTAATCGAGTCTTAATGTCCAGGTTCTTCCGCTCCACTGCCCCACTGCTCTGAGGGTGATGTGGGGTGTGGAAAAACAAGTTGATCCTGAGGGCTTTGCAAAGGGCCTGGGTTACTTTTGCAGTAAATTCAGGGCCTTGATCACAGTCCAGTGAAAGAGGAACCCCAAAGCGGGGTATAAAGTCTCGCAGCAGCTGCTTTGCAACTGTGAACGCATCATTTCGGCGGCAGGGAAATGCTTCAGTCCAGCCTGAGAAAAGGCAAACAATAACAAGAACAAAGTTAAAGCCTTGGGCTGGGGGCAGATGGGCAAAGTCAATCTGAAGATTTTCAAATGGGCCATTGCTCCACGGGCGAGAGGATGAAGTGCAGGGTTCAGTTCTGTGTGGATTATGGTGGGCACAAATATGGCATGATCGGGTCACTTGCCGGGCCTCGGTGGAGACAAAAGGAGCAAACCAACTGGCGGTGATCATGTGTGCTATTCCCCCCTTGCCAGAGTGTGTTAACTCATGACACACTCTGGCCAGCAAGGGCAGCAGGGACCGCGGGGCTACAGGGCGGCCATCAGGGTGTCTCCAGATGCCCTCCGAGTCTTGGGTGCAGGCGGAGCGGAGCCACAGGTCGAGTTCTTGAGCTGTCGCGTCCTGTTGGTGATGTAGAACGTCCTGGAGTGGCACGGCAGGCAGGGAATCTGAAAGGGAAACTGCCTGAACGCATACAGTGGGTCC
This sequence comes from Sphenodon punctatus, assembly GCA_003113815.1. Lineage (NCBI taxonomy): Eukaryota > Metazoa > Chordata > Lepidosauria > Sphenodontia > Sphenodontidae > Sphenodon > Sphenodon punctatus. The sequence goes on along the minus strand of QEPC01012123.1, from coordinate 759,605 downwards.
CAGCTTTGCTGCGCGTTTGGCAGTAATATCAGCAAAGCGGTTGCCATTGGCCTTAAAAGTGTTGGCAGAAGTGTGCACGCAGACGCGCACAATAGCCAAAGCAGAGGGCAAAATCACGGCTTCCAGGAGGGCAGCAATCAAGGGCCCATGGGCTATTGGAGTGCCAGCTGAAGTGAGGAAGCCGTGCTCCCGCCAAATGGAGCCAAACGAGTGGCAAACTCCAAAAGCGTAGCGGGAATCAGTAAGTCATCTGGCACAGGATGCTGGGCTTGGGAGTTGTGTGGCACAAGGAAGTCATCTGGGAAGCTGGGGCTGAAATTCGGTTGGCGTGAAAGGCAGGGCATGGGAGCTAGCGTCTGTGGGTATGACAAGGCTTGGGATGAGCAGGCTATTGTGGGACTTTTTCAGGTGTTTAGGAGCCATAGGTGGTGTTGATGGCAGAAGCCACAGTAGGGACATCACAGAGAAAATAAAGAAAGGGTGCATGTTTTACTTTTTAAGTAACTAAAGCACAACAGGTTAAGTAAATCCCGCCTCCCCCCTGTTGATTTAGCATTCCATGGAAAGAATAAATCAAGGAAGAATATCGTCTTTTTGCCATTTAAATTACAAACAGTTTGGCAAATCCTGGTCTGGGTGTGGGCTGCAAGTAGCTGTACCTTTAAACCATTAATTGGACTAGCCGTGTTAATAATGGCAAAAGGGCCAGCCCACTTGCTAAAAACTGTTTTAGCATGACAGAGGATTTTACAGACCAGTCCATTATTGCATGAAAATTTCCAAATTTGTTTTGGGTCATTTTGGGCCTTTTTACTGCTTAAAATCAGCAGTAATAATTTGATTGATTTAATGTGCTATTTTTGCAAAGCTGCAATTTAATAAAACAGTAATCGGGCATTTTACAATGTGAACCATTGCAGGGGCTGCATGGTTTTTCCCCCTGGGAAAGAAATGCCTATTGGGAAAACTGTTGCTGTTCCTTGCTTGCCTGAAAAGTTTGAAAAAGGAATGTAAACTATTAAAGTTGCAGATAAGGGAGAACAGTCTTTGAGATTTTCGTTAGAGGCAGCTTCCAGACGGTCTGTGGATTTGCACTTCAGTGCTGGATTTTTATGGTTTTTTTACAAACTTTTAAAACTTGGACCTTAATTACTACTAATTACTTTTGGGAGCTTTTAATTTGAAGATGACAACAAAGAACAAATCTGAAAATGACATAAAGAACAAACTTTGGTGCCAGCAAGTAACACCAAAAGGTACTAGTTTTGTTTTGTAGTTTAGATGTTGAAATGATATTTTGGTGTTTGCTTAATTGCCAATTCCTCGTCTAGTTACAATCTTTCACTGCTTTATTGGTTCACCGAGAGGCTTCCTGTTACATAATTCTTCTTTAACCTTCTTTTACAGCTACTTGCTGTTTACATTCCATAATCCTTCTCCTATTTTACTTTCCTGCCCAAAATACTATTTTCTATTCCTTTCTTTATTTGGGGCTCTCTGTGAGTCACTGTAAGAGACAGTATTAACACTTTGCATTCCTTACCCTTCGTTAACCTTCCAGTCTACAAGCTGTGCCTTGCTACTGATGTGTTTCACTGCTCAGTCCCTGTCACTTAAGAAGAGCTCGGCAGTGGAAAAACATTCCTATACAATCCTTTAAGTGAACCAATAATCATACAAATCAACACTAGCATAGGTCTTGGCTTTGGGAGTAACGACACCCTATTTGTTTCAATTTTTAATTATTTTTTTAAAATATGCTTTGCTTGGGCTTTGCTGCTGGAATTGGCCAGAAGCTTGTATCTGAGCTCATAGGTTCTAATGAATTGTTTGGAGGCTTGTTAGTCTAGCAAATACAGTGTTTTACTCCTTGCTTGGTGAAGAAAGTTTGCAAAACGCTGTTCAAAAATTGGTAAAAATATTCAGGTCTGGCTCTTTAAAAGTGCTGGCTGTAAAAATCCTGACAGCTCCATTGCTAATATACTAATTGCCTTTTTTAACCATGTGATTGCCGATTTTAGCCCGAAAGTCCGGGTGGAACAAATCAGTAAACCGGGGATCCATCAGGGTGTGTCCGGTTTCCTTTTTTAACAGGTAAAGGAGACACAAAGAATAAGAATGCCTCCCTCAAGGAAAGTGTTAATAACAGCCTGTATTCCCCTGACAGCCTCAGCTGAAAGGGGGTTCTGAGACACAGAAGGGTACGGGAGTCCTGGTTTGACAGCTATTTGCAGTGGGGCAACACCCTGCAGCAACCCCACATCTTCAGGGGAGGTTGCCCACAAAGAGGAAGGGAGGGAATCCAACCGCTGCTGGTGATCAGTCAGGAGCGGGGACCCAGAATCCTCTGTAGCAAGGGCCATTATAAGATTAGAAGCTGTCTCAGAATCGGGAAAGGTCAAATACATGCCATCAGGCGAACAATGAATTGAGGCTTTTAATTTACACAGGAGGTCCCGTCCCAAAAGATTAACTGGAGTGTGTTTACTAACAAGAAACGAGTGTCTCTCTGTGAGCAGGCCGATGGTTACAGTGGCAGGCTCAGACAGAGGCACACGCTGATAAGTACCCTCAACCCCTACACAGGAGATTTTTGCCGATGACAGGGGGAGCTGAGGGAAGGTAGAAGAATGCACCATGGAGCGGGTAGCCCCGGTGTCAATTAAAAAGGGCCTCTGCCCCATCCAAGGTTAACTGAACAGTGCCATCTGACTCCAGGTTCAGGAGGATCAGGGCTGAGGCCGCGTCTCCTCATGAAAGGTCCTGATTTCCTTCCTGCCCCTGGTAGTACAGCCCTTGGGTTCATTGCTGCCGGGGTAAAGGGTTGAGCCCGGGGATCAAACTGGGGACTTCACACAGAAATTTCTACAAATTCCTTTTCACACAATTACTTCAACTATTAACTCTTTCACTTCCCCCAGGCACTTCAGTTTAACAATATTAACTGAAAACAATACACACCACAAAATTTTACACAAGGAAACTCCACATCAGTCACTGCCAACAGCCACTAGCTCAAATTACACAGGAGAAAATCTTCAAGCACTCCATCACTACTGCTAGTGCCAGAAGCCAGAGTCAAAGTTTTGAGGAGCTTTCCCTGCTTCCCCCCCTGGAGTTGCAGCTCCTGCAGTTTTTGGTTCTGCGCCTCGAGGGTTCGTGCCGCCTGGAGTTTGGGGTGGCAGCGGTGAAGGAGGGGGCAATGGAACAGGCTGGGGTGGTGGAGCCTGGGGATTGGGGGTTCAGAAGCAAAGGGACAGGTTCATTATAACACGGTGGCCTGAAATCAAGCAAGGAATCCCCCGGTGGATCGGGCACAGGAGTCATGCCGGATGTTACTGGGGGAGCCTTGCATACGGCCGTTAAACAAACTTGCAGGCAATAACGCTTCTGAACATCGGTTCAGTTTGCCTCATCGTCCCATAGGAACCATACCCCCATTTGCTTGGGGTGGTTCACCTCGAGGTTTTGTCTCAAATGAGTTAGGACTGGGATGCAAAGTGAACCGGCAGAAGGAAACTGCAAGTCGGGCTGGTCCCGAGTATAAAAATTCCATTTCTCTACCTCATTTTACTGCCGATTTACCGTACTGCCTAGCCATATACGTGGCTGGAGTATCAGCAGGGGAAGCCACTGTCGACTGGTTGCTTCCCATTATTACTTGCTAGCTATTCAATTCTTAATTCTTACCTAGGTATTTCCTTCAACAACAACAACAACACCCAAAACGCTTTTGAGGGAAAGAGGAACAAGTCCGGTTTCCTACACCAGCGACCCGGCGGACGGCGTCCCGCCGCCGGATTATCAACTCTGCAATAAAGTACACTTACCGCAGGTATCCACGAAGGATCCTGAGTTCCTCGAATCCCACTTTCTGACACCAGAAATTGTTGTGGATTTTTCCCTTGAATCCACTGGGTTCGGGTGGGCTCACCAATTCGAGGCAGTACACAGAGTCAGGGTAAAATGTAATCCAGTTTATTGAGTGCTAACGCGTTAGCAGACTCTACAAAGGAGAGCTAGCTTTTGGGACTGCCCCCATAAGCTTTTATACCAAACTACAGAAGCATATTTCACACATGCTCAATACAGGTTGAAAGCTGGGTTTTTCCACTTGCCATGCATCATTTCTATTGTTCCTTTGTCTAGTCAAAGCAAGGCTATGGGTTACATCACTAGTTGCTTCACTATCTTTTCTGTGCATGTTATGTTCTTCTTCCCAGCCCCATCCTGTTCATTCCTTATCACAGTTTCCTGCCGTCAAGGCCATCCAGCTGCTAAGTTCTTTCTTAGTCTGTTACTTTTCTGCAAGCAAAACTCTTTTTATACTTCTGCTCTTCCCAAAGTCCCTTTCTGTTCTTTCTTCCCAAAGCCCCTTTCTGCATTTTTCCTTTACAGTCAAGACCAGCCAGAAGATGTTGGGGCTGTTGTTGGCCAGGATAGTCAATGCCTCCCTTAGGGAGGGCAGGGTGCCAGACTGTCTCAAGGAAATGGTGGTGTGGCCCCTGCCCAAAAGGTCATCATTGGACGCTGGTGTCCTGGCCAGCTATAGGCCAGTCTCTAACCTTCCTTTTTAAGGGAAGGTTATTGAGTGGATGGTGGCTCGGCAGCTTCAGGAGAATCTGAATCAAATCAGTTTCTTGCATCCCTCACAGTCTGGCTTTCGACTGGGTTATGGCACTGAGATTGCCCTTGTGGCCTTGGCTGATGACCTCTCCCAAGAGTTGGACCAGAGTCATTTGACCCTGTTGATCTTATTAGATCTCTTGGCTGCATTTGATACAGTTGATCATGAGCTGTTGGTGACTCAGTTGCGGGACTGAGCCGGATTGGGTGGGGCTGTTCTTGAATGGTGCCATTCTTTCCTGGCCAGGAGAACTCAGTGTGTGGTACTGGGTGATTGTTCATTTTCTTCCCAGGACCTCACGTGTCCCACATTATCCCCTCTCTTGTTCAACGTGTGTAGCAGGGAGCAGTCCTGTGGGGCTGCTGCCCCTTTAAGAAGGGGGCTGAGGGAGTCTGCCAGAGGGCTGAGCACGCCCAACGGGGTGACAGAGCCAACCCCATAGCTGGGGATCAGCCTGTGAGACAAACAGACTGAGAAGCCCTGGAACAGAATGGGTGAGTTACTGGCCCTTTAAGGCTGTGGAGAGGTAGCTTGGCCACGCCCACTCTGCCTGTATAAAGGAGAGACAAGGCAGTGAGGAGAGAGTCTCTGCTAGGGAGCTGGATGAACAACATCATCCTGTCCTGCTCTATGCTTTCCAAGGTACTGAAGGTTGGAGAACCAGAAGGACCCAGGCAAGTGGGAGAGGCTGTGCCCAGGAGGGAGCCTCTTGCCTGGGGAAGGCTTGGCCAGAGCCTGGGGGCTTAGAGGCCTGGCTGGAAGGACTTCAGGGGTTGATGGTATGTGTTGTTCCTGAACCTGGAGAGACTGACCTGGGCCTGCAGGGCAACTGAGCCAGCAGTCCCAGGTACATTGGACACAGAGTCTAATAAGGGACTGTGGACTAACACCCTCTGGACTGTGTGTTGTGTCCTAGAAGAGGGTACCCCCCTGTTTCGGGGGTTTTCAGCCAAGGCTCTGGCTTAAAAGGCGTAGCAGAGAGGTGAGCTAATTCCCCAGAGTGAGACCCCAGCGCCCCCGTGTGGCCCTGGGAGACCCCTTGCTACGTGTATATGCAGTCTTTGAGGGAGGTGGTCAGAGGGTTTGGTGTAAAGGGTCATCAATATGCTGATGACACCCAACTGTATCTTTCTTTTTCACTAAACCCAGGCCTGGGAGTCTCGGTGCTTAACTGGTGTCTGTCCGCTGTGGGGGACTGGATGAGGGTGAGCCACCTGAAGTTGAATCCCTACAAGACGGAGGTGATGGTTATGGGAAAAGCTGGGGGAGTGATGGCCCCCATCTGTCCCCCCAGTATCTCCAGGTGAGCAGAATCCCCCAGCAGGCATTGCAGCGCCCAGAATCCCCCAGCAGGCATTGCAGCGCCCAGAATCCCCTAGCAGGCATTGCAGCACCCAGAATCCCCCAGCAGGCATTGCAGAGCCCAGAAAGCCCCTCCAGGTGAGCAGGGCCCCACCCCATAGCCACAAGCCAAAGGTGCACGCCCGCGCCCAGAATCCCCCAGCAGGCATTGCAGCACCCAGAA
>QEPC01012123.1:737195-753353 GCA_003113815.1 Sphenodon punctatus | reverse complement strand
TGAGACTTCGCATCCGCCTGAATGTTTGTTTGTCTTCTCCCATGTCTCTCCCGCTGTCCCCTCTCCTTGTCTCCCCCTCCTTGTCTTTTAGATTGTAAGCCACAGGTAGGGACCGCACCTGATTGTATGTTCTGTACAGCGCCAGGTTGCAACTGGCGCTTTATAAATGTTTAATAATAATAATAATAATAATAATAATCTCAGGTCCATAGTCTGGGGGTGCTCCTAGACCTGCAGCTCTGTCTGAGTGCCCAGGTGGCAGCTGTGGCGAAGAGTGCATTCCACCAATTACATCTGGTATGATGGCTTAAGCCGTATGTTTCAGACTTGGACCTTACCATGATCATCCATGCTTTTATTACCTCGAGATTGGACTACTGCAATGTGCCCTATGTGGGGCTACCCCAGGTGATGGTCTGGAGGCTGCAGCTGGTGCAGAATGAGGCAGCCTGTCTCCTTAGAGGGACAGGTCAGCACAAGCACATTACTCCAGTGCTCTGCTCTCTGCATTGACTGCTGATAGTCTTCCAGGCCTGATTCAAGGTGTTGGTTTTGACCTTTAAAGCCCTCAATGATCTGGACCTTGCTTATCTGCAGGACTGCCTCATCCTCTGGGTCCTGGATTGGCCTCTGCAGTCAGCCGGGGGCACCCTCCTTGAGGTCCCCTGGGTTTCCCTGGTGTTGACCATGAGGAGGGCGTTCTTGGTGGGTGCTCCATGGCTATGGAATTTCCTCCTGCTGGAGGTACATCTGGCTTTGGACCTCCCCTCTTTCCATAGACAGTGTAAGACCAGACTGTTCCGCCGGGCCTTTGCTGAGGGAGACGGGTGATGAGTGGGTTGGGTTAGGGTGGGAGTTCTTCTTGGTCGGGATATTTTAATGTTGAAGTATGTTTTATGTTTTGATAATGTTGTTAGCTGCCCCAAGATGCATATGAAGGATGGGGCGGCATAAAACTATGATTAAATAAATAAATGTTAAAAGGGATTATGCTGCTATTTTATGTGATGCAATATTCTTGTTGTATGTGAAGAATATCTTTATATACATGTACTTAAGCATAAGTTGAAATAAAGATAATTGGGGGGTGGGAGAAAATAAAATGAATGCGTGAGCTGCTGGGTGTCATTGTTTTCAATGGCAGTCAGCAACGTCCGGTGTGTGTAAATGCTTCCAGTGAAACTTTTTACAAAGGAGATTTTTCAATCCGCTAGATTGGCCTGTTCATCTAAAAGGGCCCTCGGAGTCTGGAGTATAAAAGGCAGCAGCCTGAGCCTAGCAGTTCAGTCTCTCTCTGACTGCCAGGCTGGAAGGATCTCTCCTGAGTGTGGCTGTTCAATATCCGGAAGAGTCTGCTTACTAAGGCCGTTTTTACATGGATGGTGCAGCAGCGCAGATGGGTGTGGATGGGTGGGTGAGCACACCCAGTGAACACCTGGCGGCGCTCATCAGGGAGACAGTTACACGGACAATGCCGTGGGGGGTTGTGAGAAGGAAAGGGGAGGGGCCACCAAACACCCAGCGGCCAAACACCCATCCCAGGAAGCATCCAGCAAACACCCACGCAAGTACACGGACAGCTGGGACCGGGAACGGTGGGGAAGCCCCACCCGGCACAGTGATGGCACAACATGGCCGGCCGAGGGCAGACAAAGCCACGCAACGCAGCCCTGCCCCAGAGACGCCAGGACCCATGCGGGCGGGGCAGGAGGGAGCAGGGATGACAGCTGCTACAAAGGAGCCGTCTCCGCAAAGTCCCGGCACAGAGCCCAGGCAACCCGGCACCAGGTCCCGCCCCCCCAGCAGAGCGGCACATTCACAGCAGGCAACAGAAGCGCACAGGGACGGGCCCATGGCCCACGGGGGGGAAGGCACCCACACAACACAGGCAACCCTGCAACACTGTAAGCCACCCCGAGATAGCATAGGCATGAGGGGGCGGCTAAGAAATATGTATAAATAAATACAATAAATAAAATAAACACCCCCTAGAGGCACCAGGACAAGGAAAGCGGTCAAAGCAAAGCACAACATGGACACACGGGGAAGGAACACAGGAAACTTTAATAAAACGGGGAACCAGTAATGGGACAACAACAGCAGGGCAGTGCAGGGGGATGGGGCAACACAAGGGGGGCCCAGTGCTGGCAGTGGTAGGCCCGGGACAGCACCCCATCAATAGGGCCAGTGACCTCATGCCCGGCGCCAGTGCTCAGCCTGCGTGCAACCGGTCCAGGATGTGCAGGAGGAGTTCCAACAACTTCCCCTTCTCCCGGGTCCGCTCTGTGATCATGGCTTGCACTGAATGGGACAGAGGAAGAGGAGACAGCCATCAGAGCTGGCCGCAGGCACCAAGGAACAGAACCCCCCACAGAGGGACACAGGAACAGGGCCCAGAAAACAGGCAGCACACTCACGGATGCCATTGAACAGCTCGCTCGCCGCCCGTATGTCCCATGCCGCCCGCTCCAGCTGCAGGACCATCCCGCCCAGGCACAAGATCGCCAGCAGCATGCCAACAGTAGCTGCAGGAGAGAAGGAACAGGGCAATGGGGGAATGCCTGCACCAACGGGCCCTGGGAGGTCCGGGGCCAGCAACAGCACCAGGGACACACCACACACACTGACAGCCAGCACCCGGAAGAGCACCCGGACCCCTGAAGGAAGGGGGTTCGGAGGGGCCAAAACAATCCCAACTCATGCTCAGCCACCCAGCACCCCCAGTGCCACCACCCATCCATCGCCACCACCACATACGGACAGCACCAACAGGGGGCAACAGCAGAGGGGAGCGGAGGGGAGGTGCAGAGCCAAGGCTGCACCAATGGACAGGTGAGCGCAGGGGGTGCCGGCCCAACTGCCAATACCACCCCTTGTGCACGCCATGGGGTAAGCGCCCAGCAGGGAAGCCTCCAGGGGAACACACATCACACAAGTGGATCAAACCCCACAGGCCTGGAGCCCACCAGTACACACCAAGCACAACCCCTGCACACAACCACACAGATGGGGACAGGAGGACCGCCAAGGGGAGGGGACACCCAGGTGCCAAATTAGCAAGAGAAGCAAGGCAGGACAGACAATCATAGAACAGCATTTTATTGGTGCTGGGGGGAACGGGGTCCCCCAAGCAAAGAGAGGCAGATCAGGGAGGTGCATCACAACAGGATCACAACAGGAGGGCACAGGTGCACCTGTGGACAGCGGGCAAGGGCACCAGGGAAGCCCCAGTGGGAAGGAGCTACAGTCACCCAGAGGGGGCGATTGGGTCCAGTGAACCATGTGGCAGGCAGCATCGAAGCAGATGTAAGCGCATTGCCTGATCGGTAGCACGGGGGCAGGCAAAGCACCATCCAGGGCACCAGGGTGGCAGGGAGTGGGTGGCGTCAAGGCGCAGCTCATGGAAGGTCCGGAGAGTGCTCCCGGGACGGTGTCCCCTAAGCTAGACCCTCCCAGGTGAGCAGGCCCCATTGGAAGCCCCGGGAGCACATATGAGCATCCACTAGGAAGCGGGGAAGGAGCTGATCCACACTGGCGGCCACAGCCCACACAGCTGGAAGGTCCCTCACTGATTGAAGGGTGGCGAGCTCCACAGCGGAAGGGTCCCCGGTCCGGAGTGGTCTACCAACCTCGGGGGACATCAAGACCAGGTCCCACAGGAGGCCCCCACATCTGAGGGCACGCACGGGATGCCGCGGGCATGCAGGAGGGCACTGGTGTACAGGGCAGCAACAGGGGGACCCCCGGACTGCAAGGCAAGGTGATACCGAGTTTGCACTGTCAGCAGGCAAGCGGCCATTACCTCCGCAGCGGTCCATGGCACAACAATGGTGGGTGGGTGCCCCCAAGGAGGTTGGTGCAGGAGGGTGAAGCTGAGCTCAAGGGCATGCCCCCGGCATGCTGGGGCACTGACCTGATGTCCCATCGACCACATGTGCCGTGACAGGAGCTGAAAGCCATCTGCCACCGACAGGGGGTCGCCCACCAACAGCTGAATGTCGGGGCTCAGCCAGAGGGTCCCCAACAGCATGTCCACATAGGGCGACCACCCCTCCCTGACATCCCTGACTGAGAGCCCCACACAATGACCAGCCATGACAGCAGTGGGGCCCGCTCCGGTGAAGCACGAGGTGGGAGACAAAGGGCTGAAGTGACTGGGACGAGCACGTGACGAGAGGCTACCCTTGCCCACAGGAGACCTTGCATGCCAGAGATAGGCCAGCCCACTGAGGCCGGGGCTCCGCAACCCACACACAGGAGTGAAGGGATCCAGCACAGGTGATGAGAGATGAGCGAGGCCATGGCCAGGCAGTGTGTCAGGCCAAGTAGCTGAGCCACACATTGTATCCACACCGAGCACAGCTGCAGCATGCAAAATCGGACCATGGCAGGGAAGAATGTAGAGCAGATGCGGATGCAGCAGTACCCTGGGGTACGCATGGTCCCATCCCCCCCAGAGGACATGCGGCCAGCGCAATCGTGGGGATGATCAGATGGACCAGACTACCAATGGCAGCGCCAGCACACCCCCAGTGCAGCACCAATCGGTGCCCTGCCACCACCGTGCTACACAGTACATAAGCGACCCGATGCAGGTGGTTGGGCATGGTGCGTAGAGGCGGTTGCATGGGGTTGAGCAGCAACCAGAGAACGGCGACACAGAGCTGGGTGGAAACAGAGGTGGACCAGCAATACAAGGGGAGTGTGGTCTGGGGGCACAGGCCACACAGCGGAGCACACAGAGGCCAGGGCACTAGCCAGAGGGGGGTGCCTGGGAGTGGGGAGCTGCAGAACCATGCTGCCAGAGGACGAGTACCTACAGCCCAGCAATGTGCTGCTGTGAATCCTGGGCACATCCCTCCTGCTGCTGTGCATGCTGCTACAGCAGATGGCCCTGCTCCTCCTGCCGGGTCGGGACTCCGTCCTCCTGGGGGCATGGCGTAAGAGGGCGGCAACTGTGTGATGGGCAAGGTGGATAGCCATTCGATGCCAAGCCCTGTTGGGCTCAGCGGTGTCCCAGCAAGGCCAGCTTGTCCTGGCCTGGTGGTCCCTCAATGTGTACGGCCGCCTCATGATCCTACCAACCTTGTGACGGCACAGGTCGCGTTCCCACACCAACGATTGTGGGAGAACATGTTGGCCGCCTGGACGGACGAGGAATGGACGGACCACTTCTGGATGACCCTCTCCCTCCTGACCCTCTTGGGGGAGCTCCTGAACCCCCATCTCCATAGGCGGGAGACCTACATGTGCTTCCCACTGCTGCTAGGGATGCGCGTGGTCATGGTGGTGTGGTGGCTGGACACCCCAGTTTCCTGTAGGAGTGTGGGGGAGCAGTTCGGGGTGGGCACGGCCACCGTGAACAAGGCCCTTCATGACGTGTGCGACCTGTCTAGTCGTGGAGCTCCTCTTAGAGTGGGTCATCCAGCTCCATGACCCCGAGGAGGTGATATATGTCTTTGAGGAACTGGGGTTCCCTCATTGCACTGGGGCCATTGACAGCACCCACATCCCCATCATACAACCCCCTCATGCAAAGATCGACTACATGAATAGGAAACAGGCCTTCTCCATCAATCTGCAGGCCGTACTGGATCATAGGGGCCTGTTTATAGATGTGTACATGGGTCAGTTGGGGCGGAGCCATGACCCGTGTATCCTGCATGCCTCCCCGTTCTACGCGTGCATGTTTGATGGGGAGATAGCTCCCAACCTGTACTGCATGATAGAGGGTGTTCCCATGACCCCTGTTGTGATAAGGGACCCCGCCTACCCGCTCAGCCCATGGCTCATGTGGACCTATCCAGTGGCGCGCAACCCAGACCACCGTCTGTTCAACGAGCGCTTGTCATCCGCATGCAGCATGGTGGAGCGGACCTTCAGGCTCCTGAAGATGCACTGTCACCCCCTGATGAACAGGAGCCAATTCAACCTGGACCACACCCCCATCCTAGTCCTGGCTGCGTGCATCCTGCACAATGTATGCGAGACAGGAGGCGCTGCCCTGGACAACCCACCACCGGTGCACAGGGCCGGCCCCATGCCCCTGTACCAACATGCCCAGGGTGGGGCATTCCGGTGCATCTCCGAGGAGAACAGGGATGCCCGGTGCCACCGCATCGTTGCCCAGGAAGCCAAACACAGGGCCGTGCCCGACCCACACCCAAGTCCATAAACCTGTGCACCCCTTCAATAAAGCTGGGTAGTACCCTTTACCTGAAACCGTGCCTCTGTGCCATGTATGGGCTAGGGGGTCCCGGGAATGGGTCCTGTGGGTTGCCTGAGCACTCCCCTCGCTGTCTGCTGCAGGGTGCTTGGGCCACGCATTGTCCTGTCTGCTGCCACTCGCTGGTCCGCCTGTGCAGGATCTGTGTACACCTGTTCCAGCCACCACAACTGCCTGTGACCTTGTAAGGAATTGACTTGGGCCTAAACTAAGATGCTAATCTCCTTGCTGCAATGTGACTGAGATCAGAAATGCTTCTTTGACACAAATGTGCTAAAACATATATTGGATGTTGTTGTAACTCACTTTGTGTTAAAATGCAACCAAACCAGAAATGCTTCTTTGGCAAATGTGCCAGAACACACATTGAATGTTATTGTAACTAACCTTCTGTTAAAGTATAACCAAGAGTATACACTGGAGTGATAACATTTTGAATGTAACTTGTGTAGGCCATTATGGCTGCTATGTAGGCTTACATATGTAGAATTTTAAGACACCACCAAGTACATGTTTTAATGCGTTTAATTCAAAGACAGAAAGTATTAGGAAGGATGGCTAACAAATTGGTCAGAGGAGACAAATTATGCTGAAGAATTGAGCGGAAGACTTAGTGTTCCCAAAACAAATTGAATGTTGATCATTCACAGGAACATGGAGGAACAAGAGTAGAAGGCCAGGAGCTGATAGCAGGGTTGAGCTGAACATGCAAGAATTTGGGCTGTTCTGATAACCAGATGACTCTTAGAAGGATGTGGGCTGACCCAGGGCCAAAGAGCCAGGATCCCCACCTCTGGAGGGAGTGGGGTGGACCAAACTCTGCTGGTCAGAGCAGCCCCACACCATGACTAAGCGAAGGTACCCCAGATCTGGGCAACCAATAGGAGTACTCCACTGGCTTTGTACTGACAGCCCCTTAACATGGATAAATAATAAGGGAAACTGGTATATAAGGCCAGACTCTGAATCAGTTCCTAGCCTTCCACGGTANGTGCCCTGCCACCACCGTGCTACACAGTACATAAGCGACCCGATGCAGGTGGTTGGGCATGGTGCGTAGAGGCGGTTGCATGGGGTTGAGCAGCAACCAGAGAACGGCGACACAGAGCTGGGTGGAAACAGAGGTGGACCAGCAATACAAGGGGAGTGTGGTCTGGGGGCACAGGCCACACAGCGGAGCACACAGAGGCCAGGGCACTAGCCAGAGGGGGGTGCCTGGGAGTGGGGAGCTGCAGAACCATGCTGCCAGAGGACGAGTACCTACAGCCCAGCAATGTGCTGCTGTGAATCCTGGGCACATCCCTCCTGCTGCTGTGCATGCTGCTACAGCAGATGGCCCTGCTCCTCCTGCCGGGTCGGGACTCCGTCCTCCTGGGGGCATGGCGTAAGAGGGCGGCAACTGTGTGATGGGCAAGGTGGATAGCCATTCGATGCCAAGCCCTGTTGGGCTCAGCGGTGTCCCAGCAAGGCCAGCTTGTCCTGGCCTGGTGGTCCCTCAATGTGTACGGCCGCCTCATGATCCTACCAACCTTGTGACGGCACAGGTCGCGTTCCCACACCAACGATTGTGGGAGAACATGTTGGCCGCCTGGACGGACGAGGAATGGACGGACCACTTCTGGATGACCCTCTCCCTCCTGACCCTCTTGGGGGAGCTCCTGAACCCCCATCTCCATAGGCGGGAGACCTACATGTGCTTCCCACTGCTGCTAGGGATGCGCGTGGTCATGGTGGTGTGGTGGCTGGACACCCCAGTTTCCTGTAGGAGTGTGGGGGAGCAGTTCGGGGTGGGCACGGCCACCGTGAACAAGGCCCTTCATGACGTGTGCGACCTGTCTAGTCGTGGAGCTCCTCTTAGAGTGGGTCATCCAGCTCCATGACCCCGAGGAGGTGATATATGTCTTTGAGGAACTGGGGTTCCCTCATTGCACTGGGGCCATTGACAGCACCCACATCCCCATCATACAACCCCCTCATGCAAAGATCGACTACATGAATAGGAAACAGGCCTTCTCCATCAATCTGCAGGCCGTACTGGATCATAGGGGCCTGTTTATAGATGTGTACATGGGTCAGTTGGGGCGGAGCCATGACCCGTGTATCCTGCATGCCTCCCCGTTCTACGCGTGCATGTTTGATGGGGAGATAGCTCCCAACCTGTACTGCATGATAGAGGGTGTTCCCATGACCCCTGTTGTGATAAGGGACCCCGCCTACCCGCTCAGCCCATGGCTCATGTGGACCTATCCAGTGGCGCGCAACCCAGACCACCGTCTGTTCAACGAGCGCTTGTCATCCGCATGCAGCATGGTGGAGCGGACCTTCAGGCTCCTGAAGATGCACTGTCACCCCCTGATGAACAGGAGCCAATTCAACCTGGACCACACCCCCATCCTAGTCCTGGCTGCGTGCATCCTGCACAATGTATGCGAGACAGGAGGCGCTGCCCTGGACAACCCACCACCGGTGCACAGGGCCGGCCCCATGCCCCTGTACCAACATGCCCAGGGTGGGGCATTCCGGTGCATCTCCGAGGAGAACAGGGATGCCCGGTGCCACCGCATCGTTGCCCAGGAAGCCAAACACAGGGCCGTGCCCGACCCACACCCAAGTCCATAAACCTGTGCACCCCTTCAATAAAGCTGGGTAGTACCCTTTACCTGAAACCGTGCCTCTGTGCCATGTATGGGCTAGGGGGTCCCGGGAATGGGTCCTGTGGGTTGCCTGAGCACTCCCCTCGCTGTCTGCTGCAGGGTGCTTGGGCCACGCATTGTCCTGTCTGCTGCCACTCGCTGGTCCGCCTGTGCAGGATCTGTGTACACCTGTTCCAGCCACCACAACTGCCTGTGACCTTGTAAGGAATTGACTTGGGCCTAAACTAAGATGCTAATCTCCTTGCTGCAATGTGACTGAGATCAGAAATGCTTCTTTGACACAAATGTGCTAAAACATATATTGGATGTTGTTGTAACTCACTTTGTGTTAAAATGCAACCAAACCAGAAATGCTTCTTTGGCAAATGTGCCAGAACACACATTGAATGTTATTGTAACTAACCTTCTGTTAAAGTATAACCAAGAGTATACACTGGAGTGATAACATTTTGAATGTAACTTGTGTAGGCCATTATGGCTGCTATGTAGGCTTACATATGTAGAATTTTAAGACACCACCAAGTACATGTTTTAATGCGTTTAATTCAAAGACAGAAAGTATTAGGAAGGATGGCTAACAAATTGGTCAGAGGAGACAAATTATGCTGAAGAATTGAGCGGAAGACTTAGTGTTCCCAAAACAAATTGAATGTTGATCATTCACAGGAACATGGAGGAACAAGAGTAGAAGGCCAGGAGCTGATAGCAGGGTTGAGCTGAACATGCAAGAATTTGGGCTGTTCTGATAACCAGATGACTCTTAGAAGGATGTGGGCTGACCCAGGGCCAAAGAGCCAGGATCCCCACCTCTGGAGGGAGTGGGGTGGACCAAACTCTGCTGGTCAGAGCAGCCCCACACCATGACTAAGCGAAGGTACCCCAGATCTGGGCAACCAATAGGAGTACTCCACTGGCTTTGTACTGACAGCCCCTTAACATGGATAAATAATAAGGGAAACTGGTATATAAGGCCAGACTCTGAATCAGTTCCTAGCCTTCCACGGTAATCAGTCACCAGTTTTTATCAGAGCACCGCTGAGGTTGGTGGTTGGCCCTCTTCAGAACTTCTCCCTAGGAAGTTCTGCACCCTGCTCCACAGCTAGGTTCCTCATTCCTAGGCCTCATTTGTCCCCCTTCCTGCTCTTCTCCTGGAACCAGAACATTGGCCTCTGATCACGTAAGAATATGTGCTTTTGTATGTATTTTAAGTAGTTCAGAGTAGATGAGGGCATGTGTTGAATGCCAGTGTCCCGTTTAAGAATTGGTATGCTAATTGTTCTGCTATTATTGAATAAACGCCTATTTGATTGAACGAAAGACTCATTATTACTAAAAATAGAAGAGGAGTAATTCCCCGCCCTCTCAGACAGTAGTATTTCCACTAGATCCCGGGAACTGAAAGGGGCCCAACTTCACCAGGGTGTGGGAGAGTAGCTCCCCCTCCCTTTCCTGGACGGGGACCTGTCTCACCCAGGTGAAGTAAAAAGCAGCTGAAACCCCTCCCGGATAGGGACCCCTGCCAAAGGATCTGCTTCACCAGGGTGCAGTAAAAGCAGCTGAAACCCCCCCCTTTTCGGGACCTGCTTCACCCAGGTGCAGTAAAAGCAGCTGAAACCCTCTTGGACAGGGATCTGCCTCACCCAAGGTGTAGGAAGACAGTTAAACCCCTTTCATTTTCCAACAGCCTCACTGGGCTGGCCCCCGGCCCCGTCGGCTGGGTAGGCACTGTACAGTGCCCTCACCCCGCTGGAGGCCCCCCTGCAAGTCTCACTCTGCCCCGGCCACCTGTCCCAGGACAGAGGAACCCCAAGGTATACATGCAACGAGGTATACAGCGAGGTATACGTGCAACATATTTATTGGAAGGGGAACTGTACAATGGGAGGGGGGCTTAATGTCTTGGGCGCCCTCACCCCCCTTGGCCACACCACTGGGGCTCATAGGCCAGCGAGCCCTAGCTGCAGCTGATCACAGCAATTGCCGACCAGACGGCCCGGCCTCCCTGTCATCCACTGGCCGCTCCACCCCAGTCTTTGCGGACGGTCCCTGCGTGGAGAAACAAGAACGGGGTAAGCGATCCTTGTGGGCACTTATCTCTTTCCCACGCCAGAGCCCAGGCTACTGGGTGCCCCATGGTCACCCATGGAGCCCCCTACTCCCCACACGAACATAACACATGACGTAGATCAATCCCTGGTGAAGGTGGCCCTTGTACGGACCCACCCATGGTATTATGGACCATGTATGTTCTGTACAGCATCACAGAGCCAGTACACATGCCTCAGGCAATGGCCGTTGCTCCACATCTCGTGTGGTGCGTGTGCTCGGTGTGGGTTCTATACTGTGTTCCCTACCAGGGTCATGCCTTGTGTGGTTCCCTATCTTCCCAGTCCGTGCCCCCCTGGTGTTGTGCCCCCCACCCCCCAGGGCCCTGGGGTGCTTTGGCCTTTCCAGAGAGGGTGGGGAAGAGCCCATGTGTGGTTGGTTGTACTGGGGTGCCAGATCCTGGGGTGAGGGCGTCACTTCCCAGTGAAGGGGCTGGGATTGCAGCAGGGGCGGGAACAGGTGGGGTGCGGGCTGGAAAGGCGGCCCTGTCAGCAGATCCTGTTGACCTATGTGGGGGAGGGGGACCCCGTGAACCAGGCCTGGGTAGGGCTGCTGCTGGGGGAACCACAGGTGGCCGTAGTGCCGGGGGGGGGACCTGCACCAGTGGGTGGCCGCCATGGTGTTGGTCAGCTGCCAACCCTCCTTCCATGGCATGGCGGGGCCTGTCGCGCTGGGGTTCACACTGAAGGACCTCCATCGTCTCCCCCATGAGGTCCATGAGCCATGCGGCCTGACCCTCCAGCCCGTCACAGGTGCACCGCTGCTCGCGTTGGAGGGTGGCAGCTTGGCGCCTGTCCTATAGGTGCTTGGTGCAGGACCAGGCCTTCATGGCAGCCAGGATCTTCCGGTCCCTCTCCCCCTCCCCTCTGATGAGCTCCCTGGTGAGTGCTAGCTCCCAGGAATTCACTGCGGCTAACCGTTGCGATTCCTCCAGCAGATCCCTGCCGAGGTCCTCCCTCCGACGCCGGTTCCTGGGCCACATCTCCAGGTTCTGCTCCACGCTGCCGGCAGCTGCACCGCTCACACAAGCGGGTTCCTGGTCTGTGAATGAGAAGTTGCACACTACGTTAATGATTCCGGTTGGTGTGCTCCACTGCCCGCTACCACATGTCCTGGGGTGCCTGGTGGGATGGCCCCCATATTGTGGCAGCTCCCCTCTGCCCTCACCTTTGGGACCCCCCTGCCCTGCCCTCTTGTGGGATCACCCCCCGGCTGCAGATCACTGCAGGTGGGGCCCGTGTCCATCATGTGTTCCATGGGGGCTGGTGTGGGGCCACCAGCCCCTCCCACCTGCCCCCACCACCCTGACCCCTGTTGGGCACTGCTGGTTGGGGTTGCACACCCCCTGAGGTCCCCCTACCCATCCTGTGCCTCCATCCACTGCCGCACCCTGCCCCCCTGTGACCCCTTGTCCGGTGTGCCCTGCCGTGGAAGCGCATCTCACCTGGTAGCGGGAGTGCTGCCGGCTCTGCCTCGTTCACCTCCTCCTCCATGACCTCCACCTTGGGCACCTCCAGGCTGTCTTGTGCTGCAATGGGATGGGGGGGCATTAGTGTTTACTGGCACCCGGGCCCTGACCACTGCACCTCTGTCCGGGCCTTCCCCCCCTGGCTCCGCTGGGCCGATCGTACCTGGATCCTGTTCCTCTGCTTCCTGGGGGCCGTCGCAGGTCTGCACTTGCTCCGCGCGTGCTGCCCTGTCCCTGTGGCCAGCATGCCTGTGGTTTTTGTGGGCACACACGGAGTGTGGTGGTTCTGTGCTCAGATCTCCGGGGCACCTCCTCCCCCTGTGGGATGGGGCTGTCACCTCCTGCTTCCTGGCTGGTCTCACCAGGGCCATCTCCCCCCCTGCTCTGTTGGGTTGGTCAGGGGGGGTTGTGTTTTGGCCCTCCATCTGCCCCTGGTGAAGGCACTGCCATGTGTGTGGGAGGCCATGATGTCCCTGTCCATGCAGAGGAACTTGTCCAGCTCAGCCTGGAACTCAGCTGTGCGTATGGCCCGGCCGGACTTGAGATTGTTGTCCTTGATATGTTTATATCTGGACCTCAAGTACTTTGCCTGCTGCATATACTGGGTGACATCCCTATTGTACCCCTGCCACTGCATCTCCTGGGCGATGACTTCATAGACCTGTCTGGTCTTGTAGCTGTGTACCAGGTCATGCTGGACCCTTTCGGACCCCCACATGCGTATGAAGTCCCTGATCTCCTGTCTGGACCAGAGTTCCCCCTTTTGGGACCCGTGTGTGGGGGACTGACTGGCTTGGTGGCATGAGGCCTGCCCTGTGACTGTGGTAGCCATGGAGATGGTTGTATCCTGTTGGGGGTAGTGCATTTGGGGTTACACAGGGTCCTACTGCTCCCCTTTGCCCCCATGGGGCCTGTCCTCCCCTCTCTGCCCTGGGGTGCCTTTTGGCTCACCTGACTGTTTGGGGGGCCCTCCTCGGTCATCGTCCCAGTGGTGCAGTGCTCCATTGTCTGGGTGCTGTCCTGGGGGGATGGGGGGATAGGTTATGTGGCAGCCACCTGCCCTGTGTTCCCTGGGCTGTGGTGCCGGGGCTGGGACTCTCTCCCATCCCAGGTTGGGGGGTTCCCTTGCACCCACCTCACTATCGCTGATGCTTCTCTGTCCGTGCTCTTGGGATGTGCTGGGCTGGGGGTCCTCAGTTGGTGTGGGGGTTGCTGCGGGCCCTTGGCCCTGTGCTGGGAGACATGTGCTGTCTTAAGGCTTGTCGCATTCTCCTCCTTTCCCCCCTGGCAGGTTACCCCTCCTTATACCTCCCATCCAGGCCTTCCCTGTACCGGTGGCCCGGGACCCCCCTTCTGCCTGGGGCACCCACCCTGCACCTCCTGGGCAGGGCTTTCACTCTCAGGTCCCCATGCTCACCCGGCCCCTTGGGGCATTGTCGGCTCCCTTGGTCTTGTCGTTTACCTTCCTGGACGCCATTGTGGGAGCCCGTGTGCATGTGTCATGGTTCTACCATCCTTTACGAGCTCTTGCCTGGATGTCTGGCATCCCCCCCCTGTGGGCATGTCTGCCTGGGGGCACGTGCATGACCCATGGCACCGGCGCAGTGTGGCTCCACCAGTCTGGTCCACATGGGTGTGGGTGTTCTTGCTTTTACATGGACACTCAGGTGTTGAACACCATCTCCACCTATCTCCACCCACGGAGGGTGCTGGCTCCCTCCTGGCTGCTCCGTAGGTGTTGGCAGGTGTGTCAGACATGAGCACCCACCCACTCGTGGACTTTTACACGGACGGTCTCCCACCCATCCGATGGGTGTTTCCGGGTGTTCGTGGGTGGGTGGCATCCATGTAAAAGTGGCCTAAAAAGGCGTGTGTCTGTCCAAGGTCCTGAAAATTCAGCTTACTAAGAAGGAGTGTGTCTGTCCAAGGTCCTGAAAACTTCGGTTTGGAAGAAAGAGTGTGTCTGTCCAAGGTACTGAAAACTCAGCTTACTAAGAAGGAGTGTGTCTGTCCAAGGTCGTGAAAACTTCGGTTTGTAAGAAGGAATGTGTCTGTCCAAGGTTCTGAAAACTCAGCTTACTAAGAAGGAGTGTGTCTGTCCAAGGTCCTGAAAACTCAGCTTCTAAGGAGGAGCTGATGATCCAGGTATTGTGACAGGCTAAGCCTAGGAGGAAGCTTGCTGCTTGGGGAAACTTGGGGTGGGAATTTAGCTGGGGGACTTCTGTCTGGCTTGGACAGACTTTGGACCTGTCACCAGTGTGTAAAAACTATAATGTGAAGGGGGAACTGTAGTGGGAGGAGGTCTGTAGGGAAGCCTCTGAGCCAGCGGCAAGGGTTTTGTTTTCTGGCCATCAAGCCAGAACACCCAGAGACCTATTTGGAGGCCAGGAAGGAGCAATTGTTCAACCCCTCCTGTGTGAAGAGCCTGAGATGCTGTGTTAGGCCCAGGGGGGCAAAGGACTATGTAGAGCCCTGGAGAGCTGAAATAAAGTTAGAATCAGCTAATCCCCTATGTTTGTGTGACTGCTTGGGACTTATCCTGACAACACTCACACCTGAGCACCACCACCGTGTTACCTGCACAAAGAATATAACCCCAGTGGGGATGCACAGCTTACTCCTACGGGGAAGAAACCAAAAGGAACACATAGTGCAGCCTCTGCCAGTGAGATACAGATTTTGCAGAGGCTAAATAGTTTTTTTTTTTAAATGTAGTTAGTTCCTGCTGTAACAGAAACATGCTCCTCCCTCACTGGGCACAGTATGTGAGCAGTGCACCTGAGGGCAGAGTTTGGCCACTGGTTTACAATCTGTTCCTACAAACGCAGCATGCGAGTGATGGCATCTCAAGTCCATGTCTGGCTTCATCCATGTAATTACTAAAAACAATAGAACCACGGGTCATGCCCTGAAGTTAGCAGAGAGCAGATTGGAAACCGATCAAAGGCAGTACTTTCCCACCCAGCGTACAATAAAATGGTGGAACTTGTTGCCGGAGAATGCTGTCCAGGCCAGCAGCGTAACAGGCTTCAAAAAGGGACTCGATGAGTTTGGAAATCCAGGGCTACTGGCTGGGTTGGTAAGGGGTAGTGCTAAATCTCGGAATTTGAAATGACTCTGTTTTTACCAAGTATCTCAGTATTTGACTCCGTTTTACTGAGGAATCAGGCCGGTACTCGGTTCAGTATTTGGTACTTGGGTAAATCCTCGGATGGGCAACATACAGGGCTTTTCCTGCAATGTACTCTGGCCCTATATAAGGGAACTTCTTGCTCAGAAAATACTCAGTTCTCGGTTTTACTCAGTTCTCCATTTTACCACACTGTTAGCGTGCCGCATCTTCGCCGCAATAGGCGGTTATGTGGCCGCCCCGCAACGCCGCCCGCACCCCCCCAGGACGGGTCAACAGACCTGCAAGACCCCGGAGGCGGGGCTACCCTCCGTGACGAGCATGGGGAATCCCCACAGAGCACCTCACATCCGGCAACAACTCTAGGGCCGTCGCCGCCGCTGCCGCCGCAGGGGGCGGGGCCTGAACCAGTTCGGCGCTCCCAACGCCTCCTAGCACGCAAACAGGGCGGAGCCTGTCCTACAAAAACCGGCGCCGTATGCTGGGCGGCGCCGGTGATCTGAGACTGGCCCCTGGTGCGGATCTAGCAGAGTGCTTCCTGTTCCTGTTTGACTCCTTCCTGAATCGTATCCCC
>QEPC01012123.1:721017-734818 GCA_003113815.1 Sphenodon punctatus | reverse complement strand
CCGCTGCCTGTGGGCTTTTAGCCCCTGCTACTTCCGGGTGGGGGGGGAGGGGACAGGACAGCCCACGTGGCTGCCCTCTGCGTTCCCCCCCCTGCCCCCAACTCACAGTTTTTTTGAGCTTTGGTCTGACCCAGACTATGTTCTTATGACTCAGACCGCATTCACACCTGTGGCAGTGGTCGAGGCAGAGCTAAGATGCGGCAGTGGGGAGTAGCCTGATGGCGGAAGTAGAGCCGGTGTGAATGGGGTTCTGTCGCAGCTTCCGTCATGCATGTCAGGGCAGGATTTTGTGTCCTGACATGCATGAGGGAAGCTGTGGCAGAAGCCCATCCACATGGGAGCTACTTCTAGAATCAGACTCCTCCCTGCTGCTGCATCTTCCCTTGCAGGACTTGCTGCCGCTGCACCGCATCAGGTGTGAATGTGGCCTCAGAGATATGGAAACGTTAGTCTAGGACTCTTGGGCTTGGGAAGTTTGCCCACTCCTGGACTAGGGTTTTCACCCCTGTATCTTGGCCAGATTCTCGGACTTTATCTCAACATGCAAACAAAAAATGAATGCATGTCAAAGCACTTCCTTTTCACACATCCTAAGGTGCAAAATGTCCGGGTTACCATTTTAACCAAGGCAGCCACCGCTGCTGGTCTCGGTTTAGTTTAGGTTCACTTCTCTTCACAAGCCTAATAGACTCATTCAGAATTGCAAGCCTGAGTAAGCCGGACAGGTGAGGTCTGACAACCATTCTTGGCAGAGATCCATGACACGGATACAACTTAGCAGCATTCTTATTTCTAGCCGTTGAGCATCATGAAAACTTGTTCTTCCATAACACAGCTGAGCGCATCATACACTTCACTGCCTGCTCCTTCGTGTAACATGGTGTGTTTGTGTCGATGGTTCTCTGTTGCGGCTGTCTATCTGTAATTACAGATAGTTACACAAACATACATGAAGTGACTCGTGCATGCTAATGGAATTATGGCAAGATGAGAATGATTATACCAGTGTGTGCTATTTTTACCTGAATCCAAAACTCTCCAATTTGGAAGATTTAGAATGGGAGAGGAGGGAGCATTTGATGTTTTTCACATTTTGCCTGAAGCAGTATAATGGTAGCAGAGGGTGCATGATGGGACTTAAAGCCTGCCAGGGAGTCAAGACCTACACAGGAATGTGGGAAGGGAACTCTCTCTCCCATGATGCAATGCAGGGGCACTTCAGGATGATCCAACCCACCCCATTTCCTGTAACATAGGAATCTAAGAATCATAGAATCATAGAGTTGGAAGGGACCTCATTGCAATAATCCGGAAAGATAGAGAATAAAACTGAAAATATCATAATGCCACTATGTAAATCTATGACGTGACCGCACCTTGAATATTGTGTGCAGTTTTGGTCATCCCATCTTGAAAAAGATATAGTAGAACTGGAAAAGGTACAGAGAAGGGTGACAAAAATGATCAAGGGTATGGAATGACTAGGACTAGAGGATACTTCACAAAACCTTGATATCGAGGCACTTAATTTGCGTCATTAATGGGCAACCAGAAATACGGCACGTCTAGATGTGCCTAAAAGGTGTCCGTGGCACTTTTACAAGGCACATGATTCATGACACGAGAGGGTAGCGCTCATCTAAAAGCAGCCTTAGCAACTCTCTTGCTGGCTTAGGCTGCTTGCTTACATACTGATTTTCCTGTGAGATTCTATCCCATGCGAAAATAGCAATAACGTAAGATTCCTGATGGACTGTAGTTCCGCCCCCCCCCCGCTCAAGGTCATGTGACCTTAAGGGATCGGTTAGAGGATCCATGCAGACATTCCACTCTCCCAGAATACAGAACTTGCTCAATATCGAGGTAATTAATTTATACCATTAAAGAATGCGTGACCGGAAATACGGTGCATCTACGTGAGTCTGAAAGCTGACCTTTTACAAAGCTCATGATTTCATGGCGTGAGCAGGTGGCGCTCATTGAAAACCAGCCTAAGAGTTTCTGTTTCTAAGCAGAAAGGGGCAAAGGGAAAAAGAAAACAAAAAATAAATAGCAGAAACTCTCTCAGTCTGCAGTTCAGTCCCATGTCCTATGACCTTAGGAACGATTCTGTCTTCCAAGAGGCCTGTCTGTCCCTTGGGAACACTCTAAGGATGGGGCAGCAGAACAACGGTGAGACTCTCTTATAAGGAATGGCCTTATATAGGCAGGGCCCTGATTCTTCTGCAATTTCCCCCCCAAAATTCTGCGACCCCAAATTGAAAATTCTGTGACCCCAAATTCTGCGACCCAATAAAGTTACAAAACAAGTCTAGTAAAATTAAAACTGTCAGATGGCGATCCATTTCCTTGTACCAATGAATAAAAAATCTGCTTATAATTTTTTCTGTGTATGGGTATTTTAAATATCAGGCAACCCCCCGCAAAACACATGGCAAAGCAGAGGGCACAGCTCCTAACCCCCCCCCCAAAAACACATGGCAAAGCAGAGGGCACAGCTCCTAACCCACCCCCTAAAACACATGGCAAAGCAGAGGGCACAGCTCCTAACCCACCCCCTAAAACACATGGCAAAGCAGAGGGCACAGCTCCTAACCCACTCCCTAAAACACACGGCAAAGCAGAGGGCACAGCTCCTAACCCACCCCCTAAAACACATGGCAAAGCAGAGGGCACAGCTCCTAACCCACCCTTTAAAACACATGGCAAAGCAGAGGGCACAGTTCCACTAACCCCCCCCAAACACAGGGCAAAGCAGAGGGCACAACTCCTTACCCCCCCCAAAACACATGGCAAAGCAGAGGGCACAGCAGGCAACCCCCCCAACACAAACACATGGCAATGCAGAGAGCACAGCAGGTAATCCCCCTCCAACACAACACATGGCAATGCAGAGAGCACAGCAGGTAACACCCCCCCAACAAAAACACATGACAATGCAGAGGGCACAGCGGGAACCCCCAACCCAGGAGCCCCCCCGTAATTACCTTATGGCTGGAGCAGGCGGCGGCAGTGACTTAGGAGCAGTGGCGGCAGCAGCAGCTGCTCCAGCGCGCTCATCCCCAGCTCGTCCCCATCCAGCTCCTGGCCTCTTCCTGGTCCCTCCCAATGGGGCCTCTCAGGGCGACGCAGCTGGATGATGTCATCTGGCAGCGCTGCTCTGGGAGGCCCTGTTGGGAGGGGCCAGGAAGAGGCCAGGAGCCGGATGGGAATGAGCTGGGGACAAGCGCCCTGAAGCAGCTGCTGCCAGCTAAGTTAATTAATTTTCTAAATGGGGGAGGGGGGAGGCAAGCCCTTGAGGCTGGGGAGGGGAAGCCCCAAGAATTTGTTCATTCCCCTCCCCCCGTGGAATCTCCTGCCCCACGTCTCCCCAGCACAGGCTACAAATTCTGCACTGGGGTAAGCGGGGCAGGAGATTCCGCGGGGGGAGGGGAATTCTGCGGGAAATCTGTGAATCGCAGACCCGCGTTTCCCTCGGGGCCCTGTATATAGGGCGCTACGCAGCATTTGCACTCCTCACCTGTAGGAACACCTGATGCTTTGGGCAGGTTGTGTACAGGCAGAAGCGTAGGGCCCATCACTAATCTCTCCCCCCCCCAAAACAAACAAACATGGAATGGACAATTCATGAATGCTCCCCCAAGCTTGAAAGTGGAGCTCCATGCATCCTTCCAACAATAAACGTACACCTCTGGGACAAGAAAGATACGGCCAAAGTAGGGCTGGTACAAAACACTTTTGTTTTTTGTGCAACAGTTTAGCAAAACAGAAGGGCTGTCAAAACCCTGATTGAAATTCTGTCCGAACGATTTGCGCATGTACAAAACTAGTTCCGGCTGTACTGCGCACACACAAAATGGTAACAGCTGTGCCATTTTACGCTGACAGCCAGTGCCATTTTACGCATGTGTAATATGGCAGGGTTCCCCCCCTCCCCGATTGTTTGGCGAATGAAAATCGGAACAATCATTCATTCTGATTTTTGTTGGAACGTGCAAACTGACTCGATCACCGAGAAATGGAATCTGGTCAAAAATGAAGTTTTGGCCCTTGTCCAGAGCGTATGTAAGCTCTTGCTGTTACAGAGCCCATATTAGAGCTTCCATTTAAAAAAAATTCTTATTCTGAAATTTATATGCCGCCCTCTCCTGCCCCAGGCATCTCGGGGCAGTTCACAGTTCTGTTGAGGGGGAAAGTATTCTTCAACAGCTCCATACACTCATCTACCCTCCTGGCCTCTGCACAGTTTGACTGCATTCACACCTGACGATGACGACTCACATGAGGCAAAGACATAGCGGGGGAGGAGCCAGATGCCGGAAGTACTGCTGCTTGCGAATGGGGTTCTGCCACGACTTCACTTGTGATTGACAGGGCTCAAAATCCAGTCTTTTCATTTGCGAGTGAAGTTGCGGCAAAACCGTTTACACCAATGGTATGTCTGACATCCGTCTCCTCCCTCTGCTGCGTCTTTGCCTCACGGGAGTTGCTGCCATCAGTGTGAATGAGACCAAAGGAGGAAACAGACCACGGGTGCTTTCCAGTGTACTCCACTCTCTGCCCATCTCTCTTTTTCTGCCTTCTTTACTTAGACCTTTTCAGTGGCTGGTGCCATATTTATTTGCCAGTCGTCTTACCAGTGCAAAACAGGCTGGGTAGGCCCATGTAAAACATGCCCCCAGTGCTATACATCAAAGTATCCACATGTATGCACTAGTGCTGTGCATGAGTACTCATTATTTCCATTTGAGGAGTCTGTGTGTAATGAAAGGAAAGGCAGTAATGGTGAGGAGAGAATGGAAGCTGAACATACCTTAAGAAGACCCTTGGGTGTTCACAAATGGGACACTGGCCTGCTGTGGTCCAGCTGGGCCAGTGTCATGTTTGTGCTGGGCCCACCATCCTGGGGTGGTTGCCAGGATGAAAATGTAGGCCTGATCGAAGCAGACCCACAGTCCATACGCAGCTGCTGCCCAGCCGGGCCGGAGCGGGTGAACTGGGTGGGAATGTCTGTTTCTGGCTCTGGCTCCTCCCATCTTGAGGGGTTACCATGGTGCCCAGCTATGGCTGATTGTAACAGGCAGCCCTGGCTGTCCATCATGGCAGGGGGACAGGGCAACGGCAGCAGTGTGGGGGCATACGGGGTGGCCACGGGGCTGTTCAGCTGGTGCACAGCCCTTTTCCAATATGGTGTCAGCACTGCCAGCACCATTTTGGAAAAGGACAACTGGTCTGCATATTTATTTTATTTATTATTTATTTATATAAAAGCTTATATCCCGCCCCTCCTGTCAAGGCAGCTCGAGGCGGGTAACAATTCAAAACATATAATATAAAAACAATAATATAAATACAATATATCTAACAAATACATTTAAACCATACTAATACAAATTGGGGGAAGTCAAAGACTTCTCACTGAGAGGGAGTGGTGCCCCCACAACTTGTCTTGGTGAAAATAGAGGCCATGGCAGGGTCCTCTAAAAGAGTGGGGCCAGAGGCAGCTGCCCCAGGTCACCCTATGGTAAGGCTGGCCCTGAAAACAAATGGCACACTGCTAGTTCTTATGTCCGTCCGCAATCCTGTCGACAGGAATATCATGCCTTGGCATAGCGGGTTGGACTTAGATGACCCTGGCCTTGAGGTCCCTTCCAACCTTAACATTTGATAATTCTATTAAACTTTGAATACTGTAGTGGCTAACAAATTATTTTATAATAAAGAAGCATCGTAGTTCATTGTTTTTTGTGCCAGCCCAAACTGATGTCAGTGTCATTAGTTCATCATTGCTGATGTAGATTGTAGGCAATTGGGAGCAGGAACCATCTCTTCCCATGTCTTTGTGCAGTGCAGGGTCATAATCCTACTGGGGACTGCTACGCACAACTGGACTAGTATACATATCATCAGGAATAATTGATAATGCAAGGTGTAAAGGATGTGGGTTCTGTTCCTACTTCGGTCACCGAGTCACTTGAGTTAAGTTGCTCAACCTGAGCCACTTTCCTCCTTAACGAAACTCTGCTCGCTTCCCTGGCCTTCCACGGCTGCTAGATTTAATACTAAAGTGCACGCCGGAATCCCTGTCTGTCTCTCAGGGGTGTTATTAGCTTTAGCTCATTAATGCTTATAAGCACTTTTAGGTTGTTGGATGAAAGATGCTACAATTATCACAACACTCTACATTAATAATAAGCAGGGCCCTGAGCCAAATGCGGGTCTGCGCTTCACAGATTTTCTGCAAAATCCCCCTCCCCCCGCAGACTCTCCTGCCCGGCTTCCCCCAGCACAGAATTTCCAGCCTGCGCTGGTGAGGCAGGAGTTTCCACAGGGGGAGGGGGATGAACAAACCCTTGGGGCTTCCCCTCCTCTGCCCTCCCAGGCTGCGTTGGGTGGGAGAAGCTGCCAGGGCTTGCCTCCCCCTTCCCGCAGCCTGGTAAATTAACTGATCCAGCAGTGGCTGTGGTGGTGGCAGTCACTCCTTTCAACACAGTTGTCCCCATCCAGCTCCTGGGTCCTTCCTGGCCCCTCCCATCGGGGCACCTCAGGACAATGCAGCCAGATGATGTCATCTGCCTGCGCTGCTCTGAGAGGCCCTGTTGGGCGGGGCCAGGAAGAGGCCAGGAGCTGGATGGGTCTGAGTGTGCTGAAAGAAGTGGCTGATGCCACCGCAGTTATTGCCGGGTCAGTTAATTTACCAGGCTGGGAAGGGGAGGTGAGCCCTGGCAGCCAGCCTGGGGGAGAGGGGAAAGCCTCTGCGCTGGATTTACCAAGTATGGGGGCGGGGGGAGAGGAAAGCCCTGGCAGCCCCCCCCTCCAGTCTGGTAAATTCAGTGCGGTGAGGTGCAGAATCAGGCCCTCGGCTGTCTTGACTCCCACGGAATTTTTTTAAAAGTTGTGGGAGAATCGGGGCCCATATAATATGGCTAATGTCCTGATGAAACATGGTATGGAAGAGGGGAGATTACCAAAGGAGAAACTCTGTAGTGATTGGGTGAGCCAAGGAGGAGTTTAAGTCAGGTCGACTCTGCACTCCTTAAGCAATGACGAAGAGATCATTAAGCACCGAGAAAGTTGGCCACACAAAGTCACCTCCTTGCCAAATGGAACTGGAAGTGTTAAATGGGGAGCTGGCCCTGTGTGCACAGAGACAGCAGAGAGTTACTAAAATCCTACAGAAAGGGGAGATCAAAAGAAATGTAGAATTCCAGTGCTCAAGGTGACCTCAAAGGTCATCTAGTCCAACCCGCTGCATTGATTCAGGTTTTGCCAGAGCTGATTGTCCTAACAAATGAATCCAGTGACAGAAAATAGAGCCTGTAATAATATCTGTCACAAGTAGGGACCAGGAGCACACCAATGCCTGAAATATGTTGTACACCACCCCAACCTGCCATCTGGCAGGAGGGGGTGGTATAGAAGTATTACTATAAATAAATGGATAAATAAAATAACAGGGAGCCATTTTGGAAAATATATCCAGATGACTCAAACAAGTGCCCAGTGCCACAGGGGAAGGCAAAAAATCCTCACAGTTATCTACCGACCTGTTCTGGGGGGAAATTCCCTCCCAGGTCCAGCTTTCCTAACTGGGAGGAAATTCCCTCCCAGTTAGACCCTGAGCATGTGTACAGGCTCCACCAGCCAAGCACTCAGGCACAAAAACATCTCATCAGACCCACCTCCCGTTGTAGCCATCTTTGGTGCATAATAGGAGGGAAGAAGGTTAGCAGTGGCTCCAGTTTTAGAATTAGGTTAAGAACATAGGGAGCTTTCCAATCTTACTGTCTGTGCACGATTTACCTCCAGAGAAAAATCTGGGAGGCAAAGCATGTGCGAGATTTGTAATGTGGGACTGCCCACCCATTTTTCCTGGCGGCCTGTGGAGGATTACAGAGTAGAGAAATCCAGCTTTGCAATTCTCTACAGGATCCCTGGCAAAAATGGGGGAGGGGGTAAGGGGGTGGTCCCACGTTACAAACCTTGCACAAGGACATTAACGTGGGAAAGTGCTCCTAGTCAGTGCCATACAGGGTCAGACATTTACAGAAGGCATAGTAGGAAGCGAGTTTCCAGTGGACAAAGTTGTTTGCATTTAAGAGGACTTGAATATAATGTAGTGAACCCAGCGGGTGAGGAATGGGAAAACAAGCTGGCTGTTGTTTTCTCCTGTTTCGGCAGTGGCTTAAAAAGTTCAGGTTCAAATTAAGCAAATTAAAAAGTCCAAGTCCAATCTTCAAGTTATGGATTTTAGTTCCCAGGCTCCTCGTTTCATGGTGTTGTACAGATATCCCACACAGGGCAAGAACTGAGAGCTCAGAAATGGAGTGTGATCTCTCTCTGGAAACTCTGAAGCCGTTCTTGAAAAGGAGACATTAGGCTGACCGGCCCATTGGTTGCTGCTGAAACTGAGGTGAAAAAACAACCTCAGCGGAATAGTTTCCTGTTTGAATGCTTTGTCTTCAATATTATGCTCTAATGACAGGGGGGGGGGGGAGGGAAAAGAGAGACAAATCCCAGTCATTAAATGCAGTCATTTATTTATGTATCTATTTATTTATTCAAATTTTTATCCAGCCCTTCCCAATAAAGTTCGGGGGTGGGTGGTTTAGAACACATGAATGCATAATAGAAAATCCACACAAAACCCCAAAATATTAAAATATCCAAGTAAAGCCAAGTTAAAACTAATAAAAATCCTCTAACCCATACCTGCGTCTGCCTGCCAAATGCCTGGGCAAACAGAAAGGTCTTACATTGCCTCTGGAAGATGACCAGGCTCGGGCTTAGATGAACCTGCAAAGGAGGAGAGTTCCATAGTTGTGGCCACGGAGAATGCCTCCTTGCGTGCCCTTGTCATGCAAACCTACCAAAGGGGCTGCCAGCTGACCTCAAAGTCTGCAATGGGACTAGGGTTAAAACGCCAATGCAAAGCATTCTCCCAAGAACATGCGCGTTTCTTGCAGCCCCTGGTGAGATCTCGCGAGATCTCAATATGATTATCGAGGATCTCATGAGATCCTTGAGAATCCTCAAAACACATGTGCAATTGGCTGCTGCAGCCATTCTGTGATGCGCGTACCCTGCCTGGTGGCCATTTTACACATGTGAAGGGCACTTTAGAGGCTTCTTGAAACTCTCATTCTGTGCGTATGTGCCCCCCAGTGGCCATTTTGTGCATGTTCAGAATGCTTTGGGGGTGTTTCTGTGGCACTCACGCATCTCACCAGGAACACCGATTCTCACGAGATTCTTCTCCTGGAGAATCTCGCTGAGAAGCCCATTCCTGCTGGCCAGATTCTTGCAGAGGTCAAAATCTCGTTTCACCCCACGATGGGACATGAGGGGAGAGGTGGACTTTCAGTTAATTTAGACAATGTTCTGAGGAGCAGATAGTTTGATGTAGTTAAACCTTACTTCACTCAAACCTCTGATTCATTCATGCATGGAGATCCCTAAACTGAAGTTATTCAGGAGTAAGAAAAGAAGTACATAATCCTGGAGAAAATATTCCCCTTCATTCTCTACTCCCAAATAACTGTAGTGTGAACACTTTTCTTCAAAGTAAAGCTGTTACTAAAGAGATTGCGAAGTAACTACTTCGGTCTGCTGCTGCAGTTTGAATGGCACCAAAGTGGAGTAGTTAACGCTAAATGAACTATGTTAATCAATTAAATCAAAGTAACTACTTGGCTTTGGTGCTGTTCACACTGCAACTGCAGACAGAAGCGTAGCTTTGCAGCCTCCCCCTAATGACCATGGTAAATGAAATCAAAGCAGCTCCTTTGGTTTAATGCTGTTTATCGGAACATGCCCCCATAGATGTGACGGGCTAGTAAGGAATTTCTTGAAAGAGAAAGTTCATCATTGGGATCGCTGATTATTGAAAGTCCGTGCCCTCATACCATTCACAAAGCCTATTTTTATAAACCTTGTAGCAGGGCAGAGTCCCTGCGGCCCACTGGTCCTTTAAGACTGCAGCTAGCGCCAACCAGGGGACTGGGCCTAGCAGGGCTGTAGGCACAGAGGGAAGCGCCTTTCAAGAGGCAGCTGGTTATGGGTGTGGCAGCAGCCCAAGAAAGAAAGCCTGAGCTAGAACTGAGAAGGGGGAGAGCTGTGAGGGGAGGCAGAAGCAGCTAACAGGGCACTCTGCCTCCAGAATAAGTCATAGGCGACTTGTGGGGGAGGAAGGAAGACTTGGAGGGCACGGCCCAGCCCCAGATTTTCAGAAGCCCTAGAGACGACTATAGATTCCGTGCCCAGCCCCCACGCCTGTGCCCCTCCTCACTATCGACAATTACGAGCCTCCCCGGAGGGTGTTGCCCGGAGTGAGGAGGCTTGGCAGGCTGCAGGAAGGACGGGGCCTGCCTTGCGCGGACAAGGACTGTGAAGAACAGCCAGAGGGTCGATGCCTGACTGGAAATGGAAGGGGCGCAGCCACCCAAGATGCCAGCTCCCACACCTGGGGCAGCGTTAACCCACCCTAGGCAGCTGGACCACGCAATGTAGCGCGTGGCGGGCTGCTGTCAGATCTCCCGCCACGCGGTAGGGTGAGCAGCTGGCTGCTACGCAATGCGTCCATGGAAAAAGGACACCTCACGTAGCAGTCTTACCACAGATTATATGGTAAGCTTATGGGCCGGGACTTTTTCTGCCCTGCCATACGGCAAACGTCAGGGTGGGGCTTTGAGCTGTGGGGGCTGTCTCCCCTTGCGAGTTGCCACCTCATGACCAGGGGTGGGATTTTGGCTGGGCCGGAGAAGGGAGGTAGGGTGGGGAGGGGAAACCCACTCATGTGGTTGGCACCTTGACCTGCCCCAGCTGTGGCAGGAGCTTCAACAGCGGCCCAGACACCCGGCTTCCTTGCATGTGGGGCTGGGAGGCGACCATTCGCCCAGTTCCCCGCCATGGGGCCAGATGAGGAATGGGCTCTCCACAGCTTGTATGCCTGCAGCCAAGATGTGTAAAGGCTCAGGGGGTGTTGCCTGAGCCAAGGGTACACCTGGGGTCCAGAGGGAGTATGTCTGGCCCAGAGAGCCCAGAGACAGTATACGAATAAAGACCGTGAGCTGAACTCCTTTTGGGGAATGACTGAGTTGGGCCCTGATCCTGCCAGAACTTGTACTCTGAATGCCCATCCCTGCCACAGTCCAACGGGCCAATTTTAGCCAAACTTGGCAAAATGGAAGAAGGTTCAAAGGCAAATTTGGATGCAAGGTAATTTACATCAACGGGGGCATCTGGAGGGAAAACTGGGCCCTTTTTGTAACCCAAAATTCGCATTGATTTAATTCCTCGAAGGAGCTGGGTTTGTTTAGCCTGGAGAAGAGAAGACTAAGGGGAGATATGATAGCGATCTTCATCTATCTGAGGGGCTGTCATGGAGACGATGGAGCAGACTTGTTCTCTGTTGCGCCGGAGGGCAGGACTAGAACCAATTGGCTCAAATTACAAAGAAAGTAGATTTCAGCGAAACGTTAGGAAGAACCTCCTAATGGTAAGAGCTGTTCGACAGTGGAACAGACACTGCCTAGGGCGGGGGTGGACTCTCCTTCGCTGGAGGTTTCCAAACAGAGGCTGGGCGGCCGTCTGTCAGGGATGCTGTCGTTGTGGATTTCCTGCACGGAGCAGGGGGTTTGACTAGATGCCCTCTGAGGTGCCTTCCAACTCTAAGATTCAATGATTCCCCCCTCCCTGCCACCCCTTCCCCCCACATCCTAGTAAGACATGCTCTCTTAATTTAGCCACTTGCTGCTGCTGCTGTTGTGCTTTGGCAAACGAAGGCATTCGTTCCGTGGTGTGCCTGTTCCTTACAGATCGATAGACAGAAACCACCCAGGGACAGCTAAGTCCAATACACCAGTGTTTGTTTCCTGAATGCTAAACACTTAGACGAAGCCCAACAATTTACAGGCTGTTTTGATAGGCAGCCATCTTGCCTGAGTCTCTTGAGAGAGGCACACGGACTTCCATTAAATGGTTCACAAACTTCCTAAAGAGAAAACACTCTGCTTTCTGAGTCCCTAGTACGCTGCACTACTGGTCAACGCGTCCGGGGCTACTAAGAGCACGGAAACCCCCTTTGTTAATATGTTAGAGGAGCATTTTTACATAAGTTTGCAAGTGATCTTTTGGGGGCATGTGTGGTAAGGATAGAGTTAAAGCCATTTGGGAGGTGGTTGCTAAATTCCTGGTCTAAACTGGGACACCAGTAATTGCTTCCAGGGTTGGTTTACTATGCAACAGAATTTGCTAATTAGGTGACTAAGCAGGGTGATTCAAGGTACTGTAGGATGGAAGGAGGGAACAATATTCAGGCAGAGGTCGACCTAGAAGTTGTGAAGACTCTCTCTCTCTCTCCAATCTTATAAAACGATACAAAAACATATCGAAGAAGGAGCAATATGAAGACAAGCAATTATGCCACCATTAGGATAGGGTAATCCAGTGCTTAGTTTGTTAAATTTTTTTAAAAAAAGAATAAGAATTACCGTAGCCCAACCTGCCCCAGAAACCACACCCCCTGCCTCAGAAGCCACGCCTCCTGCCCCAGAAACCATGTCTCCCATTCCAGAGTCTGTCCACAGATATGAACCTCATTCTCCCCTCGCTCTGGAATAACCTAGCTCTCCACAGCCAAATATAAAACAGGGGTCCCTGGGTGTTGACAAATAAGATGGACGCCTGCTAAAGCCTGCAAGCCACCGGTCCATTTGTGGTGCCCTGCCACATGTTCACCTGGGATTGCTCCTGGGCATGTCACCAACGAGCCCAGGCTGTGATCCCAGAGACCTCTAGGGTCACAGTCATCTGCCCAATTGGGCCAAAGTGGATCACAGCAGGATATAATGTTTGTTATGGTTTACTGTGACCTAGCCTGGATCGGCTGGCCATAGCCGCTGTCATTGGCCGCCATGACTGCCTATCATGGTACGGGGGGGGGGCAGGGCACTGGGCGCAATGTGGGGGCAGGGCTGGCTGCACATTTGTATGGCTTCCCAACCTCCTTGGAGGTCCAGTGGGCACGTTTGTTGGGAAGCTAGACTCAGTCGGGACTGTGGCCTTTTTTATATGGCCCCGCTGGGTGGGGGGCCATGGGCATGCTGGTGAGTGCACGGTTGGCGGGGCATGCATACGGGTGCACACTTACCCCCCATGCATCCCCACACATGGAGCAACCTCCATTTCCCCCAGTTGCTCTGTGAGTGGGGATGCGCGTTAGGCAGGTGCGCACACGCACCCCCACTCACCGTGCGTGCCCACGCCATGCCATGGGGCTCCCCCTCTCATGAACAGCCAGATTTCTGGGTATTTGTGAGTGGGAGAGCCCCGTGTAAAAAGGGCCTGTGTTGCGGACAGGTTCCTGATCTGGATGGGGTTGTGGCGACGATGCTCCACGGTCACTTCTCTTAACATCCCTTGTGATTAATCTATACGGTGACAGGAGGGAGAACAAAAAAGTTGTTACTGAAAGCCAAATAAACCAGGTATTTTCTGGTTTTCCTTTTCAGTCCCCAAATAGCCTTTTCCTGGTCTTTCACATTTTGGGGTACACACTCTTACTGGGAATACTTCCCAGGACGCAGACCCCACCCCTTGAATCTAATTACTGGGGCTGAGTCCTGGGAAGCCCTCTCCTCCCCCATCAAGAAATGGGTGTATTTTAAACCATAAGCTGTTACTACATAAGAACATAAGAAGTGCCATATTGGGTCGAACCAATGGTCCACCTAGCCCAGCATCCTGTCTCCGACAGTGGCCAATTACGGTGGCTTGGGAGAAGCACCTAACAGGTCACAAT
>QEPC01012123.1:693184-717052 GCA_003113815.1 Sphenodon punctatus | reverse complement strand
CTGTGGAATTCGCTCCCAGAGGAGGCTCGGTTGGCTCCCACTCTCCTGCTGTTTCGGCGTGTATGTAAGACCTGGCTGTTCCGTCAGGCTTTTGGTGAGGGGTAGGGGTGGGGTGGGGTTTTTCCCCACATATTGTAATTTTAAATTGTTTTAAAAAAATTTATATTGCTTTTATTGAATGTTGTTCACTGCCCTGGGCTACCCTGAGGGCAGGAGGGGTGGGATATACATTTAAAATAAATAAATAAATAAATAAATTCCACTGTACCTAAAGAAGCCATTCCAGTCTCAGGAACCATCGTCATGGTTGTGGGGCCGTCATTCGGCTCACAGGGAGCTGTCATTCCACTGCATCCAAAAGCAACCACTCCAGTCCCAAGAACCATCCTTAAAGTACTAGGAACATCATTCAACTCCCATGGGCCTTTCTCTTTCTCTGACACCCCCACACAGACACAAGCTCTGCCCCTGCTGGGGTGCTGTCTGCAAGTTGAGACCCTGGCATGTCTCTGGGTGCTGCTGCTGCTGCTCGTGCCTGACTGCCCACCGGCATCTGCCTGCCTGCCCACCCCCCTGACAGCCTACTCCTCCGCTGCCACCCACTGATGCCCTCTGCGACTGCTGAAAGAGCCCCCGTCTCTGGCAGACCCAGAAATAAGAGACACGCAGATCCTGCTCTTCTGGGGTGCTGTCTCCAAGCTGAGATCCTGGCATGTCTCTCGGTACTGCTGCTGCTTGTCCCTGACTGCCCACTGGCCACACACCCCCAGCCAGCCTGCTCCCCCAGCCTACTCCTCCACTGCCACCTGCTGATGCCTGCTGTGGCTGCTGAAAGAGCCCCTCTGCCCACCAGCACCCACCGCCTGTTGCCCGCTGCCAGAGAGCCTCTCTCTCTGTCTCTCTCTGGTGCACACACACACACACACACACACAGAAATAAGTCAATCAAAATCAGCTGGTAAAATATAACAAAAACGTTTACTAAACAAACTATTTTAACTTTGATAACACAAAACTATAGAACAAAGAGAAATAGCTATTTACAAAAATTTTTAGTTTTCCTTCGCATCCACCCCTGGAACATGGGGCGGAGATTGGGAGGACCGCCCACAGGATACCAGAGGGGGGACATCGGGGACCTCTACCCCTTGCCTCCTCGCCACTTTAAAGGCCTCCTCCATCTTGAAGGCCCCCCCCCACTGCCGTGCGGAAGGACTCCAAAGACTCCTTCTCTGTGGTCACATATTCAGCAACCGTCCGCGACTGGAGTTCTCTTTCCTCCTCTGCCCTGTAGTGGGCAATGATGGAGTCCTCCGCCTTCTGCAAGGCAAGTGGAGAATTCCTTCTCTAAGTGCTGCCTCTGTGTCCTGAGGGAGCGGTGACAGTCCCTGACTGCAGGGGACTCTACCTCCTCCACTTGTTCTGCTCCCTCCGGGTTTGGGGAGCCAATTGTTGGAAGCCGCCTTGAGCTGTTTGCACGAGGGGCGGGGTAGAAATCTATAAAATAAATAAAATAAAATAAATAAATTACAGACCTGGAAGAGGAAGGACGGTGATGCTGTCTCCCTCGCCGTCTGCTGCTGGCGGTGATACCAGCAGAGGCCCCCCGCTTCCGGGCCTTCGTTGCCAGGGCCACACAGTGAAGGCCCTTTATGTGGGCAATCTGCTCCAATGTGGTCCCCTGGAGCCCTCTTTTCATCTCTTTTTCACAGATCTAAAAAACATAAGAATATAGAACATAAGAAGTGCCGTACTGGGTCAGACCAATGGTCTATCTATGCAATCATGTGATGTCTCCAGTCCGTCCTCCCAGCCCAATACCCCATTCTCCCACTCCAATTGGATGGATACGGCCAATTGCTGCCTCCTTGCCTCTTTCCCTGTCTCCCACCACATCCTTCACCTGGGGCTGCTGTCTGCGGGTTGAGACCCTGCAGTATCTTGGGGTACTGCTGCCGCTCATGCCTGACTGCTGCCAACCCACAACCCACCCACCCGCACGCCTGCCAGCTCACTCTAGAAGATGGTATTCTAACTTCTACCATCCCTCATCAAAGTTCTACGGAACAATAAATAAATAATTTTTACAAACCTGGCACTGGCAGTGGCACCTTTGTTGCCCTCCTCTTCTTCAGGAGAGGAGCCCATCTTCACCACCTCGCTGAATGGTCCAGCCTCCTTGACCTCCTCCACCTCCACCTTCATCTTTTCATCTGTCCCTTCCTGCCTGCCATCCTCTCAGCTCACACAACACAACACATACAAGACAGTCAAACCCTAGGCCCCCCCCCCACACAGAGCCAGTCAACCACACATCACACCAGACACAGGACAGCCTATCAAATATCAGTCTATCGAGTATACGTTACTGGTATTGCGAGATCTTTTGGTATCGTTAACGGTATCGCGAGAACTTTGTGCATGGGACTCGATACCGATAACATTACCGATAACGACAACAAAAATGACATTGTCGTTAATAACGATAATGACATTTTAAAATATCGATAACGATAACGAAAAACAAAAATGACATGGAGGCCTGGTGCGCACCCCTACCTTTGCTAATAAAAGTGCCAAAGAATTCAATAACCTCATGCAATATACATTGTCTTGGGAATTGTATGGTAGGTAGGGAAGAGACAGAGAGCTTTAGTTTTCAGTGACCCCGTTTGCTTTGCGTGAGTAAGGAAGGAAGAATTGGATCCCACATTGTTTGTTTGTTTTTTGTTTATTTTCTAAGAATTTCTACTCCACCCTTCCTCTAAGGCTCAGGATGGCTTATGTAATAAAAACGAATGTCATAAAAATACAATAAAACTCTATTTAAAAACCTTGCTAAAAACCCACCCTCGCCCTTTCCTAAACCCTCCCAGGTCTGCCAAATGCTTTGCAAAAAAGAAAAGTGTTGCACTACCTCTGGAAAATGCTCAGGCAGGCTCTGATGGACTTCCGGGGCAAGGGAGTTTCATAACACAGGGGCAGCAACTGAGAACACCTCTCTGGAGCCCCTTGTTGTATAAACAAGATTAGCAGGTGGTACCCGCAAGAGACCGCTGCCGGACAAACGTGGGGGTCGCAATGAGCCATAGAAGGACAGGTGGTCTCTCCGATATGTGGGGGCCAGGGCGTTTAGGGTTTTACAAGTTAGTAACAGCACCTTGAATTGTGCCTGGAAAGCTATAGGAAGCCAGTGCAAACTGGCTCTCCTCCTCCCTCCTCTCCTCCCTCCACTGGCTTCCTCTTCCTGAGCGTATTCTGCACAAGCTCCTCATCTTCACCTACAAAGCCCTTCACAACCTCACTCCCCCCTACCTCTCTGCCCTGATCTCCCTCTGAACCCCTGCTCGAGCACTCTGTTCCTCCTCCATCCCCTCCCTCACCCTCCCATGTCTCCCCTGCTCCTCCAACCGCCTTCGTCCCTTCTCCCTCGCTGCCCCGCACGCCTGGAACTCCCTCCCTCACCCTCGTCCACCTTGCCCCCACCCTCCACACCTTCAAGTTCCTCCTCAAAACCCAACTCTTTCACTCCACCCTTCCTAACTCCTGCTAATCATCCCCACCCAGGATTATCCCCCACTTGTTATCTGTAAACTCCCATTTACTGTAACCAAGCCAAGAACGTGCACCTGAGTTCTCGCATCCTTGTGAATGGTAGGTAGGTAGGTATATATTTTATTGTTTAGCCATAAGCCATAACTTTATACAACATCCAATAAAAAAACAGTAAAATACAATCACTGGACCAAAATAAAAACCTTGATACAGGTGAGGCGCAATGAGACCACATACCCATCAAGTCATCAGGACCGGTCGCCAATTTTGTCAGAGGTTCCATATTTCTGCTTATAAACCATTATGCATGCGCTGAAAGCTGCCGCTGTTCTAGAGCA
This sequence comes from Sphenodon punctatus, assembly GCA_003113815.1. Taxonomy (NCBI): domain Eukaryota; kingdom Metazoa; phylum Chordata; class Lepidosauria; order Sphenodontia; family Sphenodontidae; genus Sphenodon; species Sphenodon punctatus. Next base: position 713,159 of record QEPC01012123.1, on the reverse strand, counting down.
CGGTGAATCACGCCCATCCAGAAGGAAATGGAGTTTAAGATCATCAGGCTCCACTCTTCTCTCTTCAACAAACCCCTCCACCTGCCCCCTTGACCCGATCCCCTCCCGCCTCCTGACCTCTATTGCTCCCACTGTCGCTCCCCCCCTTCTGCATGTCATCAATCTCTCCCTTTCCACAGGCTCCTTCCCCTCTGCCTTCAAACATGCCACTGTCTCCCCCATCCTCAAAAAGCCTACCCTGGACCCTTTCGATCCCTCTAGTTACCGGCCGGTCTCCCTCCTTCCCTTTGCTTCGAAGCTCCTGGAACGTGTCGTCTACTCCCGCTGCCTGAACCTCCTCTCTGCCAACTCCTCCCTGGACCCTCTCCAGTCCGGCTTCCGCCCCCTCCACTCTACTGAAACTGCCCTGGCCAAGATCACCAATGATCTACTTGTCGCTAAATCGAAGCGCCACTACTCCGTTCTTGTCCTCCTTGACCTCTCTGCTGCCTTTGACACTGTCGACCACTCGCTCCTCTTGGACTCGCTTTACTCTTTGGGCTTCCGTGGCTCTGTCTTTGACTGGTTCTCCTCCTACCTCTCTGACCGCTCCTTTAATGTCTCCCTCCCCGAGTCGACCTCCCCCTCCCTTCCCCTCTCGGTTGGGGTTCCCCAAGGTTCTGTCCTTGGCCCTCTCCTCTTCTCTATCTACACCCGGTCCCTTGGTGAAATTATTGCCTCCCACGGGTTCCAATACCATCTCTATGCTGATGACACCCAACTCTATCTCTCTACCCCCTCTCTCTCCTCCTCTGTCCGCTCACGCCTCGTCGACTGCCTCTCTGATATCTCCGCCTGGATGTCCCGACGCCAACTCAAACTGAACATGGCCAAGACTGAACTCCTCATTTTTCCTCCATCCCCCTCCTCTCCCTCTGACCTGACCGTCTGCATTGATGGGGTCACCATCCGTCCTGTTCTCCGTGCCCGCAGCTTGGGCTTCATTTTTGACACGCACCTCTCCTTTAAACCTTACATTGACTCTGTGGCCAAATCCTGCCGATTCGCTCTCCTCAACATTGCCCGCATACGCCCCTTTCTATCTGTCTCCTCGGCCAAAATCCTTGTTCATGCCATGGTTATCTCTCGCCTCGACTACTGCAACCTCCTCCTTGCTGGCCTCCCTCGCTCCCACCTGTCCCCCCTTGTTGCGATCCAAAACTCTGCCGCCAAGATCATTCACTCTGCCCGTCGCTTCGACCATGTAACGCCTCTCCTCCTCTCCCTTCACTGGCTCCCCCTTCCTGAACGTATCCTGTTCAAACTCCTGGTTTTCACGTTCAAATCGCTCCATGACCAAGCTCCCCCTTACCTCTCGGACCTAATCGCCCTACGCACTCCTGCGCGCGCTCTCCGCTCTTCCTCTGTCCCCTCCCTCGCTCTCCCTCGTTTCTCCTGCTCGCCCAACCGCCTTCGTCCCTTCTCCCTCGCTGCCCCGCATGCCTGGAACTCCCTCCCTGCCGACATCCGCCTTGCCTCCTCCCTCCGCTCCTTCAAATCCCTCCTCAAGACCCACCTTTTCCATGCTGCCTTTCCCAATGCCCTCTAGTCTTTCCCCTTGCTCTTACTGTCAGCCCTCCTCTGCTGACTGCTGCTACCGACCACCTTGTAACCAAGCCAAGTACACGCACCTGAGACTTCGCATCCGCCTGAATGTTTGTTTGTCTTCTCCCATGTCTCTCCCACTGTCCCCTCTCCTTGTCTCCCCCTCCTTGTCTTTTAGATTGTAAGCCACAGGCAGGGACCGCATCTGATTGTATGTTCTGTACAGCGCCAGGTTGCAACTGGCACTTTATAAATGTTTAATAATAATAATAATAATAATAATAATCAGGCAGCCCAACAGGAAAGTGATTGATATAAGCCCCAATATATTTTCGTCTCAGGGAGCTATATGCTGGACAAACTAGTATGATGTGGGTTACAGTTTCAGGCAGAGCTAAATCACAAAAAACGCCCAGTCTGCCCGCTTTAGGTGTGTTACAGAATCTACCCTCAAGTTCCGCTGAAGGGAACACATTCAAACACATTCGAGTATATGCCCTCCTGAGAGACTGCTGCGGCCAGTTTATTAAATACTGGAATGGAGACGTCTGTGGACCATCGCAGGCATATGCTGGAACAACCTTCTGGACCGATAGTGCATGGTTTTCAGTCTGTCGATCTTGGTCTGAAATCCTCTGTTTTATCAGCCTCCTGTTCACTCTTTTGGCCCAGCGTGAACAGGAGCTCTCTTGACAGACCAAGTTTTAATAGCTCCTCCCCCACAGAACAGCGCCAACTATCAACCCTATTAGCCCTAAAAATGTGCACCAAAAGAGAGTTTGGTGGGGGCGGAAAGATCACTACTTTCAACCAAAATTTGCAAATCGCTACCAGTGCTTGAGATCGAATTGGGCTCAGCACAGATTCGTTTCTTAATGCCACCTGAGGGACGCATCTAGGGAGACCCAGGATTGCTCGCAGAAAGGAATTCTGGGGGCCTTCGAGCCTATTCAAGGCTGCGGGGGCCTCATATTGCCACTGCATATTGGGCCACCACTTTTGCCCTGAATAGTCGGATGGTGGGACCCACCAATCTCCCGCCTGCTGAATGAAAAAAATTAACCAGCGAGGTTGAAGTTTTTCGGGCCTGGAGGATAGCTGCCCCAGCGCCCATCCCTCTGTCGCTGAAAAAACTACCCCCAAGTACTTAAAAGTTCGGCCTCATCCTCGTGAATGTCGCATCCCTTGTCTATCCCTCTGTTTTCCCCTTCCTTGTCTCCCCTCCCCTTATCTTTAGATGTAAGCTCTCGGGTTGGGACCATGTCTATTTTATTCTCTGTAGAGCACCAGGTAAACTTCTGGCGCTATATATAAATACTACTACTACTACTAATTAATTAATAATAAAGCACAGGTGTAATGTGCTCCTGGTGACCAACTCCCTGAAAGAAACTGACCTGGGCTGTTGCATTCTACACCAGCTGCAGCTTCCAGACAAAACATTATAAAACATTTCAGATCATCTACAGAATCCAAAATGTGGCAACTACCATTTTAGTAGACACAGTTGTAAACTGGGCTGGAAAGATCACCAAGCCTCAGCTAATGTCATCATTAATTCAGGTCAGTCACCCCAACATTATTAAATGTACAGATCGTGCTGTTTAGATGTAAACCAGACCCCCCCTCCTCAAGAGACGGCGGGACGTCGATTTTTACAGGAAGTTGGAATGTGTTTCATTTCAGTCGCATCTGGATTAATAGATCTGTCCTGTGTAAATAATTGAAAGGTATCACCTTAGCAAATTTCGAAGGCGAGCCCCAGGTTCCCAGAGCTATCCAAAAGACAACGTTAAAGACGAGAGAGGTTGATTTTGCATATGAAGCCGGACCACCGGCCTTTGAAGCATGCTGATATTCTTTTCTATACTCAAAGCGGTAGACTCAGGCTTTCCTGAGATCTAGCCCTTCTTTGATATTTAAAATGCGTTTGTGTAGGATTTATTCAGGTGAGAATTCATATCAGTACATTCTGGATATTTGTACTGAGGAAAGGAAGAAAGGGCAGCTATATTTCGCCAGGGAAAACAATTAATTTCATTAAAGTAACAAAAGATTGATTCTAAAGCAGGGAGGCCATAAGTCCCCTTTAAAAGAGGATGCTTATGAAAAAATACATGGCACAGGGTTGCACTGGAACCAATGCAGCCCTGCAACATGTATTTTTGATAAGCGTCATCTTTTAAAGGGGTGGTACGGCCACCCTATTCTAAAGTCACACACAGCACGGTCTATGCTGCCTCCCCTCCATGAGCTGTGTGTTTTTTGCAAACTGGTTTGCCGAGCTAGCCAATATTTTCACACAACACCCGGCATATGAGGGAAGTCAACTGGGGTTGTACTCCATGTTCCCCCCCACCCCCGATGTCAGCGTGCCGTGTGAAAGAGGCCAAAGGGGTTTGAAAACGATTCCTGGAGAATTCCCCAGGAGGTTCACCAAAGCCCAAACGTGAGCATTTTCTGGAAGCAACACCAGACCATTAGTAGGTGAAAGTAGGGTTCCGGAGAGCAATTTTAATGATAATTTTATACGGTTTATCATTTTATGGCTTTTATTTTTGTATATTTTATACATATTTATTCATATTCTATGAGGTAAACTCCCATGAACCTTTGGGGAAGGATGATTAAAAATTCTTTCACTGCTTGAGGTAGGGAGGGACTGAATCCATGGGCCAGATCATCCAGAAATTGGAAAGGGACCAAATAAAAACTATCCACAGGCTGGGGGTTCTCTACTCTTGTTCTAGGACATTTCCTAATAATGGGCATTTTAAAAGAGTGGGATTTCTCCTGCAGGTTAAAAATGCAGCTTGGGGAAACTACCGGGGCAGGGGCTGGGGGTTGGGGAGTTAGACACTCCTTGCCGGACCGGATGTTGCCTGAGTGGCGTTGAAAACAGTGGCACCGGACGACATCTGGACGTTTTGAGATGAGGACTGGTGGTACGGCCTTGGCTATCACAGACTTACGTAGTCTGCATCTCAAAACGTCTGGGAGTCACCTGCCACTGCTGCTTACAACGGTGCCCAAGCGACTTCCGGTCTGGCAAGTAGCATCTAAATCCCCCTCCTCCCCCCCGCCGCGATGGTTTCCCCAAGCTGTGAGAGAAATGCCTGCTCGTTTAGAAATGCCTGCTGTTCCATACTTCCTGCAGCATGCAGCAGCCTCCTACAGCTCTCAGGGGATAGTTGATAAGAATACAGTGCAGACCCGGGCACCCGACTTGTGCCCCATGGTTCCTGGACCGGTGGCTAGACTGACTACCCCACTGCTAGCCACACCTCCAGCCCAGCCACACCCTCCGGGGGGGCTCCTCTGCACTCTCTTAGTCACACCCCTTTCCCTATCTGTTCCCAGCTCTTGCCAAGCCTGGCAGCTTCCTGATTGGCTGCCTGGCTGGCAGCACCGGAAAGCAGGAGGCGCCACCAGATGATAGACCTGGGATATCCTGGGTCGTGATGGCGGCTAGCCCAGGCTGTGATCCCAGAGACCTCTGGCATCACAGCTCAGGTTAGGGTCTACTCCTATTGAGACAAAGCGGGCCGCCATGTGTGTTTCCGGGCCAGCCCCGTTCCGACAGGCAGACATCATTGGCGTCATGGCTGCATGTCATGGGAGGGGGGTGGGGGTGGGGGCGGAGCGCCTGGCACAGAACGTGTCCAGCTGTATGCTCCACGTTCTCCCTGCCAGGTCCGGCCTTAGAAATTGCGGGGCCCCCTCAGCTCCACGCACTTTCCACAGCCCGCCCACTTTCCCACGGCTCCTCCCACTTTCACGTGGCCCCTCCCATTTCCCAAGGCCACGCCTACTTCCCTTTGACAATTAGGGCATTGTCATATAAGTTATTTTTAACATGTCCGTACAATGTGCTCCAAAGAACATTTAAATCTGGTTTAGACGAAAGGGAGCTCAGGACACAGACATGGTTAAAAGGCAGAGACTCTGATTTAAAACACAGGAGGGCATGCACACAACGGATAGGAACAGATTATCCACGGCCTGAACCCTCCTTCTCCTGAGCATATTCCTATTACTCTCCCAACACAGACATAGATCCAGCTGATCAAGCATAGATCAAACAACCCCCCCGCAGTCACAGCACCCCCCATGAAAGCAGGGATGAGAAACTGAACCTCAAGCCCAGAGCAGCCAAACCCAGCTCTCAGCAAAACTGTGCTAGTGTGACCCCTTTCCAGTTATTGGATTTAAGGATCTCAAGCACCAAAGCGCTGAAAATCCAGTTAAACATATCAAACACGAAACAACTCCCTCACGATCACAGCCCCCCCCTGCCCCTTCCCAAACCATCCCCAGACGGCCCCGCTCTACTCCCAAAGCCCCAGAGACGTGGGCAGCAGCACAAATGAGCTCACATCAACAAAGAGGAGGAAGAGGTATTGGCCGGGTGGCCCTTCCCTCAGCTGCTGCTGCTGGGCCTGGGTCTTCTGGGAGCCGGGCTGGAGGCCGGTCCAAGGCTCGCAGGCTTGAGTTGCTAAGCAAGAGGGGACAGCAGGAACGTTCTGCTGGACCTCTCCTTGGGCAGGGGGGTGATGGCTCCCTTTCCCCCTTCATGAGCCATGGGGGAGTGGGGGCAGCCATCAGGGGGGGAGTGGGGACAGCCATGGGAAGGAGAGTGGGGTAGAGGGAGCAACTCCCTCTCGCGCACACACACTCACCCACACACACGCCCTTCTCTCTCTTATGCAAATATACACATCGTTCACACACATTCATTCTCTCATACACATTCATTCATTCGCTCTGTCTCACACATGCTCTCACCTCTCTCACACACCCATTCAAATTCACGCACACACTTTCACCTCTCTCTCTTTCTCTCTCTTCACTCACACACCCATTCAGGCTTACACACACGCTTTCATCTCTCTCTCTTTCACACACACATACCCATCCAAGCTTACACACACACTTTCATCTCTTTCTCACACCCACCCACACCCACCCACCCACACCTACCCATTCATACTCACACACATGCTCTCACCTCTCTCTCTCTCTTAGTCTTTCACCCCCCCATTCAAACGTATACACACCCATTTAAACAAACTCTCTCACACACACACTCATTTAAACAAACACACACACACTGACTGTTTCGGCCAGATTGGCCTGGTTTGCCTACCCGCTGCCCACACGCTGCACTGCCTCCCCCGGGCCCCATCCCGACTCCAGCCACACCACTGGCGCCTCTGAATCGACTGCTCTCCGCTACCACTCCGGCCTCCAGATCCCCCGCTGCCACCAGCCGCTGCTGCTCCGTCCGGGCCCGGCTCCTCGTCCACCTGACTCCACTCCGCGGGCACCACCGATGCAACCACCCGCATCCCCCACCAGCTGAAAAGTGTTCGCGCCCCAGGAAGTTGCATAAAGCAACTTCCTGTGTGGGGAGGGGGGACGTGAGGGAGCGAGGAGGTGGAGCCAGGCCGGCGGGCAAGGAATGGCTGGTAAAAACCATGTGGGGCCCTGCTGTGGGAGGGGCAGGGAGGACTCCGAAGCAGCGTGGTGGGTGGGTCAAGTGGCAGCAGCGGCGGGGCCGTGTGCTGCCACGTGCAATGAGCATGCATGCTGCTCGACTGCCCGACACAGCATGTAGTGTGGGTGGGGCCGCAGTCCCCCCAAAGTAATAAAAAAACAACAGTCCAATTGTGGGGCCATTGTGGGGCCCCTCAAGGGGCGAGGCCCTGGGTGGCCGCCCTTAGCCACCCGGCGGTAAGGCCGGCCCTGCTCCCTGCTCCCAGGCTGTGCAGCTGTTGGCCTGGCCAGGCATATGTTTTTGTGCTACGGCCCAGTGCGCGCCCCCTGTCTGCCTAGGCTGCCTGTCCTGGGTCAGTCCCAGAGCCCGCCAGCCTGGAATCACGTCTGCTTTCGCCCTCTGTGACTGGAAATTGGGTCACTATCCCTTTAAGGGTTGAGATTACAAAAGGCAATTGAGCGTCAGCTGACTGGGAACAGCTGCCTCTAACACGTACTTAGGGGCTTTGACACCCGATCTTTGTTATGTCTAAAGATGCCCCATGTGGTAAGGAACAACCTGACTCTCCATAGAACTGTAAAAGGCTACTCCTAGGGCATCTTTAGACATAACAAAGATCGGGTGTCAAACCCCCTAAGCACGTGTTTGGCTGTTGTGTGTAAGCACCATAACAATCCCAGCACCAATTTGGCCACCCGTCGAACCTGCGATGTGAAGGCCATTGCATCACAAGAACAATTTGCGTCTTCCGACTGAACATGTGGCCAACGTTGTATCTAATGATATCGTGTGGCATGTTAGCAGGTACAACACGGGGAACGAGGCAGCAGCGCTTGCGTTCTGATACCAGGTGGTGAACAAAACACTGATTTGCCCCAGGATGGGCTGTGTGTCTAAGCAGCGCCACATGGTGAACACGGGGCCAAACAGGTGTTCGTATCATGGTCAAAACACACATTCAGACACCTTTTGTTGTTCTGTCTAAAGACACCCCTAGAGAGGAGGACTAGCCCTGCAACTGTGAACCTAGTCCTGCCACTGTTTAATGTGTTATAAAACACAAATTTCTGGAGGCCAAGCCTGCCCCAGAAGCCCCGCTCCCTTCCTCAGAAGCCCTGCCTCCCAGCCCCGAGCTTGTTAGAGCAGGAAATGGAACCTTATTCGCCAGCTAGCAACCCAACCACTGGACTAGCCTGCCTCTCTACAGCTGAATATAGAACAGGGATTTTCTGTGATTTAATCTATATGATGGCCAGTGCAGGGGGTGTAGCAGGAAAGTCATTAATGAAAGCCAAATATATTATCTAGGGTTTTTCTCTGGCTTTGTTTCTAACTCTGCAACAGACAATATATTGACCTCTCCCCTGTTTTTCACAGTTTGGGGTGCACATTTCTACTTGGAACACTTCCTGCCCCACCTGAATTTAATTGGCATGGCTGAACCCTGGCTAACTTTTCCCCCCCATTAAACCTTGGGTCTTGCTTTTCTTCCTGTAGTTCCTATGCCCATTTGGATCGAGTCCCTGGGTTTGACCCCTTGCTCTGGCTTCCTGACCTTGGGTGTTTTTACACATACATTTCTCCTGTATGTTACATCCTGGACTTTCTGTGTGTCTAAATCACTCACCCAGATCTTAAACATCTGGCTAGTTGAACTTCTGCATGGAACTTCTCCCAGAACTTTTGTGTGTAAAAAGTTCTTCTGGTAAACTGCTTTGCTCCAGGCAGCTGTGGTCACTTGCCACTCACGTCTGCAGCTGAGGCCACTTTAGACTGCCTCAGGGCAGAGTTTGTGTGAAGAATGCATCCAGGAACTGCCTCAGGGCAGTGTGTGTGTGTGTGTGTGTGTGTGTGTGTGTGAAGAATGCATCCGGAACTTACTCGTGGACTTGTAATCCCAGAAGACTGAAAAATCCGGTACTTTAAGGTGTGCGTAAAAATGCCCCTTGTCTTTGATTTATGCTTTTATCTGTTACTCTGATCCTGTTTCCCCATTCCGGCCCCAATCCTGGCTCCATGCCCTAGCCCAGCTGTCTGTCCACAGCCCAGGTGTCCCCTACCACAATAGCACCCAGTGACAACACCCTCCCCATAATACCCCATGCTATAGCAGACCCCTGTTGGGGAGTCATTCCCTCCCTGTTGGCTTTTTTGTTGTTGTTAGGAACCGTTTGCTAGAATGAACAAAAGGCTTTGATCCCAAGAGGTTTGTTATAGCAAGGCTGAAATGCATTCAAAAGAAAATCTTGCAGAATTATACCACCCTGGGGAGGGAAAAAAGCTGGCTTACTTTAATCCCCTGAGTCTGACAGTATCCCTAGCACACATCTCGAGCGGGTGTGACATTTACAGATGACGGCTTGTTGGGCTGTTTGTAGAGCCTTATCGGAGAACTTCCTTCCCAGCAAACAGGTTCAAATGAGCCAGCCACGCATTCGGATGAACGATTTAAGAGTGTGGGGTCATTATTTGCAACTGGCATCCTCTCCGAACGAAGACGGCTGCTTGGAATTACAGATAAGGTACTAGCAATGGCACCATGCCAATGAAGCTGGTAACATCGTGCACAAAGACATTGATATGGTAATCAAATGTAAATGTCATAATAGGTTGCTTAAGATTTAATAATTTACAAGGCATTCTTGTACAATTACATCCCCATTAGCTTCATACAGGAGGCATGCATTAGCGAGTTATTATTGGTGCCAGATATCGGCAACGTGGGATGTCTGCTCCACAGCAGCAAAATGCAAATGGGACTCAAGCTAACCTTAAAATTCATGACTTTGACTGAATTGACAAAACAGTAAAATTACAACAGATCAAATTTCCAGGAGTGGGTGGTTGTTAAGGTTCTCCTTTCACTGAACTTTCCATTTCCCCAAACAATCTGCAGGACTGTAGTTGGCTGGCCCAGCCTTGGAGTCCGGTGTGCTTATAATGATTTTGAAACTGCATTTTACTTACAAGTTTTATTTGAAAGCTGAAGGGTTTGCAATTTAGCAGGCCGCTGGAGAAGACCTGTCTGTGGCATGTCATGACAAGATCACCCACCCACTTTAATAAGCAGCCTCCGGTGTAAGGACCCAGCGGGTGTTAACACACACGATGCCGGCCCAATTTGCCCACTCTGATCTGCCTGGGCCAGCGCCCAAAACTCTGCACATTTATTCCGGGCCCACCAGATGTGGGGCCAGTTCAAATTCCAGCAGGGTTGGCGACTGAGCCAGAAATGTGGGCCCAGATTCTGGGCCCCATGGTCCGGCCCCGTGCATCCTCCAGGTGGGCCAGAGTGGGACGTAGTGGGCAGGTGCGTCTGTTTTCGCATTTGCCTGGCCCAGCCTCATGGGGTGGGAAGGGGTCACCATGGCAGCCATAGCGGCCCGTCATGGCAGGGGCAGTGCCATCCAGCTGTGTGTTGTTCCCCACTTCCCTCCCCAGTTGGGTCAGGCTGGGGGAATGTTAGTTTCCACCTCACCAGAAAGTGGAGAGATCCCAAGTGGATGGATCCACTGTTGGAATACCAGTCTCTGGGAGCATGCTCTCTAATGCTTTCTGGGAGCACGTTGGTCTACATTTCCCAGCATGCTCCAGAGAGCATTAGAACAGCAGCCATGGCTGGCTCTCTGGGAGCACATTGGTCTACATTTCCCAGCATGCTCCAGAGAGCATTAGAACAGCAGCCATGGCTGGCTCTCTGGGTGCACGCTGGTCTAAATATCCCAGCATGCTCCCAGAGAGCATTAGAACAGCAGCCATGGCTGGCTCTCTGGGTGCACGCTGGTCTACATTTCCCAGCATGCTCCCAGAGAGCATTAGAACAGCAGCCATGGCTGGCTCTCTGGGTGCACGCTGGTCTACATTTCCCAGCATGCTCCCAGAGAGCATTAGAACAGCAGCCATGGCTGGCTCTCTGGGTGCACGCTGGTCTACATTTCCCAGCATGCTCCCAGAGAGCATTAGAACAGCAGCCATGGCTGGCTCTCTGGGTGCACGCTGGTCTACATTTCCCAGCATGCTCCCAGAGAGCATTAGAACAGCAGCCATGGCTGGCTCTCTGGGAGCACGCTGGTCTACATTTCCCAGCATGCTCCCAGAGAGCATTAGAACAGCAGCCATGGCTGGCTCTCTGGGAGCACATTGGTCTACATTTCCCAGCATGCTCCAGAGAGCATTAGAACAGCAGCCATGGCTGGCTCTCTGGGTGCACGCTGGTCTAAATTTCCCAGCATGCTCCCAGAGAGCATTAGAACAGCAGCCATGGCTGGCTCTCTGGGTGCACGCTGGTCTACATTTCCCAGCATGCTCCCAGAGAGCATACCCCCAGAGATTCTCATTAGAACAGCGGCTCCACTCCATGGCGCTGCCGGATCCCTCCACTTTCTAGTGAGTTTGCTGCCCCCGTCCCCCTTTCCCTGCAGCCCTCTGTCCCACCCCCCCACTTCCTGCCCCCTTCCTTCGGCCTGCATTCCTTGAGAGAAGAGTTGCTAAGTTACCAAGTACTGGGCCAATTTCTCAGGTGTTCGGTAATTGACAAAACCAAGTTGAGTGCCGGAATACTTGGCAAAAACCAAGTAATCCCAAGGACCGGATTTCAGTCCTTGTCTAGACAACCCTCTGCAACAGGAACATATCTGCAGCACAAGTTAATGAGAGAGAAAAAAAGAAGTCCTGTAAATAGCTGTTAGAGTTTCTCTAACCCAAACCCATATAGATTCTTGGAGGAGAGGGGAAGTGCTGAAAAATAAATGCTTTCTGAAAAGAAGAGCCATCCCACCCTTTGTCTGGAGCCAGCTAGTCACCAGGGAGCCACTGCAGGAGCTCGAGAGCCACTAATTGTGCAAATTAAAATGCAAACCCTGTAGAAATGCTGTTGCATAAAAAGTCTGGCAAAGCCAAGGGTGAAGTTCCTGAATGAAATGGAGAAAAGTCAGAGTATCCTTTGCAGGGTAATATCTATTTTGTGGAAAATATTTGTCTTTCTGTGTGATCAGGGGGCATAAACAAGTGCAGACTTAAAACGCTGTCACATACGGCGTGGAACGCCAGCTGTGACCCACATTTTAAGACTATTTTAAAAGGGGCTCGCACAAAACCAGGATTATCAATACAAAGGCATCAACCCAGATTGGATTTTATGGGTCTCCTTCCATGCCAAGATAAAGAGGATTAAACTTGCTGTTAGGAGGCAGAGAGAAGATTTTTATGTAGAAGGAATGTGTTTGTTCCCTCCAAAGACATGTATGAAGCCAAAAACACTCAGTTCAGGATTCTTCCCCTCTCGGACGTTCCGCAGAAAGGGAATAAGCTTCACAATCGCCTGTTGGCGTGTGAGCCTCTGATCCTAACGGGAGGAGCTGATGCAATGTCACAGAACATTCAGAATCATCCCAACGCTTTGGAAGAAAGGGAAAAAGGAAGAAGTGATAGATACTGCTCTTTAATAAGCATTGGCCATAAGACTCTCTTCCTAATTGCTGTTACTGTAGTACCCCAGGCCTGCCAATTCAAGGGCTCATTGTGCTAAGTGATTTGTATACTTAGGAAGAGACAATCCCTCTCTCAAAGAACTTGCAGTCCAGAATGACAAGAACTGATGACAAGGGCTGGGAAAAGGGATTTAATATATTTCTAAAAGGGTCTTGATGATGTTAGCTGCTGCCGCCTTGCCATTATTAATTCATCACTGCTATTTTCTTCTAAATAGTTTGTTTAGAATGAATCCAAGGTATTCATTCATTCATTCCAGTTTTTAGCCTGCCCTTCCCTTCCCAAATAGGCTCAGTGCAGTTTACAAAATAAAAAAATATAAAAACTAGAACGAACGAACGAACGAACTAAATTCATTCCTACCCCCCCCCCAGCCACCATCTTTGTTCCTGACCTCTATCCCTTTCTGCCAAACAGGTGGCCACACACAAAGGTCTTGCATCGCTTCTGGAAGGCGAGCTGGCTCAGGCTAAGCAGATCACCAAAGGGGAGGAGTTCCATAATTGTGGGGCAGCCTCTGAGAACGGCTTTGGGTGTCTTTAGACATAACGTCAACGGGCGTCTGAATGTGTGTTTTGACCTTGATATGAACCCCGGTTTGGCCCTGTGTTCCCCATGTGGCACTACTTAGACACAGCCCATCTTGGGCCAAATTGGTGTTTTGCCGCCAACCGATCTCAACACGCAAGCGCTGCTGCCTTGTTCCCCGTGTTCTACTTGCAAACACACCACGCGATATCATTAGACACGATGTTGGTCACATGTTCAGCCGGGACATGCAAATTGTCCAGTGGTGTTCACATCGCGTGTTCAATGGGTGGCCAAATTGGTTTGGGGATTGTTATGGTGCTTTCACACAATGGCCAAACCCGGGCTTGGGGCTTTTGACACACCCAAACTTTGTGATGTCTAAAGACGCCCTTTCTGTGTGCCCTTGTTACGAAAACTTCAGGGGCAGATGGGACTTGCAAGAGAGTGTTTCCAGTGGGCTTCAGAGGCCACAATGGAATATAAGGGAAGAGGTGGTCTTTCAGATACCCAGGGCCCACGCCATTTATGGCTTTATAGTTCAAAATTAGCCCCTTGAATCGTGCCCAGACAGCTATTGGCAGCTAGTGCAGACTCTGGAGCATTAGTGTGAAAACACACATTAAAGCTCCCGACAACCCATCCACCCACCCCTGACAGAAAGCGTGCTGCCGTATTCTGCACCAGCTGCAGCTTCTGAACAGTGGATGTGTTAATTAAAATAATGAATGGTTTAAAAATAATACCATAGAATCCCACCTAGGCAGACTAAAGCTGAAATGAGTACCATATTTGGTGCCCGGAGAGAATTCCTGAAATTTGGAGTGCTATTTGAATCGCCGGGATTCACTGCGACTTCAGTGCCGTGCTTTATACAATGGGAGAACCAGAGGCTGTGGAATCCCTACCTTGTCTGGTTTCATGGGATCAGTTTCAGTGGCTGTTGCTTGGAACTCCCTCCCTGCCCACATCTGCCTCGCCCCCTCCCTTTGTACCTTCAAATTCCTCCTCAAGACCCACCTCTTCCGCTCTGCCCTCCCCGACACCTCGCTCCCCGCTCCTAACTGCTGCTGATCCCCTCCATCCAGTACAATCTGTTACCTGAGCTCTGTGTACTTATATCCTCACCACATAGACCAGCCAGCCATCATTCTCGATGTAACCAAGCCAAGCGCGTGCACCTGGGACCTCGCAGCCTTGTGAATGTTACACTCCTTGTCTCTCCCTCTGTTCCCCTTCCTTCGTCTCCCCCCACCCCCGTCTCTCAGATTGTAAGCTCTAGGGCGGGGACCGTGTCTATTCCATTACTTTGTAAAGCACCAGGTACATTGCTGGCGCTATGTAAATGCTTGCTAATAATAACAATAACTCCCACTGATTTTAATGGCAGACAATTGCCATTTTAGTTTAGATTATTTTGAATACTTGCCTTTTGTTCCTTATTAGATGTAACACAACCGCCCCACCCCTTTTAAAAAGGAAAATTCTTTGTGTATTTGACCCTTTCCTTTATCAAGACAAAGCTAGTAAGAAGTATTTGGAGTAGGGAGGAACGGAATAGGCACTCCGAGGATTTGTGATGATTTCTGAGGTTCCAAGTGCCAGAACCGAGTCCTCAGTCAGCACTCTGAACTTTTTCCGAGGACTTGGAACTCGGAACTCCAGACTTCAGAACCTTGGAACTTGGAATTGCGGAAACTCGGAAATAATAGGCAGCCGAGCCGGCACATGCTGCTCTATGCCCTCCTATGCAAGGCAATCCCCCTCCCCACACACCATAAATTAAGCAGAAAGTATTGCCCCTGTGCCCCAGCTGGGCACATCTTGGCAAAGTTGAACTCACAGCAAAAATACAGTGCCCAAAAAAGCACAGCAAAAGTGATCCCTCTGGCCTCTATGGTGCCAATTAGTGCAAGCAGTACTCACTTTAAAATATATATTTTTTAAAAGCATGGTGGCTAGTAACCCCCAGCGTTACCCCTATGGACAGCCCAGGACAGAGGAAGTGGAGCAAGACAGATTCCTCTGACCTTTATGGTGCCAGGTACTGCAAGCGGCACCCACTTTAAAATATAGGATTTGAAAAAAACATGGCGGCTGTAGCTTCCAGGGCCACACGGGGGCGCTGGGGTATCTTTGGGGAATTAGCAAACCCCTCTGCTACGCCTGTTCAGCCCTTGACTCGGCTGTATCCCAAGTGGGGTGCACTATGTGGGGTACCCCTGTAGGGGTCCCACCCTTGGCTTCCTACCGCCCCTCAGAGCCAAAGCCTATGCCTCCAAAGATAGTTCACTTTAGTATTTGGGTTTCCCCCACCCCCCTCTAGTGTCTTTTACCCTTTGGGGTTCAATAAAGTCCTCTCTGAGCACGGGGTTCAGCTACAGAAGGCTGAGACCCTCAGGGCTCCCTATAGGTCTTGGTGACCAACTTGGGCACATCCCACCTGGTCTCTGGCTGCCTCCTGATCCTCATCACAGGCCCTTGCAGGCTAAGTCCAGTGGGGTCCATTCGCAGGTTCCAGTGAAGAAGAGAGGAGAGAGCTCAATCAGAAGCTCATTCCTCCATGGCTACCACTCTAACACTAAGCTCAGGCCTCTTTAATAGGCTTGAGCATGCTCAGTTTCATACAGCCCACTGAGCATGTCTGAGGACTTAGAGCAAATCCCAGTTTTGTAGCCTTACTGTGCATGCTCCACAGCTGCCTGTCTAGCCTAGGGGCTTTTTGGATGCAAGGAAGCCACCCTATTACATTGACTAATTAATCTCCAGCATTGCCCCTATGGACAGCCCAGGTGAGGCACACCCCCTCCAGCCAAAATACTTGTAACACACAGCCCAATTCCCCAAAAACAATGGAAAACGCCCAAACAGCCACTTCCATTTTGCCCCTGCCAGAAAATCAAAAACTGTCCTGTGCTTGTCTATCACTCACCTGTCCTCTCCCATTATCCCCCTGCCTACCAAATATGGCACTAAGTTTAGTTTCCTAGCTCAGAGAAGCTAGGACCAGGTCTGGGTCACTCCAGTCACATGCACATCCATCACTCGATTGAGGGTTCTGAATTTTCCAAGTATCAGCCTTGGTCCTCGGAACTTGGAAATTCAGAGCAGAGTACCGTGATCCTCGGTGAATTCAGACGAAAGCCGAGTATCAAGTTTCAGCTCTAATTTGGAGAGAGTCAGCGTAGGGCTGGTTCAAAAGAGTTGTTCTGTTTTTGCAGAACAGTTCTGTGAAAATGGAACAGCTGTCAGAATTCTCATCAAAATACATTTTCAATCGGAATTGAAAATTGGAATGCCAATACTGGAAATTGGAACTGCATACGTAAAATAAGCAAAATAGTGAAATGATGGTTTTATGTTTTATCATTTTGATTGAAATAGGAACTAAATGTTACTTGTTCTAATTCTTGCTCTGAGTGAGCAAACCGCCTGGGTCCATCAGAAACTGGGCAGAAATTTTATTTCAGCCCTAAGGCAGCATAGCCTAGTAGGTAAATTATTGGTTTTGGACCTTGGGAACCGGAGTTCAAATTTTGCCTTAGCTATAAATACCCTTGGTGACCTTGGGCAAGTCACACTGGTTGATAATAAATGCGATGGTGGAGCAGTGCCGTCATTTATTTATTTACTTTCAAACTTTTACTACCCTGCCCCTCCTGCCACAGGCAGCTCGGGGTGACTTACAATTCATAAAACAACATTTAAAACAACAATTAAAACAACAAAAAGGAGGGAAAGAAAATAATCCCATACCCCAAAACCCCCAAACAAAACAAAAAAAACCCCTCCACCCCCTCACCCATCTCCCCTGCCAAATGTCTGGCGGAACAGCCAGGTCTTACAACTTCTCCGAAAAGAGGGGAGATCCGGGGCCAACTGGGTCTCCACCCGGGAGGGAGTTCCAGAGCTGTGGTGCAGCCACCGAGAACGCCCTCCCCTGTGTGGCCCCCCGGAAGACTCAGGGGACTTCGAGCAGGGCACCCCCAGATGACCACAGGGGTCGATCCAGCACCCGGGGAGTGAGGTGGTCCCACAGATAGGCAGGGCCTAGGCTATTTAGAGCTTTATAGGCCAAAACCAACACCTTAAATTGGGCCCGGAAAACCACCGGCAGCCAGTGCAGAGAGCGGAGCACTGGTGTAATATGCTCCCGGCAGACCAGTCCTACCAGAAGACGGGCTGTCGCATTCTGCACCAGCTGCAGTTTCCAAGCCGTCACCATGGGTAGCCCCACGTAGAGCGTGTTACAATAGTCCAATCTGGAGGTGATGAAAGCATGGATGATGGTGGCTAGGTCAGAGCCTGAGACAGATGGGTGAAGCCGTTGCACCAGATGTAATTGGCGACCCAACCCAGTTGAGATACCCACCACCAACATAGTCCTGACCTGATTGGGCTGGCCAACAAATACGTTGGTGACTGGGCTGCCTGGGATGACAGAGACCAACACGAAGGTGCAGCCAGATGGCCCTGTCTTTACTTTGCAACCAGTGCCCTGCCCCCTACCATGATGGGCAGCCATGGCAGCCAATGAAGGCCACCATTGCGGCTAGGTCATGGCAGACTAAAACACACGAGATCGAGCTGATGGTATCCTGGACTGTGATCCCAGAGGTGTCCAGGATCATAGCCTGGGAATGCTGCTGACAAGCCCGGAAGCAATCCCAGGCCAATATTTGATGGCGCAACAACAAACATGATGGTGGCTCACAAGCCAAAGCAGGTCACCATTGTGTTCATTAGCACCCACTCTCGTGGCCTCCGTTCACCATCCATTAAATGGGAATAATAATGACATACCTCACAGGCGTGTTGTGAGAGAGAACTAGATAAGGATAGTAAAGGATCAGCATCCCCATATCCCCCTGCGGTCATCGGGGGATGCCCTTCCTGTGGTCCCCCGAGTCTTCCCATGCAGGAGAAGGCGTTCTTGGTGGCCACGCTGAGGCTGTGGAACTCCCTTCCGGTGGGGATGCTTCTGGCCCTGGACCTCCCCTCCTTTCAAAAAAGCTGTAAGAGTTGGCTTTCCGTCAGCCATTTGGTGGGGGAGATGGGTAGAGGGTGGGGGAGGAGAGGGATGGTGGGGAGTGAGATGTTTTTATAATTATCTGGTTTTATATATTGATTTTTGTTGTAAGCCACCCCATGCTGCCTGTGGCAGGAGGGGCGGGATATGAAATCTTTTAATAAATAAAATAAATAAAAATAAAGAACCTCGAGCCCTAAAAGTACCATGACAATAATAAACAATAACAGTAATTTGCATCGTAAAAAGGATGTGGCTGCTTTAATAAGACTGACTTTGCCACTGGTTTTCTTTCAATTTGTTAATGAAAAGGTTATGTACGGAGTACGTGCCAATCTAAGGAAGATGAAATTCCAAGTCCGAAATGCATCTGGAACCTCTTCTAGATTATACTGAATGTCAACACTCGTAGCACATTTCAGTGAGAAAGGTCGATGATTTTGTTATTTATGACTGGTTAGAGTTAATTAGAAAAAGCGAATGTTTCCTGCAGTCATTATTATTACTTATTACTGAAAGGATAAAGGTCGCAAGCTCAGGCATAACAAGCAAAATCACAAATAAAAAAACAGCTTCAAACTCTTTTTTCCTTGAGAACCTGAATATGGCAAGGCATTGAAAGCATACGATTAGGCTGAAAGACATGCTTAAGTTCATGATTATTCAACAAAGCGCTTGAAGTACGTGTGTCAACCTCGGCGATCTCCATGAGAATTGATATAATATTTCAAGGTAAGCTCCAGCTTTGCTGATTTGGGGTTTGAACATAAGCAAGACCAGGGGAGAAAATTGGCTCTAGCCCTCGGGCTCTAGGAGCATGCTGCGTTGCACTTATTGCATTTTTTGATAAAAGAGGAAGGCTATCAATAGGTATTTGTAAATCCCATTATGAATGGGCAAATTTACTTAGGGCTGAAACGAGAATGGGAAAGCATTCTCGCGAGAACGCCTGTGATCCCTAGCGAGATCTTGCGTATTCTTGCAAGGGTTCTCGAGAATCTCGTGGGATTCTCGCGCAACCTCAAAAAAAATGCTCTGTGCATGAGCAAAAGGGTCGCCACGGCCATTTTGCACGGATGCAGAGCGTTCGGTGAGGTTTCATGTGAATCGCGCGAGATTCTCGAGAACCCCCAGACTGTTCTGAGCACGTGCAAAATGGCTGCCAGGGGCTGTGCATGCATAGAATGGCCATGGAGGCCATTTTGCGGATGTACACAACTGGTTTTTGGCCATGCAGGAATCTTGCCAGAATGGGATGAGAATCAGCTGATTCTCGACTCGTTCTCGGAAATATCTGCGAGAACCAAGGGTGAGTTTTAGCCGTAAAATTTAATGACTTACAGATTCTAAGAGAGCTAGAATAGTGCTTAAAGTGGATTTTGTATTTGTGGCTATTATTTGGATTTTTGGAGAGCTATCTGAATATCCATAACCAAAATGAATATTCATTTTAAAATGGGTTTAAATGATAGCAATATACATTTCAGTTAGATATTAAGAGGACAAATTTCCTAACTAAAAAACACACCAAAAAACAACTTTCGGGCAATGGAATAAGTTGTCCAGGGAGGTTGTGGAATCTCCTTTTTTGGATCGTGTAGCAGGGAGTAGTCCTGTGGGGCTGCTGGCCCTTTAAGAAGGGGGCTGCAGGGGTCAGCTGGAGGGCTGAGAGCACACAAGGGCATGGCAGAGACAGCCCCTAGCTGGGGAACAGCCTGCAGGGTATTATTATTATTATTAACAAACATTTATATAGCGCCAGCAGTGTACCTGGCACTTTACAAAGTAATAAAATAGACAGGGTCCCTGCCCCTAGGGCTTACAATCTGAGAGACAGGAGCTGGGGG
>QEPC01012123.1:627678-677518 GCA_003113815.1 Sphenodon punctatus | reverse complement strand
GTGGGGGGCTAGTGGGTTAGAGCAGGGGGATGGGTGGGAGCCAGGACTCCTGGGTTCACTGGGAGGGGAGTGGGGGCTAGTGGGTTAGAGCAGGGGAGCTGAGAGCCAGGGCTCCTGGGTTCTCAGGAAGGGGAGTGGGGGCTAGTGGGTTAGTGCATGGTAAAATGGAGGTTTGGAAATCCTGAGAGAGATGTCACTGCAAGTCATGCAATTTCAGTTGTGTTCAAAATGCTGGAAATGGGATGTTCGTGGTAAAATTGGACTCCGGCTGTGACTGGGGTGCTTTACAAGGATGGATCCCTGTGTTTTGGGTTTATAAATTATTTATTTTAAGCGTGATGTGCATGTAGACTGTTTTCTTCCATCCGATGTTAACCCTGGGAACTCTTTGCTGCTGGATTATGCCATGCCACTGGCCTACCATCCCCCCGGCTCTGCCTACCATCCCCCTGGCTCCTCCTACCATCCCCCCAGCTCCGCCCCTAGGCCCGCCGGCCTTACTGCCCCAGTGCCCCATCAACATCAAAACCCACCAGCTGCCCCTGATGTGAACCTACTGCTGATCTTGCAGTTAAGACTGTCAATCCAAAAGTTCCAAGAGCCACCTTACCGTCTAGTTCCCGATAGAGTCCTACCAGGCTGGGATGCAGAGAAATTGCTGTTCTCTCATTTTCATTTGAGGTAATACAGTTTGCTGTCTCTGGAAGGAGAAGTTTATCTTGTTAATAAGATTATGGTAAAAAGAATGTTATCAAGGTATGACAAACGCTAATAACCATGGGGGACATTCTACTTAGATAATATCCCTTTGTGATTACTCTTCTTTGTAGAACAGAAGTGCCCATTCTGGGACCCATTGTACTAGGTGCGGTGCAAAGGCATAATAAGAAACAGTCTTTCCCCCAGCTTGCCGACTAAGTAGATAAAAGAGTGGGGAGAAATGAAGAATGACTATCTCCGTGTTGCAGATGACAGCATGAATCACACAGATTGAGTGACTTACCCAAAGTCACACAAAAAGTGTGTGGTGGGACCAGCAGTCTGGGTCCTGCGCTGTTTTCTGTCGTCTCTCATGTCATCGTGCTAAAAGGGCATGTTCCCATGAAAAGCTAAATCAAATTCATGAGTCCGTGACCACTTTTAGATGAGCAGCTCTACTTACCGACTTGAAGGAAGCGCTTCATGAAAAGCCGCGCAGGGTGTGTTTAGATGCACCGGAAGTAGCCGTCCACCATAGGAATCAAGGTTCGCGTGGTCTCTTTGAAGCTGTATTTGGAAAGCCCCAATATCAAAACGTTTCCAAATATGGCATCAAAGAGACAGAGTCACAATTCCTACATTGGCTGGCTACATCCAGTGCATCTAAACACACCCTGCATGGCTTTTCAGGAAGCGCTTCCTTCGAGTCTGTAAGTGCTTGTCTAAAAGCGGTCCGTAACTCACTTGTACTTTATCATTCACATGTCAAGCGATGGTATTTAGGAGTAGGAGTCAAAATGTTTACTCTGGAGTAATTAAGAGCATGCCATTCCCATTGCTTTCTGAATGGAAGTATCTGGTAATGTGAACCCTTTCCATGTTCGGCTGGTGAACCCAGTAGACAAATCACTTCCAGGATGCAATGCATAATACCTCTTCTCTTGTGAACTCTATGTTCCTTCTTGGTGACACCACATCCCAGAATGCTTTGCATGCTAGGTGTCGTTTGCACTTCCTTGAGGGGCCAATTTGTGGTGGCACTAAATTGGATATGAAGTCTGGGAAAGTATGGTACTAAAGTGAGGTTGTTTTTTTTTTTGAAGTGCATGAAATTTGTAGGTTGCAGCAATCTCCTGCAACCACAGGAGATTGCATGTGAAAAAAGTCACGTGGTTCTTGTGAAGTCGCATTTTGCCCCATCTTTGCTGATGAAGGTCCCAGAGAGAAATAGTGATATTGGGTGGACCCTAAATATGGTGTATAGAGCGAAGCACTTCTCCAGCCACCTCTGGATGCTTTCAAAATAGTGATAGGAGCAAACATGAACTCACACAATCACATGTGTGTTGTGCTTAGATGTTAATCTGTGTCTTTAGCATGAGAGTTTGGGAATGCACATGCTGGAATCCTCGATGTTGGGGGGTTGCAGAAACCAGATTAAGACACAGATGTTTGCAGGCGTTAGGGGAGATCATGAGAGGGTTTCAGGGCATGCAGTGTCATCAGTATGCTGATCACACTCAGCTCTATCTCTCCTTTTCCATAGACCCAGGCCATGCAGTCTCCTTATTTTCCCAGTGCCTGTCAGCTGTGGGGGCTTGGATGAGGTTGAGCCATCTGCAACTGAATCCTGACAAGATGGAGGTGATGTTGGTGGACAAGGGCTTGGGGGACCTGGGGGTGGTTGAATCTCTTGTTGGGGTGGTTCGCCCTCCCATGGTCTCAAGTGTGGCATCTGGGTGTGCTCCTCGATTCGTGGGTCAGTATGGAATCTCAGGTTGTAGCTGTGGTGCGGAGTGTGTTTCGGCAGTTAGATCTTGTCCGGCGACTTCGGCCGTATCTCTGACTCCAACCTCGCCACTGTCATCCATACATTCATCACCTTGAGGCTGGATTACTGCAACATGCTCTACGTGGGGATGCCTGAGAAGCTGGTCTGGAGGCTGCAGCTGGTGCAGAATGCTGCGGGTCGCAGGGAGCACATGACACCAATGCTCCGAGCTCTGCATTAGCTGCCTATAAAGCACCGGGCCAGGTTCAAGGTGCTGGTTTTAACCTTTAAAGCCCTTCACGGCCTGGGCCCTGCTTATCTGTGGGACCGCCTCACTCCCCGTGTGACCCTTGAGATCGTCCATGGGAGCCTTTTTGGAGGTTCCCTGGGCGAGGCGGGTGGCCACTGATGTTAGATCTTTTTTGGTGGCCACCCCTGTGCTGTGGAATTTGCTCTTGGAGGAAGCTCGGTTGGCCCCCACTCTCCTGTCATTTCAACGTTTATGTAAGACCTGGCTGTTCCGTCAGGCTTTTGGCGAGGGGTAGGGGGTGCGGTGGGGGTTCCCCACATATATTTTAAAATTGTTTAATTTTTTTAAAATTGTTTTATTGATTGCTGTTCACCGCCCCGGGCTGCTCTGTGGGCAGGAGGGGCGGGATATACATTTAAAATAAATAAATAAAAATAAATAAATAAAAAGTTTCCACATAACACACGCGGAAGTTGATCATGGTTGTAATTGACTGCTTGCGGGAGTTTTGTCTCATCTAAAAATGTCCTGAGTTAGTAAAACCAGGAAAATTAATTCAACTTTGTTAAATGGATTTTACTTTCTTTGAGTGAATGTGTCCAAAGTCTAGTTGCTGTTTGACATACCTTGCCCATGCCTGTACGTTCCTTCTGGTCATACTGTGACTAGAATAACACATAGTAACTCCAATGGTCTTACTCTGATTAAACCCTCCTCAGCTTAATGTTCCCAATTCTACATTCTTTTAATCACTCCAGCCCCTAGAATTCCTGGGACATTTCCCAAACGGATGTTGGTCCAAAGGGCTACTCTTGATTTTAGTCCCTGGCTATGTTGGAGACCCATTCTGTAACCTCACCTTGATGGGTATCTGTGCTCAGAAATCACCTGCTCTTCGGGTATCCTGCCATCGCGTCTTAAGTTAGTGGGCAATTGGGTCTTTGTTGTGGTGGGCCCCTTGGTGTGGAACTCGCTCCCTCCAGACATTTGTTTCAGTTCCTCCTTCCTCATCTTTAAAAAATGCCTGAAAGCATAGCTGTTTTCAGGTGCTTTTAGCATCCACTTCTGGTTTCCTCCCTGTATTCTGTCCTCGTTTTAAATGGACAGTGCTTTATATTGTTTATGGTTGAGCAGCACTCCAAGTGCCATCCAGAAGGTAGACAAATAAAATTATGAATTATTAATTATTAAGCGTTGCCTGTTGATTATTATTACCATTGCTCCAGGGTTGAATGTGACCTGTTCCCCATTTATTACACTAGGGTGTAGAATGCATCTCCAAGGAAATGTTCTTGGAGTTAGAGGGTGGACAGTTTCTCAGTTGGTAGAGTGCATGCTTTGCATGTATAAGGTCCCAAATTCAATCCCCGGCATCTCCGATTCAGTATCTCTGGTAGCACACCTGGGTGAGGCCTCTCCCAGAGACCCTGGAGAGCCAGATTTGAAACTCTGCTGCCATGTCAGGTTATGACAATACTGGGCTAAGATGGACCATAATTGGTCTGACTCAGTTAGGCAGCTCCTTATATCTTTATGTAGTCCCAAATAATTCGGTAAGGGTTTATTCCAACATCCACTGGCAAGGAATTAGCAGTCATAATAGTCATCCCATTGATTTCATGGGAGGTTGCAACAGACCCTTTCTTGGCACAGTAACAAGCCAACTCAATTTCATTGCAATTGTAGTTATAGGCTACTAGTTTTCAGCATATTTTGCTCCAAGGCTTCAAATGTGCTACAGGAACTCTATTCCTGGATTTAAGACTTCCTAGCTAAGGAGTCAAAGGCCACTTGCTGACGATACAGAGATACGGCGGGGAAACTCACGGCGGATTCCCTACGGCCAAACTCATGAGTAGCTCTGAACGTGGGCGCAGGGGTAAAAGCATCATTTATTTATTTATTTAAAAACATTAAATATTCTGCCCCTTCTGTGAAGGCAGCTCGGAGTGGCTTACAATATACAAACATGTATAAAATCCATATACAATAACATAAAACCATAGAAAACAATATAAAAATGGAGGAAAGAGGGGAGAGGCATTGCTCCAAAGGAAGAGGGGAAAGAGGGGATGCCAAAATCATCAAGCGTGTCCCACGATGATTTCTCTGATGGACAACAGGCATAAAATCCAGCCCTGTCATCCATCAGAGAAATTGCCACAGGACGCGCCTGATGATGCTTTTACTGCCTGTAAGGGAGGGGAGAGGTGCGGAGAAGGGAAGGAAGGGGTACGGGGTTTTCAGACACTCACCCACTGAGCTCAGCATCCAAACGGAGTAGTAGTAATCCCTCAGGATCTTGTGTGGAAGGCGGCCAGATCATCACAGGGAAGGGTGACCAATGGTAATGAGCTCCAAGCTCTCGCACACTGTTCCACAAGCGCCCCAATTATGGTACATAAGCACCCACACTAACACACCGGGGGGAGGAAGGTGATGTGGTGGGTGAGGATTGGGGGAAGAAGCACTGGGGAAAAGGGGAACAGGAAGGTAATAGGGCACAATCAGGCTAGGGAAGTTGATGCAGGAGGGGGGCCAGGTCTCATAAGGGAAGGGGGGAAGCCTACTCCAAGTACTCCACACAGTCACACACACAAAGACCGGTTTACACAGATAGTCCCACTCTCACTCACCAGTCACACGCAATCTCAATCGTAAGGCTTAGGAAATTCCAACACACACTCTCTAGGGCTAGTTCATACAGCAAAGCTGATCACCGGCAGTGTTACACCCTGCCTGCCTTCCTTTTATGCCTTGGGTGCCCCACCCAGCTGCGCACGCAGGCGAGCTGAGCACCGTGGCGCTTCTGGTGGCTCCGCCCTGCTGGGCCCGGTCTCAGCATCTCGGGGCTCTTCCCCCACACTGTCAGGTGATCATGGGGCGGGGGCTGTCTGCCCCGCCCCTGCTGCATCAGTTCCAGGTTCTCCGTGCCCGCCAGGAGGCTGATGGGGGCACCGGTGGTGAGCCTGCCCCCGTAGCCAACTGTGGAGAGCTCTGACACCTCTGCGCACACATTCAGAGCTACCCATGAGTTTGGATACCGGGAGTACTTTCCACGCCGTATCTCTCTAATGTGGGCAAGTGGCCAAAGTGTTAGTGGCAGGGCCGGCACTAGACCAAATGGCACCCCAGGCGAGGAGCGACTTCAGTGCCCCTTCCCCCATAGCCCGTGACAGGCGCCCTTCAAGCCCAGTAGCCCCCCAAAACAACCCGGAGCCCAAGGTGGTTGCCTGCCCCTAAATCCAGTACTGGCTTAGTGGACAGGTTTCCCCATTGCCTTCAAGGAATGTGCCCAGTGAATCCAGTGCCCTTTACAGAATGTCCAACTTTAATGATAAGGAAATGCATAGAGACAGTGGAGATGTTGTCAAGGAGGCTGCCAGTCCATACTGATACTGTAAATAAAATAAGCCAGAAATACCAAGCGAAGAACCAGGAGAAGGAGTTTTCCCTACCTTCGGCCACTTTGAAAATTAGTACAAAATTAGGCTGGAGAGGCGTTGGGGGAGAAAGGTGCATCAGGGGTGAGCTTGGGACAGGGAAAGAAAGAGGAGGGTTCAGATCATGGATCTGTGCCATGGATCCATCCCTTCTCCTTGTGTGCAAGGCCCTCATCTCTGCTCCCATCCCCTGAGCTTAGTCTTTCAGTGCTCAAAAGTAGGGACTGGATCCAGGGACTGAAAAAGGACCCGTAATGGGTCAGGTGGTGGTCACTTTAAGGAGTACTGGCTGATGTCTTAACCCCACCCCTAGGAACTATATCTACCCAGGCTTGGGGAAGGTTGGGCAGCCAGTGGGTGAGCGTTAATAGACGTCATATGATGTCTGTCCCACCCTGGGGAGGGTTTCCCCTGGCTGGGTACATTCCAACCATGGGAAAAAACATTCCTGCAGCTTTCCCCAGCCAGGGAGGAGGGGCAGGGCATGGAGTGATGCGACTCAGTCACATTCCCAACATCACCCTACCCCCCACCATGATGGACAGACATGACTGCCTATCAGAGGCGGCCATGGCTCATCACCATGACAATCTCCGCGATGCCGGTAGGAGCCAGCCAGGAACACACCTTCTTGCCTGGCTCACTGTGCCCTGGTTGGGCGGGAGCCGGGTGAAAACTGTGGGCCCACATTTACCACTTGGTTCCTACCCAGCTGGAGTAAGAACTGGGCCCACATCTAGCGGGTCGCAAACAGACAGCCCACCATGATGCTGGCCCAGCTGGGCTGAATTGGGCCTAACTGGGGCAGCATCACATATGTTTTCGTCCAGTGTTGAGCTCTGGTGATGAGCAGACTTCAGAAGGAGCCAGCTTGCCACTGTGAGGTCTCCTCCATGGTACAGACTTGGATGAAAGGCTCGGAGCCTGCATGTAAGGCTTTCCTTAAGGACTAACAAGGTATGGACTGTAATTGCTTCATGTTGTGACTAAAGAAGCCCTCAAATACCAAAGAGTTTCCTGAGTTCCTGCATTTGCATGGGTGTGACTCTGCTGCCACCGCCACAGGGCCAAATAAAAAACAGCCGTGGGCCAGATTTGCTTTACATGTCACAGGGTCCCTGCCCCTGCTGTACAAGTTGACCTGGTAATCATTTATTTTATTCATTTCCTTGTTTAGATTTTTATCCCATGTAGCAGGGAGCAGTCCTGTGGGGCTGCTGTCCCTTTTAAAAGGGGACTGAGTGGGCCAGCCGGAGGGTTGAGCGCATGGGCCTGAGCCAGTCCATAGCTATGATCAGCCTGTGGGGAGAACAGGCTGGTAACTCCAGGGATGGAGTGGGCAGGACACTGGCCCTTTAAGGCTGAGAAGTAGAAGCCTGGCCACACCTACTCTGCTGGGATATAAGGAGAGGCAAGGCAGAATAAAGAGTAGTCTTTGTCTGGGAGCTGAAGGAATAGCATCTCACTGAAAAAGCCTGACAGTGAGCCTTCCCACTCTACGCTCTCCAAGGTGCTGGAGAACCAGGGTGGACCCAGGCAAGTGGGAGAGGCTGTGCCCTGGAGGGAGTCTTGTGCCTGGGGAAGGCTTGGCCAGAGCCTGGGGCTTTGAGGCCTGGGTAGATGGACAAGGGGGGTTGATGTTGTGTTGCTCCTGAGCTTGTGAGAGATGGACCTGGACCTGCAGAGTGAAGGTGGATGAGCCGGTAGCCCCAGGGATTGTGGACTTGTTACCCTCTGGAATTTGCCTGGGCTGGGTGCTACAGGAGGGTACTCCCTTTCTCAGTGGGGGATTCAGCCTAGGCTCAGACTGAATAGGCGTGGCAGAGTAGTAGAGCTAATTTCCCTAGATGCACCCCAGTGCCCCTGTGTGGCCTTGGGAAGATCCCCTGCTACATCCTGCCCTGTCCCCAAAGAATCAGGGTGACTAACAACATGATAAAAAACAAGTCTATAAAATACCAAAGATAAAACTCCATAAAATACTCATAAATCCCTCCCCCCCCCTCCCCCATAGTCCTAACCCTTCCTGTTAAATGCCAGGCCAAATAAATAGGTCTTATACTGCCTCTGTAAGATGCTCCGGGTAGGGCTTTGATAAATGTCTAAGGGAGTTCTAGAGCCATGGAGCTGCCACTGAGAACGTGGATGCCTTGGCTGTATGGACCTGGGCTAATGGCGGAACTTGTAAGAGGATTCTGTTAACTGATCCTAGAGGCTGCAGAGGGACATAAGGAGGAATGTGGTCCTTTTAGCTATGTGGGGCGTAGGCCAATTAGGGCTTTATAGGTCAAAACCAGCACCTTGACTGGAACACTATTAGCAGCTAGTGAAGTACTGATGTAACGTGCTTCGCAACACTGTCCAGAGCCCTTTCTTGGCATTAGAGGCCCCATTTTCTAGTTACATTCTGCACATTTCTACACACAAATGGCCTGGGCGGTACTTATCTAAAGGACCACCATCCTCCTTATGTCCCTTCGTGGCCTCTAAGCTCAGCTGAAAGCACTCTCTCTTGCAAGTTCCATCGTTGTTCTAGGTCCATATGACCCAGGCACGCAGAGTCATTCTCAGTGACTGCTCTATAGCTCTGAAATTCCCTTTCCTCGAGGCTCTCCTAAGCTCTAGTCTGAACATTTTCTAGAGACAGTGCAAGACCTATTTATTTGGCCAGACATTTAGTGGGCAGGGATCGATTTAATGGGTAGGGCGTGGAAGGTGGTATAATAAGTGTCTTATAGCTTTAATTCTGTATCTTATTTTGTTTGTTACCCGCCCTGAGTCTTAGTGGATAGGGTAGGATAAAAATCTAAATAAATAAAATAAAATAAATGAGCTGAAGAATTAAATTAGCTTGGCAATAAATGACAAATAGGAAGCCAAGAGAAAATCTCCCCCACCCTCTTCGCATCATATCTGCTTGGCCAGCCTATTAGGTTTCCTCATCCCAAAAATTGGATTTACCATTGGAACCCCAGCCCCCCAGAATGACACTCCTTTAGCAGTGAAAGTTTAACAGCCGATTCAGGGCTTTCTCGGAGTACTTTAGCTAAGTCTCTCAAAAAAGATAGCGGTAACTCTTCGTCAGACCTCACCGCGGGTGGTTATGGGGGCGGGGTCACCACTGACGCCCCCGTCAGGCTCCTGATGGCTGTGGAGAGCTGGGGGCTGATGCAGCAGGGGTGGGGCAGACAAACCCCGCCCCGCAAGCATCTGACAGCGCTGGGGAGGAGCCCAGTAAGGGCCCAGCAGGGCCTGTCTCTTATACACATCTAGATGTGTATAAGAGACAGGTGTGTGACTGTGGAATAACTGGAGTAGCCTTCCCTTCTAAGACCTGGGCCCCCTCCTGTAACAACTTTCCTTGTTTGATGGTGACCTGTTACCTTCCTGTTCCCCTCTTTCCTGGAGCCTCTTTCCCCCCCCCATCAATCACTTTCCTTTCCCCCTGTCTCTTATACACATCTAGATGTGTATAAGAGACAGGTTGTTCCCCTCTTTCCTGGAGCCTCTTTCCCCCCCCCATCAATCACTTTCCTTTCCCCGGTGTGTTAGTGTGGGTGCTTGTGGAACAGTGTGCAAGAGCCTGGAGCTCATTACTGTTGATCACCCTTCCCTGTGATGATCTGGCCTCCTTCCGTATGGAAGTTATTGGGCCGCACAAGATCCTGAGGCATTACTATTCCCTCTTTTGGGCGCTGAGCTGAGTGAGTGAGTGGCTGGAAGTACCCTACCCCTTTCTTCCCTTCTCCACACCTCGCTCCACCCTTACACTCTTGTGGAAAAAATGCAGAATTTGCAAGATGATTCGCGGGGCTTGGGATTGGGCTCACTGTATTTAAATGTTTGAATTGCTAAGGGACTTTACTCTAAAAGTTCCCTTCCAAGTGATCCCTGTCATAAACCTATCCTGATTTTGCCCAGTTCTGACTTTTGATGTGCCTGAATAAGGCCCCCAAGCTTGCGTACTCTTCCAACAGTAGTTCGTCCAATAAAAGATAACATGACTACTTTTTTCCATCTCTCCAGCAAGGTATTTCCCCCCAGGCTTTGGAGCAGAGCTGGCCTTAGATTTTGGAGGTCCCAGGGCAAAGACAAATTGTGGGGGCCCCTTGTGCTCCTTTCCCATGTCCCTGTCCCTTTTGTGGGGCCCTAGAGGTCACATTTGGGCCCCTGCTGAAAGCACTGTAAGACCTTCCTATTTGGGCAGGTGTTTGGAGTGTGGAGATAGGCATGTGTGCGCGTTGGGGGAGTCTTGTGTTTGATTTTACTTCGTATCTTTCATGTTGTTTTTTTTTCCCATTTGTTTTATGTGTTTTTCAAAGAAAGGCGTCTTTGGAACAGAACTTTAAAACTGTGATTTATTTATGTCCATTCTTTGGACACAGACTGGGTGCTGTGGTAGTTTTGACAAGGTTTTCTGTGCATACGTAGGCAACCGCTAACTGTCGATAGTGAAGGGGGGGGGAGGGGCACAGGAGTGTGGGATGGGCAGGGGTTCTATTGGGCTTCCAAAATTGGCGGGGGGGGGGGCGTTTCCCCGGTTTTCCCCCCCCCCCCCCCCCAAGTCGCCTATGGATGCAAAGGTTGTGCTTTTGCCAAACGTCTCAGGGGAACTCAATCAGTCAGGTGTTGGACCATCTTACAGAAACAGAAGTTCTTAGATCTAGGACTCCTGGGTTAGAGCTCAAGATGGGCATGTGACCCAGCATTGGGCTAAACCGGTGACTGCGGCCTACCCAGCATGCTTAAGTTTAGTAGTCCAATAGACAGATCCACAGAGGATAGATATTTTCTATCAGTAATCTGAGATTAAACAAAGCTAGATTTAATCATTTGCTGTGGGGACCAAGTAAGAGCAGCTATCAAATCCCTGGGACTCTCTTATTCCATTAAATATGAGTGTCTGGTACACTTCTTAATAGTCATTCTTAAAAGGGACATTAAAAAATAATCCTCCTGCAAAGAGGTTTGAAATGCATTAGAAATCCTAGACGGCTTGCTGGCACGGGCAACGCACAAGCTTCTCTGGAGAGTGCTAAGTGGGCAAGTGCGATGGGGGAGGTCGAAGGTGGGTGACTCTTCTTGGGATTGCCAGCCAAATTAGTTCTTAGAGCAGATACGATTTTCACAGCATCCAAAAGGGCTCCACTCCCAGCAGGGTGTACTGTACAAACCCTTGGACGCTTGTCATTGGTCCATCAGTCACTGGGTTGTCAATAGGGCTAGTCTAGTTAGGCACTATTAAACTACGGTAAAATATGTGCCTATCATGGAATGAGGCTGCGGTTGTAACCTGATTCATTCAACGTCGTTGGGCCTTACTTTGGTTTTATCTAGAGCGGAAATTGACACTGTTTCTTCAAACACCTACCGAAGGGTAGTAGTTAGGGATGTACAGTAGGGATATCATTCATTTTCGTTTTCATTTCCAAAAACCTCTTTGTTTGGGGGAGGGGGTCCATAAAGGACGTTACGGTTTTCATTAAAAAAAATAATTTTTTATTTAAAAGAATTTTTAAAAAATCAGCGCCCATGCAGTGCACAGACTGGCTTCCCTTTTCCAAAATGACACCGATCCTGGTGGCACCATTTTGGGAAAGGGTCTGCATGTGCAGAATGGCCCCAGGGTCCGTTTCGTGCATGCGCAGGGATTTATTTATTTATTTTAAATATATAAAACAGGTTCAAATCAGGTACATCTCCTCCAGCTTGATGCTTAACTGGGAAACTTTTCCCCAAGGTTGTGAGGTAGCCCAAGGCTACCCAGTGAGCTCATTGGCTAAGGTGGGGTTCAAACCTTGGGCTCCCAAACTTGCACCTTATCCACTACATCACACTGGCTCACCCAGAATTGATTGCTGGGTAGATGGTGGAGCTGTGTAAACGCAGGGTGCAAAATAGGAGAGAAGGAAAGCAGATGACAGATTTGGGAAGAAGGCAGAAAAGTTGCAGAAATTGTCTCCTGAGTTGAAGGATGTTTTAGAGAGAGAGAAATGGTGCTTGGGGGCAAAAGCTCCCCCGTTGAACATCAAGGTGGAGGAGTGCCCGATTGGAATCTGTTTGCTTAGCTACAAAAAGAGTGAATCTATGTAGCAGAAAAGTGAGATTTCTCGAGAATCTAATTTTTCTCCACAGTTGCCACGGTGAGTAAGAAGACTGCTGTTTTGGAGGGGAGGAGAAGTAGTTTAATAAAGGGTAAATCCTCATCTGAGATGGAAGAACCAACTAGTGCTTCTTAGAAATGATGCCAGCTGCAAGCACGTCCAAGTCATGACTTGTGGTTAGTTTTGCAACGTGTAACAGCCTCACGTGTGTAGTCTCAAAAGTGGTTGTATTGTTTGTCTGGGTACATCATGTGATGAAACACAGTAGGGGGCTCTACAAGGCTCAGCCAATCACCCAAAACTCTGTCCCTGGGGCCCCAACAGCTGGCAAACTCCAGAAAAGCTTAGTTCAGCTGCCACCACTCAGACTAATGGTTCACCGCAAGAGTCCACACAGTCTGAGTTATGCAGACTCTAGGTGGTTACCCGTATGCATCTTCCCAAGGGCCCCCCTTTCCCTGGTTCTCCCTCTGGCCTTCTCCCAGGAGGCAGAAGCCATCGGAGAAACTCAGGGGAGTTTATCTTGGTCAATGCACAAAGCCTGTCAGATAAAGGCAGGTAGGAGGAAGTGGGTGGAGCATTTTGTCACTGGGGGTGGGCCGTGGCTCAGGTGGTAGAGCACCTGTGTTGCGTGTATAAGATCCCGAGTTCAATCCCCAGCATTTCCAATTCACCATCTATGATACCACGCCTGAGTGAGGCCTCTGTCGGAGACCCGGATTTGAAACCCTGCTGGTGTGTCCCTTTGTGACAATACTGGGCTAAGATGACCCACTGATCTGACTCCGTTAGACAGCACCTTATATCCACCTTCCTTTGACCAGAACTCTACCCCTGATCCGTTCTGAATCTACCCTGGACCCCATTTGGAGCTTGATTGTGACACTCACCTGGCTGATCTTGACCCCAGTCCTACTGACCCTCACTGTGCCCTGATCCTGTAAGATGTCTGGTCCCGAACTTGCACAGCTCTCAGGCCTGCTTCCCTATGTAAATATGACAATTAAGGAATCACCATGGTGTCTCCCCTCTCCCTTCATCACTTGGAGGGCTACGCTGTGACCCTAAATCTCATTGCATCCAGGTCTGCAAGAGAAAGTCCAAGCTCTAGTTATCCCTTCTCTTTTAGACCATGACTTCTGCCTACTGCATTCTGAGCACCTTAGAACTGGATCATGCATGCCTAGCTCCAATACCCCTATGGTCACCTTGAAATCTATTCTATTATGTCTCCCTGGAACCTCTCAATGAAAGCGAGCCTAACTCTTTATAATTACCGTGTATCAAAAGATTCTTACAGCCTGGACTCATCCCTGTTTTGTAGCCATTCCTGCATCCTTTCTATGGGGGGAAGAAACCCGACAACAAACCACAATCAGCGCTGGCTGATAGCTGCCCTATTGCAGATGAGGTCAGATTTACTATATTAACAATAGCCAATTTTTTTCATTAGTATTCTCTGTATTTGCATCCTTCCATTGATGCATTTCAGCTAATTTTTTCTTTTTCTTCTTCTTCCCTGATACACTGGGCTGACAATTTCAAGGACTTTTTGACAATAGCCTTTAAATCTCCCCCCGTTCCTTTTCTGGTCAGTATTCTGCATGCCTGTTCTGTTTAATAAGTTTCCTACTTGAGGGCTTTTATGCATCCAAAATTGTTTCAGTTTATGGGAGCTTTGCAGGGTCAGCAGCTGAAGGCTGCTCCCAATTTGAAGATGGAAAAAGACAGAGGCCCTGGAATGCCCCTGTGGTTTCCTAAGGAGGACTCTGACAAATATGCAAAATATAGACTAAGGAGAATGGCATTGGAGACAGGATGCATATATAATAGGGCTGAACCGAAAAGTAAAAAAATTATTTGCAAGTGTGTCTGAGCTTCAAAGGATCAGGCCTGAGTGGTCGACTAGTCCTTGGTAACACAGCCGAATACTCAGTACTTGGTAAACAATACTTAGTATTTTACTGAGTATTTTTCTGAGTACAGGGTACCAGGTCCCCTTATGTAGGGGCAGGAAAAGTCCCTGTAAAGGGGTATATAGCTCTGGCTCTTCTTCCTGCCCATTCCCCTTGCCCCCTTTGCTCAATTGACGGGTAACTGAGTACTGTACCGGGCCGGTTCCTCAGTTCTTGGTCAAACTAAGGCTGCTTTCAGACCGCCTCTCCCATATTCTGGCTGCAGAAGGGAATGCGCAGCCAGGATATGCATGGGGATCGGCTGGTCTGAAAGCCACCCCACCCCGCGGCTTTGCCGGCAAAGATACGCAGGGATGCAGAGCAGGAAATCCAACTCTGTATCCCTACGTGTGTCTGCCAGCAAAG
Source organism: Sphenodon punctatus (assembly GCA_003113815.1). NCBI lineage: Eukaryota > Metazoa > Chordata > Lepidosauria > Sphenodontia > Sphenodontidae > Sphenodon > Sphenodon punctatus. The sequence goes on along the minus strand of QEPC01012123.1, from coordinate 662,930 downwards.
CTGGGCGAGGGAAGGGGCTTTCAGACCAGCCCATCCCCACGCATATCCCTGGCTGCTCATTCCCTCCCGCAGCCAGAATATGCACGGGGTGGTGGTGGTGGGGAAAGGTCTGAAAGTGGCCTGAGTCGAGTACCGGGATACTCGGTAAAAACCAAGTAATTCCAAATACTGAGTTTCAGCCCTAGTATAGAACTGTTGTCAAATTGTATTTATTAGAATACTATTCAGTATTCATGATAGTAGTTCATGAGTCTGGCCCATGTTAAGACTATATACAAGTCTTTAATCGTTCTACAGTTCCAGTCAAGTATTCCCAGCCACTCTCTGTTTACCTAGCATAGTATGTAGATTGGGCTTCACCTACTAAGATGATTAATGTGTCTAGCCTCACCCATGTTGGGGAGCGGCTAGTTATGACAGTTAAGAACAGTTTTGGCAGTGCCCTTATTTTGGAAGAGGGAATGGTTTTAATGGAAGTAGGCAGAACCTCATTGCTTTGTTCAGAAGAGCATGAACAAAGGGGTTGAGAAATGTTTGGGGTGGAGAGTATATCAGTGTCCTAATAGACACAACACTGAGAGACCCCCATTGCCTGTGAGTAAGAACTTTTTGGCCACAGAAAATTAAAGTTCCCACAAAATTGCATAGCTCCAGGAGCTGGGATTTTAAGGGAAAAAACTCCCACAAATCATTGAGACTGACGATAAAATCACAAGAGTGAGCAAGGCTGTTTCCATGGTGCTCCTGATCGGAGTCTCCCCAAAGACTGTGCCTTCACTCTTTGCCTTCGACTCTCCCACTCCATGGGGAGCGGTCCCTGGCAAAGGGCATAATGTATAGATGAAGGAAGCACTGTGGTGACCTGATGGAACTATAGGGTTGGCAGGAAGGGACCTCCATGGTAAGGTTGGAAAGGCCATCTGGTTCAATCCCCTGCTCCAAGGCAGGGTATCCTGTATCTCCAGGATCCCATACAGATGCTTGTCCAGCAGCTTGACCATCTACACCTGATCTTTCTCAAATCCCTCTTAAAATTTGGATCTTCTGTTGCTACTGTAACATCAAGAACCCTCCTCTCTGCTCCTCCAGTGGAGGAAGAGCAGCATCGAGAAGGTAAGGGATTAGGGGGGAGCTAAGAGAGGAGCAAAGGGGCATCTCCATATGGGCAGTAGGCAGAAAAGAAGGGGTAGGTGGATACCATACAGCAGGGATGGGTGAAGGAGGGAGTGGAAGAGCCACCAAGTTCTACAGCAGCTTGGCCATGTGATGTAGATTCAGCACAGAGTTCAGATGAGGGCTCTCCACCCAACTCAGCCCCTGCTGGATGCGTGTGGTCCTAACTTTGGATTGTAGTGCTATTCCTCCCAACCTCCCTTTGCTTCTCTTTAAGGAGGTAGGTTTGCACTCCTCCCCTCCCTCTTTGTATCCAGAAGACGCGCCTTGTCCTCAAGGTTCTCCAAGGCCTTGCTCCTCCCTGTCTTTCTGCCCTTTATTTATTATTTATTTATTAGATTTTTTTGGCTGCCCCCTCCTGCCAAAGCACCAACAAACAAAATCCTAAAATATGATAAGTTAAGTACAACAATAAATAATAAAATACCAGTAACAATAAAAATATATTAAAAAACAAAAACAAAACACATCCCGTGCCAAAGCTACCCCCGCCCCCACCCGTCTCCCTCACCAAAGGCCCGGTGGAACATCCAGGTATTTCGCTGTCTATGGAACAAGGGGAGGTCTAAGGTCAGGCAGACCTCCAGCAGGAGGGAGTTCCACAGCCATGGTGTGGCCACCGAGAATGCCCTCATAGTGGAGACCCGGGGGACCTCAAGGAGGGCACCCCTGGATGACCATAGAGGCCAGTTCAGGACATGGAGGGTGAGGTGGGCCTGCAGAGAAGTGGGGCTCAGGCCATTTAGGGCTTTAAATGCGAAAACCAACACCTTGAATTGGGTCTGGTGGACTATTGGCAGACCGTGTAGAGAACGGAGCACTGGTACAATGTACTCACGGTGACTCGTCCCCTTAAAGAGATGAGATACCGCATTCTGCACCAGCTACAGTCTCTGGACCATCACCAAGGGTAGACCCCACATAGCGTTACAGTAATTTATTCTCGAGGTAATAAAATCACGGACCCATCTGGCCAGGTCCGTGTCTGAGATATACGGCTTAAGCCGTCACAGCAGATGAAAGTGGTGAAATACACCCTTGGCCACAGCTGCCACCTGGACATCCAGGCGGAGTGGTGGGTCTAGGAGCAGCCCCTAGACTATGGACCTGAGACACCACTATTTCCCATTACATTCTCTCCTGAAACTTTGCTTCTTCTCTGCTACTGCCCTTGCCCGCTCCAGACTTAATTACTTTCTAAATGGTCTTCATTCCTTCTTCCCAGGCTGCCCCCATGCCTGAAACTCCCTCCCATGATGCATACGCTCTGTTACCTTCCTCCCGATCTTCAAAACCCTCCTAAAAACCTACTTTTCCCATCGGGCTCCTCCTCACCCCATAGATTCCTTGTTAATGACAATCCATATTGAGGATCACCCTCCTCCCCTGTAACTAAGGCCAATTTTAGACCAGATGGTACCATGCAAGTCCACCCAGTGGACACGTGTGCTACTGCCTGTGTAAAAGTGATGGGGTGGGCATGTGCTCCCACAGCCCACGTGCCTCCACCAATCTCCTTACACAGAGCAACAAGGAAAAACCTGGGTTGCTCCGTTTGGGGACATGGGTGTCTGATGGGTGGATAGGGATGCACACCCATCTGCCATCATTGAAACCCTCCCCAACCCACTGGAAGTGCATGTGCACTTTACCGAGTGCTCACAGACCTTGCCCCCCCCCCCCGTGTCCATCTAAAATAGCCCACGTTAGGGATATGCACCTGTAAATTCTCAGCTTCAGGAATGTCTACCTGTCTCTCCCTTGTCTGTCTTAGATTGTAAGCCCTTTACGACAGGGAATTGTCTTTTATAACAACTGTTCAGTGTTGGGTGCGTTGCTGGCACTATATCAATAACAATTCAAGCCACAGTTTGTGCAGTGGGCACCAGTCGGAAGGCTTTGGGGGTAGTTTCAATCTTGGAAACATGGTTGGTAGTGGGACCATATTGGCACGTGGCCCCTTTCTCTGCAAGAAAAGGCTAAGAAGAGGGTTCCCCCCCCATGGATAAAGAACAGGCCACTCATGATTATAAAATCATGAGTGGTGTGTAACATTAATAGAGAACAGTTATTTACCCTCTCACATAGTTTTATGGAGTGTCCCCTAGTCCTAGTACTAACAAGTAGCAGATTTAAAACAAATAAAATAAAGTGTTTTTTCACTCACCACACAATTAACTTGTGGAATTTGTTGTCAAAGGAAGTGGTTAAGGGCAGTAGTATAACTGGGTTTAAGAAAGGACTGGATAAGTTTCTGGAGGATCGGTCCATTAGCAGCCGTTAGCCAGGTAGACTTGGGGAATGTAACCTCTTAGTGTCAGGAACTGGCAGTGAACACTAAAGCAGGGATTGTATCGCCCTATAGTGACGTGATGGGGACTTCTCCAGGTGACCAAGATTGGCCACTGTTGGAGTTGGGATGCTGGGCTCGATGGACCATTGGTCTGACCCAGTATAGCACTGTCTATGTTCTTAGGCAAACCTAGGCAGCAAGTCCGATTACATGGGCTGAAAAGAGAGCTCCCTTCCTCCTCTTTCCACAGTGTGAATGGTTCAGGGATGGACATCTGGAGTTCGTTGTGAATGATCTTTGCCTTCTTTTGGCTAATCAGACCCCATCCTATTATGCTAGAATAAATCGCTCAGCTTTAATGTTTGCCGTTTGGTTGTTTTACATGGGGGGAGGGAAAGAAATCTCATATGAGAGAAGAAATGGAAGGGAAAAAAATGCCTCCTTTGTTTGCAAGTGCATCAGACCCGACAAAAGTACATAATCCATGGATCATTGGCACGATCAACTGTAATGGCTCCAAAAGAGCCATTCTGTTAATGGTGCTGATGAGGATGTGCACAGCTCCTGCATACTAAAGAAATCTCATGAAACTTTCAACACAGTGGAGCTCCTCTTGCAAGTGAGAAGAGCGAGTGCTTATTGGCCTTTCGTTTCATTTTTCAAGAACTCTGCAATTTTAAGATTTTATTTAAGATGCAGAACATATTTGTCTAAACTTACAAAGGAGCCATTATTTGCAAGCGGGAAGTTGAAGCAATACAGAGCTGTTGTGGTCAGTGACTCAAACAAAAGGCAGCAAGATTAAATTTATTATGATATTAACTACTATTATTATTATCATCATCCAGCATTTATATAGCGCAAGCAATGTACCTGGCGCTTTACAAAATAATGCAATAGACACGGTCCCTGCCCTAGGACTTTCAGTCTGAGAGATGGGGGGTTGGGAGAGATGAAGGAAGGGGAACAGAGGGAGAGACAAGGAGTGTAACGTTCATGAAGATGCGAGGTCTCAAGAATGATGGCTGGCTGGTCCATGTGGTGAGGATATGAGTACACAGAGCTCAGGTAACAGATTGTACTGGATGGAGGGTATCAGCAGGAGTTAGGTGAGGGGAGTGAGGCATCGAGGAGGGCAGAATGGAAGAGGTGGGTCTTGAGGGATTGGAAGGTATGAAAGGAGGGGGCGAGGCGAATGTGGGCAGGGAGGGATTTCCAGGTGTGGGGGGCAGCAAGGGAGATGGGATGAAGGCGGTTAGGGGAGTGGGGGAGGCGTGGGAAGGTGAGAGAGGGAACAGAGGAGGAGCAGAGTTTGCGGACTGGAGTACAGAGAGAAATTAGTGTAGAGAGGTGGGGGAGCAAGGTTGTGAAGAGTCTTAGGCTGTTTTTAGATGTGCAGTGGGGGATCAGGCGTGGGAGCGGCGAAACAGTCGTGGCGCTGTTTTACACAAACCAGAAGCGGAAATTGTGTGTGTGATCGGCAACCGCGTATTCTTTGCCGACCGTGATTGAACCAGCCTGATTTCTCTGGGGGAACATACGCGGTCGGAACAGAATGCGCGGCCGCCAATCACGCGCACAACTTCCGCTTCGTGTAAAAGAGCGCCCTAGCTGTTTCGCCGCTCCCGCGCCTGATCCCAGCGCACGTCTAAGAACGGCCTTATAGGTGAAGACTAGGAGCTTGTGCAGGATTTGTTCAGGAAGACGGAGCCAGTGAAGAGACGAGAGGAGGGGCTGCACGTGGTCGAAATGACGGGCGAGGTGGATGACCCTGGCAGCAGAGTTTTGAACAGAGATGAGGGGAGAAAGGTGAGACCGGGGAAGGCTGGTGAGTAGGAGGTTACAGTAAATGAGGCGAGAGATGACCAGGGCATGTACAAATTATTAATTATTATTATTATTATTACTATCATTGCACCACCTAGCACTATACAATCGGTAGTTAGAGGCAGGTCCTCACCCCAAGGGACTTACAATCAGAGACACAAGGAAGGGGGAGAAAAGGAGCCATTCATGAAGTTGGGAAGTTGCAGGTGCATTTGCTTAGCGTAGTTACAGGAGAACTCTGAGAGAGGAGGCAATTTCCTCCTCATGAGAAGCTAGGGAAAGCCTGACGGAAGAGGTAGGTTTTTAGGCAAGATCTGAAGAGAATAAGCCACATAAGTGGGGAAAAGGCTGCTGATTTGTCCCATGGCCGGCTTGCAAATCTGTCTTTCCTGCCTCCCTTCCTAGAGACTTGGAAGCCATTTTCTGTGACCGCCGGACAGGTAACAAGAGGGGTGAACTCAGGAGTGTCCCGGAAAATCCGGGACCCTTGAGGGTGTCTTTAGACATAACGCTGTCCAGTGTTCTGTAACAGTGTCCTACCGTTAGTGTCTAGACAGACCGTCAACACAGTGTTCACCCCAAACACTGGAAATGAACAACTGCCGGGTCTTGACAGTAATCCGTGTTTGGGGTGAACACAGTGTTGATGGTCTGTCTAGACACTGTAAGGGTCGGACACTGTGTTATAGAACATTGAACCGTGTTATGTCTAAAGACACCCTGAGAGGTCTGGCTTCGGCTGTGCTGCCGGCCTCGCGCCTCCGTCCTGTGCAGCCCCTCCTGGGTGTGGACACCGCATACGGGAGGCGCTTCCACTTCCATTCAGCTCAGTCTCTGTCCAGCTGCTCCACAACAGGACAGGATGGGGGAGGGGGACCCACACGACCCATCCAGCTTGGGTCCTGTGGGTCTTCCCCTACTGCTTGGGCCCCCAGGACCAATGGCCCTCCTGTCCCTATGATAGCTATACGCTTGAAGGGGTACAGTATAAAAAATAAAATGTCTGTCAGAGCTCAGCCCTGAAACTGTGGCCGTAAGGCTTGGGTGACAGTTGCTGCTTCCTCGGCACCCCTGCTTGGTGTATGTAACGGCAGCCTTTCCACACTTATGTGGCTTATTCTCTTTCCCTCACGCACCTGTTACAGGGTGTGGCCACGCCCACCAACTTCCCGTTGGGCCCCGTGCCTTATATAAGGCATGCTGGGAGCTATAGGAAGTGGGTGGGGCTTCTGTTGTCATTTCCCTCTGGCTTGGCATAAACTTGGGCTGCCTGTGTCAGTTGTGTTGGTGAGCCTCCTTTACTGTTCTGTTCACATCTCCTTGTCCCTTGGTTTGTGTAGCACTTCCCCCCCTTCCCTGCCGTTGTTTGCCCCGCCTATTCCCTCTGTGTGGTGAAGTACTTTTTCTCCCTCTCTCATTGTTCCTTATCCTTCCCTCACTGGATGTGTTTGCTTTGTATCTTCCCTTGCACTTGTACTAGCCTTGTTTTCCTTACTACCCCAGGGATAATCTTGTCTCCCCTTACACCTTTAGGTTCTTGCCTTGTGGTGTTCTCCATAGCTGCTCTTGCCTCCTTGGGCATTTTTACACGCACCTTAAAGTGCTGGTCTTTCAATCTTCTGGGTTTTACAAGTCCACAAGTAAATTCTGGATGCATTCTTCACTCGCACACACTGCCCTGAGGCAGCCTAAAGTATCTGCAGCTGTAGATGTGAGGGGCTGCCATGGAAACCAAGTGACCACAGCTGCCTGGAGCAAAGCAGTTTACCAGGAGAACATTTTACACACAAAAGTTCTGGGAGAAGTTCTGTGCTGAAGTTGATCTGGGTGAGTGATTTAGACACACAAAGTTCAGGATGTAACAGCAAATATGCAGGAGAAATGTGTGTGTATTAAAACACCCATTGTTTGTGTTGGTAACCTTCCATTCAGTGAGTGTAGCTCCTGCATTAACTCACTGCTCCATGTTGGTCTTCTCTCTCCTCATGCCTTGAGTTGCTCCCCTGTTGTCTGTGTGTCCCTGTCCTCCTCGGCAGTTATCCTCCAAAGTTCCAGGTCTTCCTAGCCCTGTCATATTCTCTATTGCCCCAGTCTTCCTACCACCAGTGTTTGTCAAGTCCAGCATTGACTCCCTGTTACACCTCCCCATTTCTCCACTGCTTGACATCTTGTCCAGCCTTGGGTTGTTACCCCCTATTTCATCTATAGCCTGTGTCTGATTCCCATTACCCCATGCCAATCCTCCTACAGCCCTTGATCCCATCAAGTCTCATGTATCTTTATTTATTATTATTATAAAAATTATTAGCCGCCCCCTCATGCCGAGGCATCCGGGGGTGGCGTACAATAAACATTCTCCACAATAAAACTCGCTACTCCCTTCCTGACCCTGTATACTCTTCTGGATCCCAGTTTCCTGCTGCGTTTTTAAAAAGGCATGGATAAGTTCTTGGAGAGGTAGGTCCATTAATGGCTATTAACCAAGTAGTTTATGGGATGAACTTCTTACTGTCGGGAGCTGGGAGTGAACAATGGGGAATGGATTGCCCATTGTGACTGTTGGTTCTTCTCCCATGCGATCGAGATTGGCCACTGTCGGAGACAGGATGCTGGGCTTGATGGACCATTGGTCTGACTCCGTACGGCACTTATGTTCCGGTCTCTTCCAAAGCGCTGGCTTCCAGCTCCCTTTCCTTGACCTCGGCGATGAGCTGTAAGCTCCCTTAGGCCAGATTCTCCAGCTCTCATGCTGAGCATTAAGTCTCCTTGATACTGGAGAAGGGTTGAAAGGTTTCTCTTACCTAGTTGTTTGTTACCCTTCTTAGCCCTGCCTTGGCCATCGCATTTGCCTCTTCCCAGCCCCTAGCAGCAGCAGCAGCAGTAGTATCATCTGAAATTCTCATTCCTGTCTGAAAGAGAGCTCTGTGTAGCAGGGATGCTTGCATGCTTTTGCAAACAGAGGTTTGTCCCAATAAAAGGTACCTTAATATTGTCCTGCTCCTGGCACCAAACATGGAACAACAGAGGTCTTGCCGGTGCTGGAGGACCAAGAAAACAAAGCATGGTGTTCCTATATTTTCAACTTCATTTCAACCACTCTGTTGGCTACCAACCTGCCCTTGAGGCTGGGATCCCAGGGGTCAAATGCTTTAAGCCCCGCCCACTTTGTCATTTCCTGGGCCAGCTGCTTGCTGGGAACTTTCTGCTTGTAGACAATGACTCCCATCTCTCATTGACTGAGTCTGTTCTCCACTGCAGTATAGAAGGGAACGTGACTGACCCCTTTACTAGCGGCTATGCAGGTTTATAGAAGTGTATTTAACAGCGTTTGAATATTGTAGTGTGGTGTAGCTTTAAGCATATTTTGGAGTTCCTTGACCTCCGCTTTTATTATAATGTCACATGGGAAGGGGGTGGGGTGGGAGGAGACAGTCCAGTTATTAAAAGTGGGGAGGGAGGGGCATTAGTCACAATTGGTGTCAAACACAAAATAGCAATGTTTAGAACAACACCATTTTGTAGTGGAGGGGTGTAAAATAAAGGAACTGTCCATGCCATCGGTCACATGATTTCTTGTTGCTAATTGGTCAATTATGTTTCTGTTTGAAAGCATGGTATACATTTTTTGCATATAATCCTTCATTACTGTTATCAAAAATGGCCCTTTGCCACGCAGCCTGTGGCAGCTGGTAGGGCGGTGTGTGTGTGTTGGAAGGTTTTGGGGCTGGAGAGGTTTGGGAGGGACAGCTAGTGGTGTGTTGTTGGAGTCTTGGGCAGGGGGAGGTTATCGTGTTGGGGGGGTTCCGGTGGGGTTTTATTGAGTGGGTTGGAGGGAGGTTACTATTCTTGGTTTGTCTTGCCCTCCCCCCAGTGAGAGTGGGGGAGGAGGGTGGGATTGGGTTAGGGTGGGGGGGGTTTGTCCCCCCTATGAAGGGGGTTCAACCTCTATACAAAGGTCTTTGTGTGCCCCTCTGTGAGGGGGGGGCTTGGAGGGGCCACCTAGTGAGAGCAGGTAGCAGGTGGAGGGGGTGGGGCTCCCCCCAGTGAGAGTGGGGGAGGAGGGTAGGGTTGGGTTAGGGTGGGGGGGGTTTGTCCCCCCTATGAAGGGGGTTCAACCTCTATACAAAGGTCTTTGTGTGCCCCTCTGTGAGGGGGGGGCTTGGAGGGGCCACCTAGTGAGAGCAGGTAGCAGGTGGAGGGGGTGGGGGTCCCCTCTGCCGGGGAGGTGGAGCAGCCTAGGGTTGAGGGCTGAGACTGAGTGGATTGTGTGTGTGTGAGAAACAGTCATTGGGGTCGTGACGGGGCGGGGGAGATATGGTTCCAATGGGGGTGTTTGGAGATCTGCAGGGCTAGTGAGGTGTTTAGTGTCTGTTCCCCGAGCTGTCATCCTGGAAGATGGGGAGGTGGATGAGGATCGGAGGCCCCTTGGGTCAAGGCTCCTGCTGCAGAATGCAAGGTCAGTGGCTAATAAATCAACGGCCCATGATTTAATTCTGGACTAGGTTGCTGACCTTGTAGGTCTTACGGAGACCTGACTGGACATGGAATCCGGGCCTATTTTGGCAGACCTTGTTCGACTGGGTACTCCGTGCAACATCAGCCAGGGCTTGAGGGATGGGGGGTGGGTGGGCCTTGTTTTTAGGGAGTCGTGGACTGTGAGGAGGTATCCAGTGCAATTAATACCAGGGATTGAGGCCCTTCATCTGGTGATCGATTTGACGGGGACAGATTTAGAGCTGCTGCTGGCTTACCGTGCACCTTCCTGTCTAGCAGTGTCCCTCTCCACTCTAGCTGAACTGGTGTCGGAAGTGGTGTTGGGCTCCCCGAGGACTTTGGTCCTGGGGGACTTCAATATTCACATCGATGCTGGTCTTGCGGGGGCAGAGTGTGAGTTTATGGCTGCCATGGCAACCATGGACCTGTCCCAAATGGTCATCGGTCCAACACATGGTGGGGGGCATACTCTCAACCTGGTGTTTTGCACTGACCTTGTGGCGGGGATCTGTTGGTGGGAAAGGTATCAATAATGCCCTTGTCATGGATGGATCATTATCTCCTCCAGGCCAGGCTGCCAGCACGTGTCTACCCCCGGAGAGGTGCAGAGCCTTTTCGATTGGCTCGCCCCCGGAGACTGATGGAACCAAATCGGTTCTGGACTGCACTGGGGGAATTCTCCTCTGATCTTGATGGCTGTTTGGTCAAGGACCTTTGTTCTCGCTTGGAACACCTTGCTGGTGGAGGCCATCGACCGGATGGCTCTGAGGCGTCCGCTCCCTTGACTCCGGCACCGCAGGTTACTTTGGTTCACTGCGGGGCTGTGGTGCTTGAAGCAGGAAGGGCAGTGGGTAAGAGTGACGATGGTGCTGTTCTCAGGCTGAAGCTGACAGGTTGCATCATAGAGCTAGTTTACAGACCTATGCCGTGACCATGAGGTCGCAAAGTCTCATCCAGTGGAGCTGTTCTGGGTGGTGAGGGGGATGGTCAGTCCGGCTTCCCTCCACCTGGGCATGGAATCTTCCAGGGCCCACTGTGACATGTTTGTCAGCTACTTTGCAGATAAGATCACTCAGATTCACCATGACTTCGGTGCTTTCTGCAGAAGGATGAAAGTCAGAGGGTGTGGAAGCCCTGTCTGGTCTGTTTTCATGGGATCTGTTTCAGGAAGTGCTGCCAGCGGGGGCTGTGGAAGTTTGGGGAGCGGTTAGGGCCACCTGTTGTGAACTGGATCCGTGCCCATTCTGGCTGGTTAAGGCCTGCCGGGAGACATTAGGGCCATTGCTGGTGGGGGTGATCAGCACCTCCCTTTGGAGAGGGTAGAATGCCAGAATGTTTTGAAGGAGGTGGTGGTCCAGCCTCTGGTCAATAAAACATTGCTTGACATTGATTCGCTCACCAGCTACCAGCCAGTCTCTAACCTTCCCTTTTTAGGGAAGGTTGTTGAACGGGTGGTGGCTTAACTGGTCCAGGAGCATCTGAATAGCCTCAGCTTCCTAGACTTCTCCCAGTCTGGCTTTCACCCAGGGTATGGCACCGAGACTGCGCTTGCGGCCTTGATCAACGACCTGCGCCGGGAGATGGACCAGGAACGTTTGACCTTACTGGTCCTATTGGATCTCTCGGCTGCTTTTCACACAGTTGATCATGGGCAGGATTGGGTGGGACAGTTGTACAACGGTTCTGTTCCTACCTAGATGGTACGACCCAATGGGTGGCGCTGGGGGATAAGTCCTCTTCCCCCCACCCCCGTGACCTCTCATGTGGTGTCCTGCAAGGTTCTATTCTGTCCCCACTCGTGAGGCGGTTCAGAGTGAATTGTTGTCAATATGCTGATGACACTCAGCTGTACCTCTCATTTTTATCAGACCCAGGCCTGGCAGTCTCTGTGCTTCCCCAATGTTTGATGGCCGTGGGGAACTGAATGAGGCAGAGCCGACTGAAGCTTAATCCTGACAAGATGGAGGTAATGTTGGTGGGGAGAGTGGTGGGTGTGACTTCCCCATCATTGACGGGGTTTGTCCCCTGCTGGTCTCCCAGGTGCAGAGTCGAGGGGTGCTCCTGGATTCCCGGTTCTGCTTGGATATGCATGTGGAGATTGTGGCGAAGGGGGCTTTCTGATAGTTACATCTGGTTCGGTGGCTTCAGCCTTATGTCTTAGACTCTGACCTGGTCACCATCATTCATGCTTTCGTTACCTCAAGACTGGACTACTGCAACACGCTCTACGTGGGGCTACCCCTGGTGATGGTCTGGAGGGTGCAGCTGGTGTAGAATACGGTGGCCCAGCTCCTTACAGGATCAGGTTGCCGGGAGCACATTATACCAGTGCTCTGTTCTCTGCACTGGCTGCCTATTTTCTTCCAGGCCTGATTCAAGGTGCTGGTTCTCACCTTTAAAGCCCTACATGGTCTCGGACTGACCTATCTGCGGGACCGCCTCACTCCCCAGGTCCTCAATTGGCCCCTGCGGTCTGTTGGGGGCAACTTCTTGGAGCTGGCCCGAGTAAATCGGTGGGTCACTATGGAGAGGGCATTCTCGGTGGCCACACCTCGGCTGTGGAACTCTCTCCTGGAGGAGGCTCGTCTGGCCCCGGACCTGCTGACTTTTTGTCAGGCTTGTAAAACCTGGCTGTTCCGCCAGGCATTTGGTGGAGGGAATGGATGGAGGGAGAGGTGGGTTGGGGGGGGTGGATTTGAGGGCTAGGGTGGGGGGGGTTGTTTATGTTTATTTTTATGGATTCACCATGTGGTTCTATATTGTTTGTTTTAAATTGTAAGCTGCCCCGAGCTGCTCTTCAATAGGGGCGGGGTATAAAATTGTTAAATAAAGAAAAATGTGTGTGTTAGGGGGAGGCTGGGGGTAAGGATTGTGTGACAAACTTCTTGGAAAGGGAGTCTGGAGTAGAGAAAACTGTGACAAGAAGTTGAGTGTGTTGTGTTTAAAATGACAAAAAGTAGGTCATACTCTATGCAAATCCCCCCCCCAAAACATTTGGTCGAACAAAAAACCCAACCCTCTTTCTTTGGGTTTCACTCTGTCACTGTTAATCACTGGATCTGCCAACTTTCCTTCACTCTTCAAGGAGCCTTCCTTGATGCACTGTTCTGATGGCCTGCTGCTTTGGGTGAAAAGCGAAGGCTGGAGCTTTGTCAGCCATTTTCCATCTGAGCAGGGTAAGCTGCTCTTTCCAGCTTCTATAATGTGCTGTGCCCTGTTTAGTTTTCTTTTTATGCCCACGGAGGGAGGCGGCACAACTTCACACACTCAAATTTGTTGTGTACTATTGAAGGCATGTCATTTTTTCCATTACAAGTTTGTACTTGTTTTTCTCTCTCCCAGTACATCACAACGGTTAAGAGAAATGAGAAGATGGTTGAAATTTTCAAAAGGATTGGAAAGAAATGAAGTTCCCTAGGATCGATGGAAAATCTCAATCACTAGGTAAGGAACGCTCTTATATTAGAATGATCATCATCTTTGTTAGTGGTAGGTCATGATGATAGGGGGCATTTTTACACACACCTTAAAGTGCTGGTCCTTCAATCTTCTGGATTTACAAGTCCACAAGTAAGTTCCTGGATTCATTCTTCACACAAGCGCTGCCCTGAGGCAGCCTAAAGTAGCCGCAGCTGTAGATGTGACAGGCTGCCATGGAAACCAAGTGACCACAGCTGCCTGGAGTAAAACAGTTTACCAGGAGAACTTTTTACACACAAGTTCTGGGAGAAGTTCTATGCAGAAGTTCAAAGATCCAGATGTTTAAGATCTGGGTGAGTGATTTAGACACACAGGATGTAACAGCAAACATGCTGGAGAAATGTGTGTGTAAAAACACCCGATGTCAGGCCTCATCTTTTGAACTCTTGCCCTCAGGAATTCAGGGACAGTGGCTGACCCATCAGCACCACCACCTGCCTCTAGTATAGCTGTTCCCCTCCATCCCACGAGTCTTTCCTGCCCCACCCCATCTGCCAGTCTCTAGAGCTTGCCCTGCCTCCCACCTTCCTGATTGGTTGGCTGCCGCCGGGTAGAACGCACTTTTGTTCCTGCCACATGTTGTTTGTGCTTTGTTCTCCTTCTGGGCTTGGTCCCTAGTTCTACTCTTGAACCCCACTACCCTGACTTCCTAGGTAGCCCTCATCCTGTGCCCCTGACGTGAAGAAACTCAGGTGTGCTAAAGTACTAGGGGAGGAGATGGCACTTATGTATAGCTGAAAACTCTTTTTAAAAAAACCCACATTATATGCAAGAGCTAAGGATATGTCGACTGTATGTCTTGTAAAACATTTTGGGTGCTGCTACAGTTTGAATATTTGTAGACGTAATTCCCTCCTCCCTTCTTGTGTCCTTTTTGCAGCCCAGCTGGGGTAGTAATTACTCTGATAATCTTAGTCATTCGGTATTGCAACAAACACCAATATCCGTGTTCTGTACACATTAAAATCTGTGGGTGATGTGCTTGGCGACAATGTGCTGTCCTTACTGGTTCCTTGTCTTTCAGTAGTTACGGGCGTTTTGTCATTCCTGAGTCTATTTCCTATTTCTTTCATCTTACCCTTCCTAACCTCAAAACTTTGTGTCTATTTCGTTGTAAACCATCATGACTCATTATGAAATGCAGTAGACTAAGAGCTACTCAAACATAAGGAAAACAATTGAAGGTAGGTGGAAGCAATGTTGAAGCGTTGGGATGAGTGGCGTGGAAACGGTTGTCAATGAAAGATTGTATTATTAAATAAAAGCACGGGTGAAACAGGATATCAAAGCCCATTAAGATACGCCACCTTCTCGCACTTGCCAGGAGAGAGAGCTCTGTGAAAACAGGATGCTTGCGCACACACTCGACAACAGAAGTTAGTTGGATAAAAGACTTCATCTACTTTACTCCTTTCACTTCCCTTGTATTTTCCATTCTTTCGGAGTGAGGATTTTGGCATCCTAAACACAGAGATAAAACATAGATGTCTGTTATCCTGGACATGACAGTTTCCTTGGTAGTACAGAGCTTTAGTTAAATAGTTTTAAACTAGCCGGTGCTTCAAAGACCTAGCAACACGAAGCTAGGGTATCCACAGCAGCGTCATTTCTTGTACCTTTGGGGATTTTGTGTCTGTTACCGCTGATCTTATAATGTATGCCTTAGCGTTTATAACTCCCACCAATATGGGGCATATTCACTTACAAGGAGCAGCAGTAAATTCACTAAAACCAGGCAAATTAACAAAAAGCTACATTTCTGGGCAGTTCACTAGCTATTTCAGTATGCTGCAAAAAATGTTTGACGCCGATAAAGTAGGTGTCTTCTTCATCCTTGGAGTTTGGGCCACCAATTTATAAGATATTGTCACTACCTTTTCTCGCCCTAAAGTATCACAAATAATGATTTTAACCAAATGTCACCTCAGAACTACCAACCAAAATGGGACATAATTGACAGTATCAGAACACACGTCTAAGCTATTTTCATTGTTGCTTTGATTTATTTGCTCATTTATTTGAACGTATAGCCCACCCTATCCCAAAGGCTCAGTGAGGGTTAGGATGTGGGACCAAAATACAGTATATAAGTACCTTCCCACGCCTAAAACGTCACCCTCCTAAAGTCTATCCCTGCTCACTGAATGTCCTGCCTGATTAGGAAGGTCTTATGTTGCCTCCGAAAGGTGCTCTGGCTTGGGTTGGCCCTATTTCCAAGGGAAGGGGGTTTCAGAGTTGTTTTTAGCAGGAAGCGTGCCACATTTTTCCTCTTCCCCACCCAGTAGGATGACTTGGAAAACACAGAGTGGAAAACTTCCCCTCATCGGGCCTCAGGAGAACCTCTAAAATACGAGTAAGGAAGGCTAGCCAGCGTGGAGGAAACTTTATGCAAAACAGAATACAATCTCGGCTTACAGTACTTTTTGTGGCACACATTTGAGGAAGCCACAGGTCTGTATCTCACTAAAATCCTAATAAAGGCTTCGTGCCCCATGGTTTATCCTGTGTCACAAGGCGTGCGTCCATTATATTTGAGCTGGAGGGAAGATCAGCAAGGAGCTGTCGCACAAGTCTGTTCAGAAATGTTAGTCTAGACATTTTGGTGGGCTCATTTCAACAAATGGGAATTTTTATCTCATGACCTGTATCTTAGGTGTCAAACTTACACACGTAAATTTCTACACCCCCACCCCCAAGGCTCAGGGTGACTTATGATATACCAAAAACACACACAATCCTATAAAAATCCCCATTAAAAACCCTTCTCAACCCTATCCCTTCCTGACAAATGCCTGTGTTTTTTTTTTTTATTTTAAAAGGGCTTATATTACTTCCCTAAGGTGAGTCAGCTTGGGCTTAGACAAATCTCCAAGGGGAGGGAGTTCCATAATTGTGGACAGCCACCAGCTATGCCTCGTTGCATGTCCTTGTTGTAGAAACTTGGCAGGTGAATGGTACCTGCAAGAGGGCGATAGTGGCTGACCTCTGAGGCTGCAATGGGACATAAAGGAAGAGGTGGTCTTTCAGATACTTGGGCCCAAGTCATTTAGGGCTCAAGACTGAGGTAACTCCTATAATTCCATAGTCCACTGAAAGGTTGGGTCCTCCTCATACCTAATAGGAGGGCATTAGTCCAAGATGGGCACACAAGCACATCTCTTACGGGGTATGTCTGCTTCTGTCCGTGCTCTTACGGGGTATGTGTCTTCTCCTGTTGGGGCTGAACCTGATCCATTTTCTTTCAAGTTCAATATAAATATTAGTTTTTATTCTCTTGGGGATGAATTTAACTTTCTACTTAGATGTTTATTTGTAGATTTCTGTTGTTAGCATTTGTATAGCACCAGCTGTGTACCTGGTGCTTTATAGAACAATAAGATAGATGCGGTTCCTGCCTATGGCTTACAATCTAATAGACATGGAGGGGGGAGAGAAGGAGAGGGGACATAGGGAGAGACAAGGGATAAATAACTTTCAAGTGGATGCGAAGTCTCAGGTGCACGTGCTTGGCTTGGTTGCAGTTAGGCAGGTGTCTGCGGGGAGGGCAGACAGTAAATATTGCAGGGAAAGTTCTAACAGGCGTCAGGAAAGACGGTGAGGAAGAGGTGGGTTTTGAGGAGGGATTTGAAGGTGCGGAGGGAGGGGGCAAGGTGGATGTGGGCAGGGAGGGAATTCCAGGCATGGGCCTGGGGGGCAGCAAGGGAGAAGGGACGAAGGTTAGGGGAGACGAGGGAGAGTGAGGGAGGGGGCAGAGGAGGAGCGGAGAGTGCGTAAGGAGATCAGGGCTGAGAGGTAAGGGGGAGCCAGGTTGTGAAGGGTTTTGTAAGTGAATACCAGGAGTTTGTGAAGGATGCATTAGGGAAGGGGGAGTCAGTGAAGTGAGGAGAGGAGAGGCTGTGCGTGATTGAAGTGACGGGCTGAGTGGATGATCCTAACAGCGGAGTTTTGGATGGAGATAAGGGGAGGAGGCCAGTAAGGAGGAGGTTGCAGTAGTCAAGGCGAGAGATGACGTGAACAAGGGTTTTGGCTGAGGAGACTGAGAGAAAGGGGCAAATCTGAGCAATGTTATGGAGGGCAAAGTGACAGGACTTGGTAACAGAGTCGATGTAAGGTTTAAAGGAAAAGTGAGTGTCAAAGATGAAACCCAAGCTAGGGGGTTGGGGAACGGGACGGATGGTGACCCCCATCGATAAGGATGGACAGGGAAGAGGGAGAGGAAGGGTAGGGAGGAAAGATAAGGAGTTCAACCTTAACCATGTTAAGCTTGAACTGACGTTGGGACATCAGGCGGAGATATCGGAGAGACAGTTGATGAGGTGAGCTTGGACAGAGGGGATGGAGAGAGAGAGTTGAGTGTCGTCAGCATAGAGGTGATATTGTAATCTGTGGGAGGCAATGAGTTTGCCAAGGGACAGGGTGTAGATAGAGAAGAGGAGAGGGCCCAGGACAGAGCCTTGGGGAACCGGTAACTAGAGGGGTCGAGGGTGGACTTTTTGAGGGTGGGAGAGACAGTGGCATACTTGAAGGCGGAGGGGAGGGAGTCAGTGGAGACGAGTCGCCTCGAAGTGGCGAGGGTATGCACAGAGTGAGCCTCGAGGGGGGGGGGGGAAGGGAAAGGGGCTGGAATCGACAGGGGTTGGCAAGGAGAAGGTCCACGCCTCCACCCCAGCCTTCGGGGCGGGAAAGGTCCACGCCTCCACCCCAGCCTTCGGGGCGGGACCAATGAGAGAATGAAAGGCCTCCAGAAGAGAGGGTGACAGAATCAGAAGGAGAGATCCAGGTTTCTGTAAGTGCAAGGAGTTGAAAGCGGCAAGAAAGGAAGAGGTCGTGAATGAAGGGGGCTTTGTTAATGGAAGAACAGCAGTTCCAGAGGGAGCAGGAGAAGGGGAGTTGATCACGGGAAAGGCAGGGAATGTGACTGAGGTTGGGGGAAGTGGAGTGTTGGGGCTTGCAGGGAATGGTTAAGGGGGTGAGGGGGAGGAGGGGGAATAGGCAAGGTGAAAAATAAAGGGTGGGGAGGTTGGAGAAAGAGTGTTGGAGGGAGAATCAGGGGAGACAGCAGCAGTGGGAGAAGGAGAGGAAAGCTGGAGGGTGAGGGAGATAAGGGGAGACGTTCCAGTGGTTGGTATTCACGGCAGCAGAGGGGATAACCAGGTCTGCGGATGGCGTGGGAGAGTCCGAGCGAAGGCCAGTGGCGATGTGAGTGACGGCTGGAAGAGGCTGGGTTGCACGGATGTCGTCACTGGCCTGGGTCCTCGTGGGTCTCGCAACGGCCCCCAAAACGGCCAGTGCCCTTTTGTCGCCGCCCTCGGGGTAGAGGCAACTTAAATGGTGGCTGGGAGAGAAAGCTCCCAGGAGTTCAATTTCCTGCAGGGAGCAGAGCAGGAAGCAAGCTGGTTATTACCCTGAATATTTTACTTTTGTCCTTTTTTCTTCCGCTGCAAGCATTCACTCTCTTTTTGAAAACAGCCAATTTTACTCTCTCCCAGAAGGGCAAAGATTAAGGGTGTCAATGCAAAAAGGAAACCCATTTTATAAAGTCAGATAGGAGAATAAAAGGTTTTGTTTTATTTTTGCTATTCTGCTACTTACTACCACAAACGTGTCGAACACCATCCTGCACCGAGTGATTTAATGTTAATTGCATACAAATTCATTATTACTACCAAATTTTTAAACATATCCAACGTGTAAATGTAGAACACTTTGGGTTTTTTTTTTACACCTCTGTCAACAAGTCCCTCATTATTCATGTTTCTGATTTTATTTGTGGGAAAAATTGAACAATGTATTTATTATTCATGATGTGAGAGATTGCTTTTTATTTGTCTCTATTGCTGCTTAACTCCTTGGTGATGGTAGGTCTAGCGCAACAGCCATCTGTTGTAATTCGACACATTGCCTGGCATTTGTTGTACTTCAGCATATTGTATGTAGCAGTCTGGCAAACCTTTCCGCTTACGAAGAAGGGGTAAAGCGTGTATGCTAGACATCTAAATCAGTTTTGAAAAGTTGCTTAGGATGTAAAGATGTCCATCTCCTCCTGGATTTTTACTAACCCAACTAGCTATCCAACTAGTTGTCTCTAGGCTTAGGATGGGCACGATGAAGCTGGCTAAAAGCTTTGTCAGGGCAATAATGCTGCAAAGATTTTGACTTGGAAACTTTGGATCTAAACAGCCTTGGATTTTGTTTCAGCAGGCATGATTAGAACCTGAGTCATATCCAGATATTGTGTCTGATTGGCATAACAACGTGGGGTTGGTCCGCTCTTAATGCACCCAAGCAGGTTCCTCTGGCCCCGGTCTGCCCGCGGGGTGTCCCCCTACGCTCTAGAGTTGTGGGTGATTGTCCAATGCTCTAGGCTGGTGCCCGAAACTCAATGATGTTGCCGGGACAGCAGCCAGCCAGGAGTGGACCTGCAGCACGGGTCCGCCAAGGAGACAGAAGCTCCACTCTGGGCCAGGGCCCTGGGTTTGGCCAGCCTGTTCCACTGGTGGCGCTCTTGAAATTTTCCAGAGTTCTGTATGCACGGTTGCCTTTGCCTGCTTGGCTTCCACATCTGGCGGGTTGGCTTCAGATGGACCGGGTAGCCCAAGGGTGAAGCAGGCTGACCCAGCCACCCCAAGAGCGGCTGTCTATCTGTTGACACCCTCTGAGGGCATCCATCCTACAGTCCAATTTGCTTTTGAAGTTTGGTGCAATGACTCAATCAGCCCTCTGGTTCTCCAGATGGTTCTCCACAGGATATGAAGGCTGACTAGTCACGTTTCAAATACTCCTCAACCAGTTCCCTGAGAACCTGTTGATAAATATTATCTGGCCCTTGAATCATAAATATTTAAATTATCTAAATATTCTTTTACCTGCCTCTTATTAATTCTGCTGCTTGATATTCCCATAGCCTCATTAATATTTATCTCACTAAGCTTCATGCTGCCTTCATCTTTTTATATTAAAGAATGAGGGGGGAAAATGTACATTCAGCATTTCTGCTTTCTACATGGCTGTAATTATTTGGCCATCCCCATGATTTTGAAATGTTATACCCCTTTGTCTTACTGCTGCCCAAAATGTATTTATATAACTTTTCTCAATTCTCGTTTGCTCCCTTTAA
The DNA here is from genome assembly GCA_003113815.1 of Sphenodon punctatus. Lineage (NCBI taxonomy): Eukaryota > Metazoa > Chordata > Lepidosauria > Sphenodontia > Sphenodontidae > Sphenodon > Sphenodon punctatus. Next base: position 642,546 of record QEPC01012123.1, on the reverse strand, counting down.
TTTATATTTCCTTTTGCCTTCTTGCTTCCTTTATTGCTAGGAACTGCTACCTTGCCTCCTGGCTTCTCGCAATTTTCACTTTATATTTTCCTTTGCCAACTTCAGCTCCTAACAATGAGCCTGCCATTACAATAGCTTATTGTAAAGGGATGTTTTGACGTAAAACTTGTGTAGTCAAGTATATCTGATGGCCTGCTCAAAGTATCCCATTATGCACTGTCTGTAGTTTCCATAAACACGCAGATACAAGAATGATCAGCCCATATCTGAGGAGTGGTTCAACGTTGGTGTTGGGAGAGTACAGTTCTAATCCTGCAAATGTGTCTGCTTGCTTAATCTTAATCACATTGGGTAAAAACAGACATGATGGTAGCCTGCTTAGACCCTCTTTGGGCTGCATGCCACCAGCACATCTGTTTTGGTGCTGCCAGATGTTGTCCTGCTTCTGCCCTCGGGAGTGTTGGTGGCTAACCCAGGCTGTCACCCTGGGAAATATCCAAGATCACAGCCCGGACTAAGGACTGTTCATGCAGGTCAAAGCAGGCTAGCATGTCTGCAGTTACAGCATACCCAGGTCAGGGGTTGCTGTCACTGGCCACCAGGGCTGTCTGTTATGGTGGGGGGCAGGTGCTGGGACCAGGGCTCAGGTAGGACCGCCCGTTCAAGCATATGTTTGTGCTCCTTGGCCCTACCTGGGCCAAACGAGTGGCGAGACGGCTCTCCGGATTCCAGCAATGTCCGTTCATTGCCCCAATCTGACCCTAGCCGTATTGCCCACAATATTCTGTCTGGGAGAGGGGTCCGGCCTGTTTTTACGAATCAGTGGTCCCATCTGAACTGTTCTTGGCCTGCTGTCCACAAAGCACTAACTCAGAGCTTAGTTTATGGCATTTAAGTTCAGGGAGGGGGCTGCGGCCTGAGAAATGTTTACAGCAGGTGTGTACACCACCAAAATGTGACAGACCAAAAAAATGCTGATATGGGTCATTTCAGGGTTGGAAACACACGAGTTTCATTTGGCTTTCATTAAAGACTTTTACCCCACCCCCTGCGTTCTCCACAATATTGATTAAATTGCATGAAATCTTGTCTTGTAGTCAGCTGTAGATGGTAGGGGTGGGACACCGGGGAGAGTACCGGATTTACTGGTATCGGATCTCCCCAGTGTCAGATTTATCGGTACTGGCATACTGGATTTTTAACATTGGCCGCGTACCTTTTTTTTACATTGCAGCCATTATTTCAATGGCGATCAATGCAAAAAAACCAGTAATGCACCCAATGTTAAAAATCCGGTATGCCGGTACGGGTGAATATTGGATTATCGGATTAATTCGATACTGATATTCCCACCCCTAGTAGGCAGGCAGGGTGGTCCAGTAGTTCGGTTCTAGATAGAAACTAGGGTTTATTTCCCAGCTCTTAACAAGCTTTGGGGCAGACTTGGCCTCTGACAACTTAATTTCTTTTACAAATTAAGTAATGACTGGCTCTGAGTTAGCCCCGCTGAAGCCCTATAGGGTGCTCTGGAGTTATCCCTATGGGACTCAATGGGACTTTGCCAGAGTAAGTGCTTTGTGGCTCATGACCTTGGCCTGAAAATTCAGGCAACTGTTATGTGTTTACAAGAGTAGGGTCTCTATTTCAGTGTTCTGCAAATGGCAAACAGCAAGCCAAGATGTGAGTTGCCCTGGTTTTGACTGGATAAGCCAAAAGGAAAAGATTTGGTTAAGAACTGATCTCGAAATATCTATGATCAACATATCACTTCCTAAAATCTGCAATTTGTATATGTATGTATGTAGCTGGATTTTTATCCCACTCATCCCTCAAAAGGTCAGGGTAGCTAACAGCAACATGAAAAATGCATATAAGATGCAGAAATTAAAACCACATATGAAATGCCTGTAAAGAACCCCAAATGCTGACCCTGCTTGTTGAATGCCAGGCCTTACACTGGGTGTTATGCTGGCTCTGGAAGATGCTAAGGCTAGGGCTTTGGTGAACATCCATGGGAAGGGAGTTCCAAAGATGTGGAGCAGTCCCCAAGGATTGGATCTGGTGTAAAGGTGGAACTTGGAAGATGGAACTTGCAAGAGAGCACTCTTGGCTGGCTTTGGAGGTCATGAGGGAGGAGGTGGTCCTTCCGATATGAAGCACATGGGTGGTCGGAACCAGCACCTAGAATTGTGCCCAGAACGTTATTGGCAGCCGTATGCTGCTTGCAAAGAGTTCCAAATATAACCTTGCATGAAGCCCTTTTGATTTTTGAGCTGCTCTTATACAATGTAAACACTCCTGAATGCCAAAGAAAATTGCACCAGGAGGAGGGGAGTAAAAATTGTAGCATTTCAGTTTATTGTGCTGCCATTCTGAAACCACTTACTTTGGTGTAACCCCATTGATTTCAATGGGACTATGTTGGAGGAAGTGATTTCATGATTGCGAGTTCAGCCAGCAAGCAACACTCTAGTTTGTTACTATCGAGATAGGATTAAAAATGCGTGTGCATCTTTTCCAAGTGAGAAAATTTGAGAAGCCTGATAAAGAAAGCAAAACCAGCCATAAACCTTTTCATATGCTTATTTGATTCAAAATGGTGCATTACAGATCTGTGTAAGCTTTAGTTTATTGGCAATGACAACATGAGAGTTCTTAACATTTAAATAGTCCCGTTCATCCATGCTATGTTCAAAGCAACTATGAGGGTAGTGGCCTTTTTTTTTTTTTTTTTTGCTTCTCTTCTTTGTTTCGGGTATGTGGTAGGTTTGGAGTAATGTATAACAAAATAAAAATTGCATTAAAACCCAAAAGAGCTTGCATCCCATGCTCTGTGATGAGAGGTGTCTAAATGTGGATCCAGAGAGCTTTACCAATTCAAAAGCACTCTGGAGAAGGTCATGCAATCCATGTTGATATTTACAAGTGAGGAAGAAAGCAAAGGGGTGAGAATGTCGCATCATCTGTCTGCAGGCTTGTCATCTAAGAAGACTGGCCCAAGATTACACCCACCCCCTCTCGTCTGCTTGTTTAATGACTCCTCCTTGGTTGCTCAAGGGGTAACTCCCTTGGTTTACCGCATTCCTATTTAGCTACATTAGAGTAGGTTTTCCTATGTTTTGCAGTGAGAACTTGCTTGATATTGTGCTGTTTTGACCCTGTAAAGCCCTAAAAGGCTTGAGTCTCGAGTATCTGAAGCTGCTTTTAGACGTGCATGTGGTGCTGCACCGTAAAATAACACGCCCCATAAAAAATCCCGCAGGTGCAGTTTAGACGTGACATCATGCACACGATTAGCCGCTTGCGCATTCTTTAGCACCGCAAACGAAATACCTCGATATAGAGTTATTTAGTCTGCGATGCTAAAGAATGCACAGGTGGCAATTGTGTGTCTGTGTGTGAGGCGTCCTGTCTTCCTCGATATTGAGAAATTTAGTCCACGGAGCTAAAGAATGCATGAGCAAATAGTCATGTGCGTGACGTTGCGTCTAAACCTCGTGGCACGTGACTTTACAGTGCGGCGCCGCGCGCACGTCTAAAAGCGATCTAAGGTTCTTCTTTTGTGGTCTGTCACCGCCTCCAAGGTCAGCCAGGAGTACCCTTTTGCTGGTACCAACTGCCTGTGAAGTTTCCATATCAAGGGCATGCAGAGAGGGGTTCTCAGTGGCTGTCCCACAATTATGGAACTTCTTCCCCTTGGAGATTATTATTTATATAGCTCCAGCAGTGAACCATAGTAGACAGTGCCCTACCCACAAGGAGCTTACAATCTAAGACAAGGGAGGGGGAGACATGGGTGCGCTCATGAGGTTGAGAAGCTGCAGGTGCACATGCTTCACTTAGTTACAGGGAACTAAATTCTGAGTTAGGGAGGGAAGAGGAGACAATTTCACTCATGAGGAGCTTGGGAAAGCCTGATAGAAGAGGTAGGTTTTCAGGAGAGATTTGAAAGCTGGGAGGAAGGCAGCAGAACGAATGTATCCAGGGAGGGGAGTTCCAGGCATGAGGGGCAGCAAGGGAGAAGGGGCACAGATGTTTAGAGGAGCAAGAGGTTTGGAGTAGGCACGGGTGGGTGCAGAGAAGTGAAGTTCCCAGGCAGGAGTGTGGTGGGATACAAGAGCAGAGAGAAATGGGGGAGCAAGGCCATGTAGAGCCTTTAAGATCTGTCAAAGCCCAAGGCTGCTCATCTTAGGCCTTTTTGTGTGGCCACGCTTTGGCAAGCAGGGATAGGGTTGGGTGGAATTTGAAGGGGTGTGTGTGAAGGAAAAGGATTGGGGGGGGGGGAGTTAAGTGGATGTTTAAGCTGTTTTTATGTTGTGTTTATCTGTGGTCAGTGCCCTGAGCCTTAGTAGGAAGGGTGGGGCAAGAACTGGAGTAAATAAAAATGTTGGTAAAACCTACATAGTTGTAGGCTGCAAGTCGTAATACATGTTCCAGGTCCAGAATTAATTTGTATAGGAATTGTACATTCCTGAAACATTAGGTTTAAAATGGACTCAAGCACCAAATATGACTGCACTGAATCCAAAATGTAAAATCTTGGTTCCAGACGCCCAAGAGAGTAAGGACCCAATGGGGATGTGATTGAATTGTTCTATAAAATCATGAAGTGAAATCTGGAGCTATATTTACTCTTCCTCGTACTTAGAACTTGGGGGCATTCTATGAAACAAGTATGCAGCAGGTTTATGGGATGTTGTAATGGCTCCCGTACACTCCGCTTCCGCCCCTCCCCAAAAGGTGCAGGGGTGGGAGGGTCGTTGCCGCACCCGCCTTGAACAGGAGGCGGGGCACAAAGGGGGTTGATTTCCCGCCTTTGGGGCTGCAGGTCGTGGAAAAGTGGCCATGCGGGAAATCTGCTAAGCAACCCTGGAGGCTGTCGATTGGATGCTTCGGGTCATGTGGGCCCTGGCCGCATGGGCGGAGCTACCTCTGCGTCTCACCAGGGCTCCAGCCTCAGTTGCGGGCTGGAGTCGAAGACAAAGCAGCACACGCAGCCTGTGGAGCCCCGAACTGTGTTGGGCCTGCCACAGACTGTGTGTCGGGTGAGTGCCCGCTGCCCCAACCCCTCCCCTTGCCAGCCGTGTACTACAAAAGAAGGATGGGCAAGGATAAGAAGGCCCCCGCTGCTGCGAGTAAGCGGCGACACGGCTCCTGAAACAAGGGAACCCCCACAGCGGTAGTGGAGCCAGAGGGCCCCCCAGGGACAGTGGAACCTGAGGCAGCTCCCCTCAGGGGGAACATAACTCACAGGACCCGGAGGCCCCAGGTACATGTAGCATGGTGGTTGATGCCCCCCTCCAAGATAGGCTGGCGGGCTGTGAGGTGCTGCTGAGGGAACTTGTGGCTGGGGGCCGGGCGTGCCAAGTGGCCAGACCTTGGCACTGCCCCCTGCCTCATCTGACCCACCTTCCACCGGCTGTGTGGGTGGTTCCCCCCCCCCCGGGGGAGGGCCTGGCTCAGTCTGGCCTGAGGTGTGGGGACTGGATCATTGTCCAGGAATCGGTCAGGAGGGGAAATCAGCCTGAAGAGCCATCCAGAAGGGTGCCTGGTAGGGGCACCTGGGTGCAGCAAAACACCCCTCGGGTGCCTGGGCTGCCTACATCCATGATCCATCCCCCATGGACCCCCGACACAGGGGCATCCATGGGGCAGGGAGATGCTGGGTGGGTGGAAATGCAGGGGTCTGGATGGCCTTCTAACGTGGCCCCCTACGGTGGACCCAACTTGTATGCCCCACTTGCTTTCGGTCAGCAGGTGGCTGCGGCAGTACTAGGCCCCCCCCCCGGGTTGGGGCTGGGGAGCCCCATTTTCTATCTTACAGGGATGTGCTTCCATATGCCGTGGAGATTGGCAATCACCCAGAGCCCCAGGGATGGGAAAAGAATGATCTCCGCCAGAGGGTCAAGGCGATCGAACACGCCATTCAAACAATAGTACAACAGCATGCCCAACAACCACCGGCCCCCCAGGAGCCTCCTCACCTGACCTGGCAACTTAACCCAGGTGAAGAGGGGGCCCACTCATGGGGGGCAGGGGACACAGGCACTGGGGTGTTGGCCCCGGCTTGGCCCCTGGCATTTCTGGCTCTCGGAGTTCCAGGCAGAGTGCCCGCCATCCCCGGGGATGATGGAATGTGGTGTGGGTGCTAGTAAATTTGCCTCCCACTCCTTGGGTGGGTGGAGGAATCTACCCCTTGCAGCCACTGCCCCCAGAGGACCAGCAGGGATGTCTGTCTGCTCTGGGGGGACACATGCTCCAAGTTTGGGCCTCATTGCATGCCCTTCCTGGACAGTCATTCACATTTCCGGGCATGACACCCCTCCTGGGAGTCTGCCAGGCAGCGCCCTCCTGCAGGTCGTGGGTACACCGCGTTCTCAGCACCAATCGGTGACCACCTCCTTCCAGCTACATTGGAACGGATCTGGTTGGGGGAATATATAGATAAATTTGCCTGCCTGTTCAGTGATCCCATAGTGGATTCTGCTGACCAGGATGACAAAAAGGAAAAAGAACGATTTAAGCACCCCAAGGCCGAGAGGAACTGGTTCAACTGGACTGCGGCGTTCTCCATTTACCATGGGGTATTAATACAGTCATTTCCTGACCGGGCTGCCAATCTTGTGAAGTACACCGATGTAGTACGGCAGGTGTATGAGGCAGGTCGTTAGGTACGATGAGGCGATCAGGCACCGGGCTGCCTACACCCCCGGCCTCCGTTGGGACTTACATGCAAATGACCTGTGGCTCAATTGCATGAGTGGCACGGGAAGCGCTTCTCGATCAGATAGCGGCCATTCATTGGCCAGGGGTGGTGCCACATCTGCAGCCAAATCTTTTTGAGATGAGGGGAAAAAGGCAACAGCTAACACCACCAACCAGTGCTGGGAATATAGTCAGTCTGGCAGGTACTCTTGACCGGTCTGTAGATTTTGCCACACCTGCCCAAACTGCTCAGGGTATCACCCAGCCTCTGCGTGTCCTCGCACACGATGGTGGACAAAAGGAAAATCCAACCCCGGGGCGACAGGAAAGGGGGCATGGGGGGGGGGGGACGCCAGCAAATCAGGCAAGGGCCCCAATCCCAGTTAAGATGGACTGACTGGAGTTGGCCCTCCAGAGGCACCCTGACCACGATGAGGTCGGATATGTTGTTGAGGGTTTCAGGCAAGGTTTCAGGATTCCGGCAGTTAATGTTCAGTAGCAGAGGGTGGCCCCCAATTTAAAGTCAGTAGTGGGGATGGAAACTGTGTTGTCCAGTCAAAAACCGATAAGGAACGAGCCAAAGGTATGGTGGTTGGTCCTTTCCTGATCTCCCCCCCCACCCCCAATATGGTGATTTTCCTGTTGGGGGTGGTACCCAAAAAGGCCCCTGGGGAATTCCGCTTGACTCACCACTTGCCCATCCGTGGGGCAGCTCAGTGAACAACACCATTCCTAGGGAACTTGCAACAGTTCAATATCCATCCTTTGACTCCGCACTCGCACTAGTCTGGCATTGTGGACAGGGCACCATCCTGGCAAAGTGCAACATAAAGTCGGCTTTTCACCTTCTCCCAGCCCATCCAGAAAGTTTTCCCTTGCTGGGTTTTCATTTTAACGGGTGGTACTATTACGACAAGGCCATGCTGATAGGGTGCTCCATCTCTCTTGTTCAGCGTTCGAGAGGTTCAGCACCCTCATCGAGGGGGTTGTGCGGCAGTGGGCCGAGACTGCGGAAGTCACAAAATATCTGGATGACTTCCTCTTCATCAGATGAACCGGAACAAGTAAGTGCCTGGAACTGATGCAGACCTTCCAGTGGGTGGCGGACGAACTAGGAATCCCCTTGGCACTGGAGAAGACTGAGGGGCCAGCTACCAGTCTGACCTACCTGGAGATAGAACTTGACACGGTAGCATCCATGTCCCACCTGCCTCAGGACAAATGGAGATCCCTCTGGGACAAGGTGGATGAGTGCCTACGAAAGACCAAGGTAATGGCATGCCATCTCCAATCATTACCTGGGAGCCTTAATTTTGCGTGCAGGGTGGTGACACTGGGGTGGGCCTCTTTGTCCTACCTCTATGCCAAGCTGGCAGGCAACCCCCCCCTCGCTATCGCATTAGGCTCACCAAGGAAATGAAAGAGGACTTGGGGATTTGGGCGGCCTTCCTGGCAAGATTAAATGGAATCCGCTTCTGGCGGGAACAACTGTTGCTAGAGGCGGAGTTGCAGGTGCACTCTGATGCTGCTGGCAGTTCCGGTTTTGGGATGTTTTTCAGGGACAGGTGGGCAGTGGCCCCCTGGCCGCCCAAATGAACGAGGCTGGTGTCACCAAGGACCTTACTTGCCTTGAGCTTTCCCCCATCGTGCTCGCAGTCCACCTATGGACTCATGAATTCGTGAACCACACGTTTTTTTTGGTGCAATAACCTGGACGTGGTGCAAATCTTAAACACTCAGTCCTCCCTGTCCCCATGAGTTATGAAGCTGGTTAGGGCATTTGTGCTCACCTGTCTAAAGTTTAATATACTCTTTCAAGCCAGGCATGTGTCCGGTATTGACAATGGTGTTGCCGACGCCCTCTCTCGCTTCCAGATGGAGCATTTCTGCTTGCTGGCGCCTTTAGCCAGGGCAAATGCAGAGCCACTGCCACCATCGGTGTGGAGCCCTGAGTCCTAGCACTCTACTCTGCCGTACAGGGATCACTGGCTCCGTGAACGAGGGCTGCCTATGAACGGGCGTTCTGTCAATTTCTGCAATATTGGCTGATGCAAGGGTGGGAACCAGGCTTCCTGAGCCCCAAATGCTCCAATTTTCCCTCCATCTGAGGTGGAGAGATGTGGCTCCCGGCACCATAGCCGGTAAATTGGCGGCGCTGGGTTTCATGAACAACCGAGCCAGGCACCCATCCCCTGACAGGGGTTTCTTCACCAGATGTCTCTTAGAGAGCTGGGCCAGGGAGCAGGGCCACACTCCTGACCAAAGGGCACCCATCACCCCCTCTTTGCTGCTGGATCTATGTGGGGTCCTCCATGTTTGTTTTGACAGTTACGAGGTTTCTTTGTTCAGGACAGTTTTTAAGGTAGCATTCTTTGGGGCCTTCCGCGTAAGTGAACTCATGGCTGAGTCAGTCAGGGACACTACAGGTAGGGCGCACAAACTCGGCGATGTGCACATTGGGCCAGCGATGATATCCCTGCTGAGCCGCCGCTTCAAAACCGACCAAAGAGGAGGAAGGCAAATGGTTAGACTTAACAGGGCCAGGATGCTCGAGCTCTGCCCCATCCAAGCAGTCGAGGTATACCTTGTCATATGTCCTTGGGTACCCGGCCCCCTTTTTAGGCATGCCGGTGGGGGGGGGGGGAGTTGTTGACCAGGTACCAGTTTACATCCGTCCTTCGGTCCATCATGGCACACTTGGGTTTGCCTGCGACTGATTATGGAACTCATTCGTTCTGCCAGTTTTGCGGCAGCGGCTGGGTTGTCTGAGCAAGACATACAAACAGTGGGCCGTTGGAGGTCAGAGGCCTTCCAATCTTATATCCAGTGACATCCCCTCCACGGCCAGCCCTGATTTTCTTCTTGTTTCCCAGGTGTACACTCTAGTTGCTGGAGGAAGGTTTGGGTTGTTGGTCACAGCCTGGTGTGTTGGGTGGGCAAGGTGGCTGGTCAGACACGATGGGGAACACAGCTGGGTCTGTTGGCATGTGCAGAGATATGCTGGATGGGCCGGGGCGGCATGAGATGGCACCCCCTCTTGCCAACACTTCACAGGCCACACAGAAGGCACCCACCAGATGTCATCGGCCTCCATTTGTGCGAGAATGACATACCCCAACTGAAAGGCGTGCACCTTTATAAGGACTATCAAAAGGGATGTGTGGGAGATAGAGGCTTTTCCCATCCACCCTCATCATATGGACAGACTTGGTAGAATGGATCTCATGGGGAAAGGGGATCCACCCTAGGAAAATAGATAAGACCCGGAAAATAGATAAGATCAATAAGGACGTGGGCTGGTGGCTGGTAAATTTGGGTGGAGAGTGGATCCTCAACCATGTCCTGTCGCATAAATGGCCAGAGGGGTACTGCCAGGATGCATGCACCTGTTGGCTGAAGGGAACGAGCACCACCTAGAGGCCCTGAAGGAGAAGTTAGTGTTTTAGAGAGGTTTTAGGTTGGTGGGGGTCGGACTCGTCTGGGTAACCCCGGTGACCCCTTAGTGGCAGGGGTCCAGTACTGAGGGTTAAAGCCTAGAATAGAACTTTATTAAAGCATTAGTCATCTCCTTAAGAGATGGGGAGGCCATGCCTACCGGAAAAGCAGGGATATGGCAACCGGCGGGGTAGCCTCCCTGGGAGGGGTGCCAGTGAGGGTGGTAGGGACAGGTATGGTCCCCCGCCTGCAGGAGCCATCCTCCTTAAGTCCGGAAGAACTTTGGTCCCCCTCACCTGTGGCAAGTGCCACGGTGAGGGGGACACGTGTTTGTCAGTGGGGTGGTAATCGAGGGTATATCGAAACTACCCCTGAGTTGTGTTATGAAAAGTTCAAGTACTGGACCCACATTGCACTAGGCGATTTCCCCCACCTAATTCAATTATAATTGGTTTAATAGTGTGTGGCCGTTTTAAGCCCAACACTTGGTGTCCTGTCTCCTTCGGTGCATCGGCAATCTCTCTCTCTCTCTGACATCTCTGCTTGGGTGTCTCGCTGCCAACTCAAGCTTAATATAGTCAAACATTCCCCTCCTACTTCCCTCTTAATTTCCACTGAGGGAGTCACCATCCAGCCTGTCCCTCAAGCGCGTAGCCTGGGATTCATCTTTGATGCCTCCCTCTGCTTTAAACCTCAGTGTCAGGCTGTTGCTAAATCCTTTTACTTTGCTCTGTATAATATTGCTAAAATCTAGCCCTGCCTTACTGTTGCCATTGGTCATCGCTCACCTTGACTACTGTAACTCCCTCCTTACTGGTCTCCCCTGCTTTGACCTCACCCCCCCCAGTGGCGACTGGTGGGTTCTGAGACTGGTGGGGCAGTGGGTGGGACCAGAAGTGGGTGTGGCCAGACCAATGGTGGGCAGAGCCAATGGTAGGCAGAGCTAACCCAACAGTAGGCGGAGCCATCCTTAAAACTGCATTTACAGACCATGATCAATGGAATAGAACATGAACATGCAGTTTTAGCAAACAACAACAGAGGCAAGTGAGTCCAGTGTGCATGATGGCAAACAGGGCTTGTACTACTTAGGCTGTTTTTAGATGTGCGCGGCGGCGCCTGCGCTTGTTTTCCAAAAGACCCAGCAGTCTGATTTACACGTGCCGCTGCTGCTGAACACGCGCATCCATTTCCGGCCGATGCGCATCCATTTCCGGCCTCGATCGCCGTCCCGGTCAGTTTGCGGCTGGAAATGGATGTGCATCGCCCACGCATGCGCCTGTTTGGCGGCGGCGTCACGTGTAAATCGGACTGCCGGGTCATTTGGTAAACAAGCGTGGGCACCGCTGCACACGTCTAAAAACAGCCTCAGATTTCATTTGCCTCAAGTTTAATAAAAAAACCCAAAGCAGGCAGCAGTAAGATAAACACCCCAGTCCAGTGCATGTTGAGTGAGGAGTATGGAAATGCATTGCGAACCATGCAGGATCAGTCTCCCTAAACCACTGAGATTAAAGCCCGAAGTCACAGCAAGGTTCTTTTTACGTCAGATTAAGATTGAAATGCAAACTAAGGAGAATTTTCCCCATTAAACCATGACTGGAATTCAAACTAAAAAAACTCAGATATCATTAATCACATCAAGCTTAAAACCACCATCACAACCCCTCCAGCACACAGACAGGAACTGTAGAAATCCCAGGCCAGTGCGTGCTGAGTGTCAGTGAGGAGGATTGGGATGCAAACCAGTGAAACCACGCACGATTTTTCCCCCAAAATCATGACTAGGAGGGATTCAAACCCCCAAACCAATATTAAGCTCTCCCTCTCTCTTCCAAAGGTGAGCACCTCTAGCTTCCTCTCCCTTGTACCATTGGGGAAACTGAGGCATGGAAAGGCGAAGTGATTTCTAACTTGTACAGTACAAGGCAAACTCTCTGGTGGTTTACATCTGGAAGGATTGATACGATCCAACAGAGCCAACCAGAAGTGATTGGTGATGGTGGTTGTTTTTTAAAAGGTGTAACTACAATGAAAGAAACCGTGACTGTGGTTTACAATGTTCAACTTCCAATGAAAAATGCAATCATTCATGGCTGGCTTTTAGACCAGCTTTAACAATAAAAGTAAAGCAGAGGCGCAGATGGATCTATAACAGGTGACAATGATTTTGTAACATGAAAGCTTAGCTGACTGAATATGGCAATCTGCAGCACATTTAAAGACTAGTGCAATGTATATTTCTTTAAATGCGTAGCCTCAGTTTGGAAAGATTGCACTCTATTTTTCCCATGGGTCACTTTGCTTGGTTTTAGCTTTGCATACATAGACTAGTTCCACTAAATCACTGTGAATAAAACCCAAAGCCAGGGTTCTTTTTACATCCGATTAAGGATGATTGAAATGCAAACCACTAAACCGGTTCTGAGTGAGGGGGAACTGAGTGAGTGTTTCCCCTCACTCAGAACCTAATTCCCTGTAACTAAGCAAAGCATGTGCACCTGCAACTTCTCAATCTCATGATGAAAGTACTCTTGTCTTTCCTGGTGTTTACCTCTCCCTTGTCTCCCCCTCCCTTGTGTCTCAGATTGTAAGCCCCTTTGGGTAGGGACCGGTCGCCTGTGACTGTGGATTATACAGTGCCAGGTACATTGCTTGTGCTATATAAACAACAACAATAATAATTTCTCCCATTAAATCGTGACTGAGATTCAAACCAACGGAAGATTTCCCTCCCCTCACAGCACCAGCAAATCAGCTCAGCTGATCTGATAGCAAGGCAGGGTGAGTGTGTGTCTGTGTCTGTGTCAGTGGGCAGCCCCTCCCCCTCTCACATGCTGCTGGAGCTGATGATCGTAGCAAGCTGCCTGTGTGTGCCGCATGAAAACAACTGAGCAAACAGCCCCTGGGAGCTTGGAATGAAGCCCAGATGCTCCCCCTCCTCCCAGGACTTGGTGGAGGGAAGTCACGGTGTCTTGCCTCCTCTACAAAGGTTTTTTTCCCCTCCTTCTTTTAAGTTTTTTGCACCAGTGGCAGCAGCACTTAGGGAGCGTGTGGGGCACTGCCCCATAGCGCTGACCCTAAAACTGCCACTGACCCCCCACCCCCTGCTGCCAAAGTCATCCACTTTTCCCATGTTCAGCCCCTCCTCTCCACCCTGCTCCCCTCTATGGGAACGCATTCAGCACTAGCTCTTGGGCTTCACCTTCAAGGCTCTTCATGGCCTTGCTCCCCTGTATCTCTCGGCTCTTGTATCCTGTCTGGGAGCTCTTTCCCCCACCCTTGCCCGCTTGCAACTCCCTTGCTCCTCTTCGCCCCTTCTCTCTTGCTGCCCCCCATTGCCTGGAACTCCCTCCATGGATACATTCATTCTGCTCCCTTCCTTCAAACTTTCCGCCAGGCTTTCCGTAGCTCGTCATGGGTGAAACTGCATCATCTTCTCCCCCCTCCCCTCACTCAGACTCTCTCCCCTAGACCCAAGTGAAGCACGTGCACCTACAACTTCTCAGCCTCATGAATGTATCCTTGTCTCTCCTGATCACCTCTCCCTTGCCGCCCCCCCTTCTCTCTCTTAGATTGTAAGCCCCTCCATACTTTACATGGGGGCCGTGGCCCCAGGCTCTGCATTTTGCTGCACTTTCAGGGGCCCCGTAGAATGCCCTCCGCTATGGACCCCCCATGACATGCTAGAGCAGTGGGGGCAGGGCTCCCTCACAAACATAATGGATTTTATTGCTGCGCAGGAGTGATGTCTGCTTCCTTAGGGTGAAAACAGACATGATGCTAACCACCCTTGGTGGTTATTTATACATGTTGCAGGGCTGTATTGGTGCCCTGTGCAGCCCTGCCACATGCATAAATAACCACCAAGGGTGGTTAGCGTCATGTCTGTTTTCACCCTTTGTATCATTTGTATGTTGTATTGATGTGTTCTTTAAAAAACGTATATGGCACCTTGTGTTTGTAAACCAGCGTTATACTGGCAACTGCTAAAGGGAGTGGGGCCATGCATTTGGATTTCACCCTGGGCCCTACAAACTCCAAGACTGGCCCTGACTCTATAGAAGACTTTTACCCTCTTATTCACCAGTACTGCATGCTTCAGAGGCAACATGTAAAAACAGAACGAGCCATTGGTCCACTGCAGTCTGGATTTGGTCCATACAGCCCCTACTCGCATGTTTTGTGTGTCTAGTCTAGCAGGCAGCCCCTGGCGTGTCTTTCATGCACTTGTGGGCAGTGCCAGCGAGAGTGGGGAGAGGGTCAGGAAGTGGTTGCACACTTTAGGATTTCTGCCTGTGACTCTCTGGTGCCAGCAGACTTTTGTGTGCATTGAGGTGCTTCTCACAACTTAGTTGATGGGATGTGAACAAGTAGGCGCACATTAGCTTGCGGTGTGTGGGCAGACGCGACTCGTGTCTGCCCGCACAGTGGACTCCACATTCTCCGAGACTCCGTTGCGGTTCCGGTGGGGGTGTCCAGTGGGGGAAAACACTTAATAAAGAGCAGGTGGACACCCACCTGGTGGGGGGACTATTTATTTATTTATTTATTTATATTTATTTATTTCATAGATTTCTATACCGCCCCATCCTGCTATGCAGCTCAGGGCGGTTAACAACAATAAAAACAGTTTTAAAACATTTAAAATACAATTATAAAATATATCAATAAAACAGGGCAGTGTACAGTCATAAATACATATATAGGTGGGGGATTAAAAATCAC
>QEPC01012123.1:605761-627481 GCA_003113815.1 Sphenodon punctatus | reverse complement strand
CGGGGCGCGAAGGGCGAGGCGGTCCCTAAGGTAAGAGGGGCCAAGGCCGTATAGGGCTTTATAGATCATTACTGGGCTATAATGGGCTAATGTCTCATTTAGTGACAACCAGTGTGGTGTAATGGATAAGGTGCTGGACTTGGATCTGGGAGACCAGGGTTTGAATCTCGCTGTAACGAATGAACTCACTGGGTGGCCTTGGGCAAATTACTACGTCTCAGCCTTGGGCTCCGCATCTGTAAAATGGGAATATGTGTGCCTGTGTTCCCTTCATCTTTCTCCATTTTAGACTGTAAGTCTTAGTCCACTGATAAAATGTGACTGTAAATTACTGTGTACCCCTATTAGCGTTACAGAAATAAGTATTACTATCACGATCATTTTTATTTTTAAAGCACTCCCCTGCCTTTAAAAGGCACTCGGAGCATGCTACAATCATAAAAATATAGAAACAATATTAAAAAAATGTTTAAAAACCGGTTTTAAATGGGGAGGACAGACTACATTAAAGGGAACCTGCAGTGGATTCTAAAAGCAGAGCAGTTCTTAAATATCCCAGATTTTGAGCCTAAAACTCTGCTTGTGTTCAAAGACTTGGTTTAGGCTTCAGTTGTATATTTTAAACAATATTTTTAGCTCCTGGATTCAGAGTCAATAGCAATAAATAAAACAAGAGCCTTCCAAGAATTATAAAAGGACTCTATATAAGTGCACTGCAGAGATTAGTCTACGCTTAAAGGCTGTTACTATGAATTGGGTTGACTGTGCTTCGATCAGGTCGGCTTCCATACGCTGGTATCACATATTCTCAAAAATTTAGAAGGTTGGCTGGATATCGTGGGGATCTGTCTCGCAGGCTAGGCATTACAGTGGCAAAAGAAAAAGTGTGAAAACTGGCTTGCTGTGAAGGACGATAAACAGAGAAGCAGGAGCATGAAAATGGTTATGAATAAAAGATTTAGCTTCCCAAACTTTGGTGGTTTGTTTTTTAAAAAGTTCCTACTACACTATTTCCCCCTCTCCTCCACCGAGAGAAAGGAACTGATGCTTGCAAATAAACCAAATTGGCAATTGTTCAATAACTTAAAAAGACCGTTGTATGGGGAATGGCCGTAACAGTGTGCTCTAGCTGCTTGTAGGGTACGGTTTATTTATATTGATCTCTACACGGTGTCTGCATGCATTAAAACTCATGAGTCCCTCCGTAGCCTAAAGATAAAGGAATGGCCAACAATACAGTTTCTGTCTTCTCCTGAAGGCAAGCTTGCTAGCACAATACTTTTCTAATTTGGTTGCCTTACTCATGTCAATAAATGTGTCTTGACCAAAATAGTTAGCATAGCAAATAGATTAATATTCTAATCAACAGGGAAAGCAAGTTGTGGTAAGTAACCTTTAGGTTACCCCACACCAGGGTTGGGGAACCTGAGGCCCAGAACCAAATGCGGCCTCCAGCAAGTCTTGATGTTGCCCCTTTCCCAGTAAAACTGAGCTTGGTTTCTGTACGGAGATGAGGGCATACACACAAGGATAGGAGACAGATCCATGATCTTCACCCTCCTTTCCTTGAGCGCACCCCTTACACACCCCACCCCCAAATTCTATATGGCGGTTGGAGATTGTCCTAATTTTCAAAGCAACACGCCGGTAGGGAAAAAGGTTCCTAACCCTATCCAATAAATGTGGAAATTGCTAAATATTTTCTTAGATACAATTGTCAGGTGCCAAAGTGATATTTTATTTAGACAAAATTGGTAAAGATCTGGAGCAGCTTCTGCGGTCCGGCGGGAGCGCCCTTCTCGAGGTCCCCTGTGTGGCCTGGGGGGGGCACTATGGAGAGGACGTTCTCGGTGACTGCACCTAGACTGTGGAACTCTCTCCCGGTGGAGGCCTGGGTGACCCCTCCTTCCACTGTTATGTGTAAAACCTGGCTGTTCCACCTGGCTTTTGGCGAGGGAGATGGGATATAGTGTGGGATGGGGGGCTGGGTTGGGGGTGGGGGTGGTTCTGTGCCTTGTTTTCTCTTCTTATTGTATTATTTTTACTGATTATATGTGTTTTAACATTGTAAGCCACCCTGGGCTGCTTGGAGCAGGAGGGGTGAGGTAGCAAATGATTTTATAAATCAATACCAATTGACTTGCCCTGGACCAACTTGAGTAGAGCTGCAGAGCCGATCTTTCAAGCTTCACGGTGGTAGAGGAAAGAAAGCAAGGAGCATGGGCTGATGGGAATGTGAGAACAATGCTCTGAGGGTGCAGATTCAGGGAAAAGTTGGGCCATGGAAGAGATTGTTTGGGTTCAACTCGGGGCTGTAGCTTGACTGAGAACTGATGGTGGGTTTTATGAGCAAGCTGCACGCCAAGGATTTCTTGAGGATTTGCAACTGAAACTACTTTCTGTATAAATGTGCAGGAAACTGTGACTATCTTAGCGTGGTCAGATTCTGCAGACTCCCCTGCTGAAAGCAAATTAAGGGAGCAGTTAAGTCTGTTTAAAAATTAGCTTCTTTCCTTTCCTTCCTAGACAAGGGTAAGTTATAAGGAGCTGCCTAACTGAGTCAGACCAATGGTTTATCTTTGCCCAGAATTGTTAAAACCCAACATGGCAGCAGGGTTTCAAATCCAACTCTCCGGCAGAGGCCTCACCCAGGCATGCTATTTGAGACCCTACAGGATCCCCAGCAGAGGCCTCAACCAGGCGTGCTACCAGAGACCCTGAATTGGAAATGCCGTGGATTGAACTTGGGACCTCACCTTATACATGCAAAGCATGTGCTCTACCACCTGAGCCACAGCCCACCCCCTAGTTCAACCAACAGGCATGGTTCCAATAAAGTGTCACTATCTGCTTTGTCTAATTCTCATTCTCGTATAAACGAGAGCTGGTTTGAAATAATGTCTCCACTTCCATGGAACACGTCATCTGCAAGAAGAACCCAAAGTCTGGTGAAACTTTAGTCGGAATTCTGATTGAACCATTTTGTGCGTGCACGAAATGACGGAATTTCTTTTCAATCCTTTTGATCAAAAACCCAAATGGAATTTTGTCTGTTTTTGACTGGGATGAGCAAAGTACCTGGTTCTTCTAACCGAATTTGAACCAGGGTGAAAATTTCATTTCAGCAAAAAAAAGAAAAACGGCACCAAACAGAGTGATGTTTTGACAGTTCGACCAAGATGACTGCTGGCATTTAACTGGCAAATACACACTCCATGAGCTGGAATCACCATTGCTTTATTCTAGTTTTATGTCTGCATATCCCTATTGACTTCAATGCCATTTCACTGGCATAACGGCGGAATAATATATTGGTCTTCTCTTGTTTATCCAGAACTTTAAGGTAAGTGCTTACCTGTACCCTTAAGCGTGAAAGTGAATCCATTAGCAGTCACAAATTACAGCTAAAGATTTCCTTTTTCCACACTCGTGCACTGGTTTCATGTATTGTTTTATACACACGTCAGCCCGTTGACTTAAATGGATGTACTCGTGGCTGATGCCAGTTTGAGCTGAGAATCGAATGCACCATCTGTCATAGGCTCTCTTGTCCCTTTTGTGGGCTGGGAGTCAGAACATGAAGAATCAGCCGTGTTCCAATTATGACTTATTTGTTAGAATCCAGTGTTTAAAAACCTCTGGCCAGGCAATGGGTTGAGGACTTGAGCCATAATCTCTTTAGTACATATTTTCCTCCGCATCTCTAGAAAGAGGGATTGCTCATTACTATGCAAATGGGGGGAGCCCTCGATACAAGTTAATTGTTAGAAATCCTCTCCTACAGATCCATATCATGTGTTATGGAACACTAAATATTAAATCTCCCTATAGCAGATACATTTCACATTGGGCAGCAATCCTCATGCCAGGTGCAAAAATAATTGTTTTCAATGTTTTTTTTTTCTAAATTAATTAAAATGAACAAAGTATTTCACCATGATAGCGACTCTCCATTGTCTTAATGCCTTTTGTTTTCCATTCTTGATTATGGAATCATGGTAATGACTTCTTAGTTGAAGAGTCTCTTCTATTTGTTTTGGGTTCTTATACGGTGCCCTTGAATGTTTTATCTGATGTCACTCTCTTCTCTGTCTAGTTTTGACATCCTTATGCTCCCAAAGGAGAAAAATCTTTCTTTTCTGCATGAAAATTTCCCATGTATAATTTTCTAGCAAGGGAGAATTTGGGGACAAGTTTGATGATCAGATAAAGGTGTTTGAGAGAACTGGAATTTTCCAAAATGAGATGTGATTTGACTTATTAAAGCATCTCCTAAATGTGCTGTGTCAAAAAAAAGAAAAGAGAGAAGGAAAAAACCCACAACAAACCGATCTCAAAAATAGCTTGGGTGAAGACAGGGGCCTCAGATTTGATTTATCCTAGACTCCTAACTGATGTCTTGTGAGCTGGCCTGTTTCTCAGAAGGCGCGGTATTATTAGAACTTACTCCCAGCAGAGCCGCCAGACTGTTAAACTTTAAAACTGTCCATCAGGCTCTGTCTAACTTCATAAAGTCTGCTACTGATCGGCATGCCAGGAGAGCCCAGAAATGTAGTCTGCTGGACTGGGGGCTGTAAACAAGGCTGATGTAACAAGGGGTTTGCCGATGTCCGATGCAATTTCACTCATGACGAGCTAGGGAGAGCCTGATGGGTTTTCAGGAGGGATTTGAATGTTGGGAGGGAGCAGAGCGAATGTATCCAGGGAGGGAGCTCCAGGTATGAGGGGCAGCAAGAGATCCGGTGAAGACGTTTAGAGGAGCAAGGGGGTCGCAAGCAGGTGGGGGCAGAGGAGGAGCTAAGCGTGCAGGCAGGAGTGTGGCGGGATATAAGAGCAGAGATGGGGGAGCAAGGCCATGAAAAGCCTTGAAGATGAAGACCAAGAGTAGGACTGAAATGAGGTTTCTCAAATCTCCTAGAGAATAGGCTTCTTGACAAGATTTTATCGTCTCGAGATTCTCGAACCTCAACACATTCAAAGAAAAAAGAAAAAGAAAAAGTCTGCGCATACGCAAAAATAGCCACCAGGGCCATTCTGGGCACGTGCAGCCATTTTCCACGTACGCGGATCATCTTTGAGGTTCTCAAATTTCTCACAAGAATCTCGAGAGATCTCACCAGGGCTCTGAGATTCTCGTGAGAATTAATCCTATTCTCATTTCAGCCCTAACCAGGAGCCTGAGCTGAATGCGTTCGCGTAAAGGGAAGCAGTGTGGGGTGGAGAGGAGGGGCTGAATATTCCCGCCAGGGGCGGGATCTTGGTCAGGCCGAGGGGAGGGAGGTGGGCCAGGGCCAGATGCCTGCTCAGGGGGTCGGCACTGCGGTTCGCCCAGCCATGGCGCTATGTCTGACAGGGGCCGGCCCACCTGGCTTTCCTGCAACCATCCTGTGGGCCGCTGGCCCTGCAGTGTGGCAATACCAATTACCCTTCATGAGGCCGTACAGGGTTCAGGCCGCTGCAGCGCTTGTGACCTCCCCCTCATTTGTGGATTACCTCTTACCTGGGTGAAAAAGATCCCGGTTTACCATCAGTCTTTGCGGAACCAGACCCAGCGTATTGGGGTGTGTGCAAGTCACTTGCAGTGTGTGTGTTCCTGTGGGAGCACAGTAATTTCAAACATGTTTAACGCTACGCGGAAGCAGTGTAATCGAATGCCTGGCTATGACTCTGGCAGACCAAGGTTCAAATTCTGACTCGGCCATGAACCCGCTGAGTGTCCTTGGGCAGGTCACTATTTCTCAGCCTCAGTTTCCCTTCTATAAAATGGCAATGTATGTGCCTCTTCCTGTGTCTTCCCCTCCTCCGTGCCCCCCCCACCGCCCGCTTGTCGATCTGAAATTGTAAGCCCCTTGGGGCAGTGACCTTTCTCTAATTACAACCGTTCAGTATCCAGGCACTGCTGGAGCTCTATAAGTAATAAGTGGAATGACCATGACATTTCTAATCTAGTGATTGAAATTAGCATTTTAGACTCCTCTGCCCACCCCAGTAATATCGAAGCAGCAGTATTAAAGAAGCAGGATTCTCTTCAGAAGGATGACATTTTTCACAATCACGTTTTACCCCCCCTTGCACTTTTAATTACTTCCCTACTGTTTTTAAGTGGCATTTTCTTCCTTGGCATTTGTCTCTAGGGGTTTGTTGGTGAACCAGCGTGGTCTCGCAGTTATTGGGGAAAGTATCTCTGCAAAATGATGGGCCTTAATCTTACTCCCTTTTACAAGGAAGAGCAAGTTTCAGCTGGTAGAAAGTTTCACGGTCAGTCTTCCAGAAAGCAAGCGATGGGCAACCTTCACATTTCTAAGGAGATGTCCTCACTAAGATGATGACCAGGAACTGCTCTCTGTTGCTACAGAGGGCAGGATTAGACACAACGGGCTCAAGTTATGGGAAGATGACCTACCAGGAAAAAACTTCCTACCAGTCAGAGATGTACAGCAATAGTATAAGGTGCCTAGGGAGGCTATAGGCTCTCGGTCGCTGGAGGCGGTCGCTCAAAGAGAGGCTGGGCAGCCATCTTCTGGGGACTGTTGTAGCTGCCCTCCTGCATCCAAGCAGCGGGTTGAACTAGATGACCCTCCAGGTCTCTTCCAACTCTAAGATTCTACAAATCTATGCTTCTTGAGGTGCTGCTGATGGCATTCAAAGCTGTTCATGGATAGTCACCGCTGAACTGATACGTTGGGTGCTTTTAGACGGATCGGCTGCCCCAGGGTTGGATGAGCCTTCTTCTTTCGTGGCCAGTCCATCTAAAGACATCCTGCTGGAAGTGCAGGTAGAGCAGACTGTGCCTGCTCAGGGGGGCAGCCCCACTGCCGGCACTCTGGAACATCCCAGAGCGCTGCCGGTGTAGCGGGTTGGCCAAACCCAGGGCAACAGACCGAAGTGGAGCAGCGGTCTATCTGATGCGCAGACTCGCATTGTTGCTCTGCCTCCAACTGACCATTGGCTTGGGCAACACCAGAATGTTGTAGGCACTCTAGTCTGAAACTCCATGGTATTGGGTGGTGGGGGATGTAGGTGACCTGCAGGTCAGGGAGCCTGGAAGGTCAGTCTGATTTGGACCCAGGTGGGGGGCACCCCTGGAGCAGGTTCAGTGGTGGGTAGTCTTGTGTCTATATCTGAAAACACCCATAATATAAAACAGAGGTGGAGAAACCTCAGGCCCATGGCCAATATGGCCCGCAGATAGTATTATTTGGCCTCTATTGCCTGGATCTGGACCCAGTTCCTACACCCAAGAACTGAAAGACGGAACTCCAGGTACCACAGCAGAGTTGAGGCCATGCGCCTAATGAGGATAGGGCATGGATCTAGGATTTGGATCATCTTCCTGACCCCCACCCCTTAAGCAACCCCACCCTCAACTTTTGTGTGGCTCTCAGAGCTTATACTTGTTGTTTTCAAAGTGGCTCCCTGGGAGGGAAACGGTTCCCCACCCCTGGCGAAGATAAGGAAGAACAAGCTCTGAGCGAAAAGCCAACAATTGTTTTTGCAGGGATAAAATAATTGGTGTAGAATCTTTTTGAAATAAAAAGAGAATTTTTATGTTAATCACAATTTCATTTTGACAAAGCTGTCAAACTTCTGGACGTTTCATTTTGACATTGTCTTCGTTTTGTGTCGATGCTTTTGCTATTTCAAAGTCTTCCGTGACATGTCAGTGACATCCAATGAAAAACCGTCAGGATGTTCCAAATGGAATGTTTTGGTCATTTGGTGATGGATTTCCAACCAGTTGTGGGAAGAATTTAGGGAGCTTCTCTGCTCAGGCACGAACAGCTGGGCAAAGCTGCTCCTGGTGACTTGAGAGAGGATCAGAATTTGGGGCGGGGGGAAGGAATAGAGGAGCTGGAAACTACAAGCCCAAGATGATGACTGCTACCAAGAGGGGTATGCTTGTGTTCCTAGGATACCTACCTCACAAAGGGGTAGGTATACTAGGAACACGAGGTGCTGGGGCCCACGAACATTTGGGACTCACCAAGTCCTATGAGGAAAGGTTGAAGGAGCTGGGTATGTTTAGCCTGGAGAAGAGAAGACTAAGGGGAGACATGATCGCTGTCTTCAAATATCTGAAGGGCTGTCACATAGAAAATGGTGCAGACTTGCTCTCTGTTGCTCCGGAGGTCAGGACTTAACCAATGGGCTTAAATTACAAGAAAGCAGATTTTTGCAAAACATTAGGAAGAACTTCCTAACGGTAAGAGCTATTTGACAGTGGAACTGACTCTGCCTAGGGTGGGGGTGGGATCTCCTTTGCTCGAAGCTTTCAAACAGAAGCTGGACGGCCATCTGTCAGGGATGCTGTAGCTATGGATTTCCTTCACTGAGCAGGGGGTTGGACTAGATGGTCTCTGATATCCCTTCCAACTCTAAGATTCGATGAATCCCATGCTCCTTGATGTAGCGGTGTCCCCTGTTGCTGGGCGAGGGGTAGAGGGGCCTCTTCCAACTTCTACACCAAGACCCACTCCAATCTAGCTATGCTCCTGCCTAGCCACCTTCTCTTTTATACTGCGATCAGGCATGCGGCTCAGTTTCAGAGCAGAATTCACCACATTGTACATTCTCTAGGGCTGCTTGGTGAGAACCCTACCCTGGTTTATATGATTCCTTTGTCCGAAGACACACACATTATCATCCTTGGCCCATGGCTGCTCCAGAACTTGTAATTTGGGGTGATAGAGGAGGCCTGGGTGTACAAGGTCCATTTATAAATACTTAGTGAAATTTGGGGGGAGCCATTGGCTCCCCAACAACCATTTCTGCCCTCAGCCCAGGGACCCATTCACTGTATCTTGAATGGGTGAACCTTTCAAAACTCTGTTTTGAATCAGTCTACACGGGTCCCTGTCCTTTCCCCTCCCAATGCAACATTGGCCAAGTTAGAAAAATAGCATGTTTTTAACTGTTCTATTGTTGTTTTCTGAGGACACCAAGGCAGTATGAGGAACAGACTTTTCTGTCTCTTAGGCAAACACACACAGTGTTTTAAATGTTTCCATGTGGCACAAGTGTGTGTGCATTCTCTGTAGCCAAGGGAATGTAATTTGTTTGAATTTCTTTTGTCTGCAATCTGTTGGCTATCTGTTTGGACTCTTGGTCTTTCCAGATGATGATAGCGCTTTGGTCGATGTGTCCTCTTCTGGAGTTGACATCCTTTTCTAGTTTCCCACCTGCCCGTTGTTTCTCCCTTAATTTTGGTTTGTTTGGAAGCATCTCTTTGTTGTTGTTCTAGGTTTCCTTTTGTTTCTGGCATTGGCTTTGCATTTCTAATGGTCTAAGCTACAGAAAAATAATACGGAGGGGGAATCTGTGAGGATCACAAAATGGTTTCTCAGTGGTATTGTCTCCAGTCTGAAGCCAGTCTAGTGGTTCCTTAGGAAAGGCAGGATATTGAAGTGAAAAGCTCATTGAACCTCCAACCAAGTCATAATGAGCCTGCCGACAGGCTCTTGCAGATGCTCCCATGGCTGTTCTTCTGATGGTCTTCTTAAGCCTTTTCCTTCATATTCAAACTTTCCATGCTACCCCAGATCCCTCTGGTTCCCTGGTCTTTGCCTATTGCTAGGGCTGAGACGAGAACAACTGTTCCTCTTCTAAAGGGAAATACTGACCTTTCGGGAGTGCTTGCAAGCGTCCATCGGTGCTTCATCAACTTCTGGTGATTCTGCGTTTCCACCATTTTTTCTACACTTTTGTTACTTTCTGGGACATTTTTGTCAGTTTTCGGTAGTTTTACAGCAATTTCAGAGATTTCCAGTACTTCTCCAATGCATCGTTGGCAAGTATTTTCATCTCCACAGCCCCTTCGGGGTGTGCATGAGGAACACCTGGAGCTTGAGACCGACCTGTGGCAGCCCTGTTCAACATGTGAAAAATATCAGGAAGTGGTGAAAACGGCAGGAAAACGGGTGCGCTTCTGTACGCATGAACCTTGGCAAATGCTCTGCTTCTGATGGAAGCAGCACTTGGTGCAATTTTATTTTGTTTCTGGTATACCTGTTACACACCTTCCAAGATTTCAAGTTGCCAAAATTGGATATAAACCCCACCCCCTCACAAGGGCTGGGTATTCAAGGAAGCTAGTAATTGTCCCACAGTGCCTTGCACAGGATTACACGCACAGTCATTCTTCCTTTCCCCCCCCCTTTTTTCTTTTTAATTATTATATTTTAATAGGGTTAATATTCCATTACCTCCATAGAACATTTTGAATATCGGCTGGTTTACCCAGTCTTACAAATCATACCATTTATATTTGTGAGATAATGCATTACAACCAACATTATAAATAAAAATTGCAAAAGGGGAAACATAAGGAAATCCTATAAATACAAAAATAAATTAGAAAGAGAAAAAGAGGGAGGGAGGGGGGAGATTTCTGCAGAGGAGAGGAGTTGCAATGCAGACAGTCAGGGTAATGAGGTACCCAGTCTATATTAGATATTATGTAAATTTATGCCAAGCGGTGCCGTGTCCATATCTGTTTTGTAATGATCGTCCGGATGGAGTTCCAAGTTACGTAAAAGTCCTCCGTTTTGTCGTGGATACCCGCCGCAATCCTTTCCATGGGCAAAAGAAACCACAATCTGTGTATCCATACATCAATATTGAAACCAGCAGCCATTTTCCATCCACATAAAATAACATGAATTGCATCCAGGCACATCATCCTACATGCCAGGGCGTTGGTTTCCTTCTGCAAGTCTTTTGGCCAGATGCCCAACAGGGCCAGTTGGGGATCAAATGGAACGTTCAGATTTGTGGCCTCCTCCGTTTCCTCCCAAACAACTTTTCAGAAGGGGGTGACCGTAGTACATTCCCACCAGCAATGGAGAGAATGTCCCTTCACCCCACAGCCCCGCCAATGTTCTTGGCTATGTGTATTATTCATCTGTGTGATGCTCACTGACGTATAGTAAAAACACATTGTCAGTTTTATTTGGGGTTCCCTAACCACTAGGGAATGGGCACAGTTACTCCTGTGGTGCCACACCTGTGACATCACCTCTTTTGTAATCCTTAATCTAAGGTCATCTCCCCAAACATCTAAATATCCCACCTCAGGAGGTGAGACTATATTCCTGATCACGTTATATATCCTTGATATGATACCTTTGTTTGAGCCCCGTGTGAATAGTACAGCCTCTATAGGGTATATGTCACGAGTGAATTCTGGTTTCTTTGAGAGGTGATTAAATTAACTATGCATTTTCCCATCTTGCCAGGCATCAACTTTATTTTCCATTAGCCTCTGGATCTCTTCTATTGTTTTTTTTCCTTTTCTTTTCTACAGTATCATTTTTTCTTTCGCCCACTCACACACATACCCATACCATCCAAAAGTACCTTTCCCCTCAGTACTGTAATGAGTTTTGTTACCTTGCACCACTTTCCCAGCAGTGTAAAGTTTGTACCAGGTTCTGCAGACAAAGAGAGTTGTCTGCATCCAGGGCAGTATATAAATGCTGAGAAATAAATACATAAATTAATTCAGCAAGAGAAAAAGCTAGCTGACTCCCTGTCCTGGTGGCTGTTGTTGGTTTCTTCATTACTAGGAGGTGGGGAGTGTTGCTGGTATAATCACTTTGGCAGGGGACAGTTGGGGAGTGTTGCTGGTATAATGTGCACCTACCAGTACAGCGGCCTCCCTGCATGCTCTGGCAGAGGCTGTGTCGGAGGTGGTGTTGCGATCCTCCAGGACGATAGTCCTGGGAGACTTCAACATTAATGCCGATGCAGTGCTTGGGGGAGCTGAGCATGAGTTCATGGCAACCATGGGCCTGTCCCAGAGGGTCAATGGCCCGACGCATCTTGGAGGACCTACCTTGGACCTCATGTCTTGCACTGGCCTTGAGGTGGGTGCTCCATTAATGGGAGAGATATCAACTGTGCCCTTGTCATGGACGGATCATTACCTCCTACAGACTTCCCTTCTAGCACATGTCTGCCCCCAGCAGGGTGCGGAACCTATTAGGATGGTCCGCCCCTGGAGGCTGATGGACCCGGTGCAGTTTCTACGCACTCTGGGGGAGTTACTCTCTGACCTTGATGACCGTCTCATCGATGACTTTGTCAAGCTATGGAACTTCTTGCTGACGGAGGCCACTGATCGTATGGCTCCCAGGCATCCGTTGCCCAGGCGATGGCCCTGCAGGCCCCTCTTGGTTATCTGAGGAACTGCGGGCACTGAAGTAAGAGTGGCGACGGTTGGAGTGATGGTGGCATCAATCTCTAACTGAAGCCGACAGATTGCGACATAGAACTAGTTTACGAGCCTATGCTGTGGCTATGCGGACAGCAAAAAGGGAGTTCTTTGCTGCCCTCATAGCATCTGCAAAATCCAAGTTGTACTGGGACTGGCCAGTTCGGCCTCCCTCAACCCGGGGGTTGAGTTACCTTCTGCCTCCTGTGACCTTTTGCGGAGTATTTTGTGGAGAAAATCGCTCGTATTCACCAAGACCTCGATGCCGCACTTATTGCAGTGGAAGAGGTAGAGGTTGAAGAAGCCCCGGCTTGTCCGATTTTATGGGATCGCTTTAGTCAGTGACACCCACTGATGTGGTGGGGGTGCCTGGGGCTGTTCGAGCCTCCTCTTGTGACTTAGATCTGTGCCCGTCTTGGCTGGTTAAGAGCTGCCGGGAAACAATAGGGCTGTTGCTGGTCAGGGTGGTCAACGCCTCCCTGTGGGAGGACAGAGTGCTGGTCTGTTTCAAAGAGGCGGTGGTGTGACCTCTGCTCAAGAAGCCACTGCTTGACGCTGACTCCGCTGCCAGCTATCGGCCTGTCTCTAACCTTCCCTTTTTAGGGAAGGTTATTGAACGGGTAGTGGCTCAGTAGCTCCAGGAGCATCTTGATCATGTCGGTTATCTTGATCCTTCACAGTCTAGCTTCCGTCTGGGTCATGGCACTGAGACAGCACCTGTGGCCTTGGTGGATGACCTTCGCCGGGAAAAGGACCAGGGTCATTTGACCCTATTGGTCCTTTTAGATCTGTTGACAGCATTTGATACCATTGACCATGAGATGTTGGTGACACACCTGTGAGACAGTGCGGGGGTGGACAGGATCATTCTTGAATGGTTCCACTCATTCCTGACCAGAAGAACTCAACAGGTCGTACTCGATGATTATTTTTCATCTTACCTAGACCTCCCGTGTGGGGTCCCGCAGGGTTCGGTTTTGTCCCCTCTCCTATTCAACGTGTATATGCAGCCGCTCGGCGACGTGATCAGAGAGTTCGGGGTGAGGTGTCATCAGTATGCGGAGGACACCCAACTGTATCTCTCATTTTCAACAGACCCAGGCCAGGCTGTCTCGGTGCTTACCCGGTGTTTGGCAGCTGTGGGGGACTGGATGAGGGCTAACCGACTGCGACTGAATCCTGACAAGATGGAGGTGATAGTGGGTAAGTCGGCGGAGTTGACGATTTGACTGATACAGGAGACGATCTGACCGATATAATTTGATAATCCTGGACATAGGATTTGAATACTATTCTGAATTGAAAGCCATGTCATATATCCAGGGAAAGGAAATTGGCTGTAGATTTTGCAAGAAAGTTTAGGTTTCTGCCGTGTCCTTGCAATATGCTTTATAACTTTTTATTGTCCACTCCTTTTATACTCAGTTGCTGGAAGTATGCGTGTTGCTTTTTTAGTTTTCCTGCAATGAGTTCATTATCTTTCCAGGCAAATATAATTGCTGAAAGATAGAACTTCCTGACTACTTAGGCCAGGGTAATATCCAGTTGTGTTGTGGGAATTCCTTTAGCTAAATAGGAATCCTGCTCACCCTTTACTTTCTTCTTCAAAATGTGAGTGGCTTTTTATTTTATTTTTTTGGCAGTAGTCCTTTTAAAGTCAACTTGTATGGAGCTATAATTATACCTCGCATGCATTTGTGAGTTTCGCCAACTATTAAGGGATTTTGCCATTATCGATGCATTTTTGAAAACCACGTGCGTGTGTTCGCTGTATTAGGCACACTGGGAAGGCTAGTCCCCTGCGTTCAAAATGAAAATGGGATACAGCTAATTGGTTCCACCACTGGCAGGCTGCAATCGCTGAGGGCAGGTTCCTGGAGGGAGGGAAGTGTGCCTACGCTTCTGCTCATGTTTTGAGAGCACCAAGGGTTCCCCCTTCAGATACGTGCGACTGCTGAGAGTCTCGGATTCTATTGTCGGTATTTCTTACGATAAACAAAGGTGTTCTGCTCTAAGCCCCTGTGCACCATGCAATTTTCTTTTGTGCTGGACTTGCAAAACCCTCTCTCAATGCTTTCTGCAAAAGATTTTTTTACCTTTTTAAAAAAATCTTGTTCTGAAAAATCCTCTGCTCTAAGACTGTTTGACGCCATTCCGTCATGAAAGGACTGAAAAGGGCACGATTCCATTTAAGGTTGCAGTTCCGCAGCGACGTAAGGGAAGAGGAAGGGTTGAGGCGGTGTTAGTGTGGCGCACTATCGGGGCTGTCATGGGAACTGCACAGGGTGTTGCTCAGTAAGCATTTTGTGATGACTGAAAGGGAAGGCTAATAGGGAAGAAGTTAAGGAATGGCTTTAGAGAAGAGGCAGCTTTGGCTGGATGTGGACCCTTTATCTCCATGTTAAAACCCCAAACACTGCAACAGTTTTCAAGGGGGAAGAGAAAATTGACTGGTCTTGTAGAAGAAGCTGTTGGATTGACCTGGGCAATCCAAAATATGGAGTAGCTTGAGGAAAAGGTTTGAGGGAACAAAAATATACTATAATCTAAGCAATCTTTAAACAGCTGTCTTTCGAGGGATATTGATTAGACCTCAAACTTTTTTGTAAAGTCATAGTCCAGTGTGGGATACTCTGTCAGGATGATATTATTTATTTGTTATACAGTGCAAGAAATGCACAAGCAGTAGTTGGGAGATGGGTTCCTGCCCTAAGGGGCTTCCAATTGAGGAGACAATGGAGAGGTGAACATCGGGAGAGACGGAGAGGCATTCAGAATGGTACAGGTGCACATGCTTCACTTAGTTATAGAGAAGAGGAGGACTCTGAGAAAGAAAAGAGGAGGCATCAGTGACAAGTCTGGGGATGAGGAACTAGGGAAAGCCTGATGGAAGAGGTAAGGTAGGCTTTTGGGAGGGAAGGAGCAGAATGAATGTATCCAGGGAGGCAGTTCAGGCTTGGGGGCAGCAAGAGAAAAGGGGTGAAGACATTTTGAGCAGCAGGGAGTTGCGAGCAGGCACGGGTCATGGCAGAGAAGGAGCAAAGCTCCCAGGCAGGGCTGGTCTTACCACGGGGTGACCACCCCAGGCCCCACTCTTTCTGAGGGCCCTGCGGTGGCCTCTGTTTTCACCAGGACAGATTGTGGGGGCACCATGCCCTCTCAGTGGGGCCCCAAACATGACCCCCTTCAGGGCACTGCAGAGGGTGCCCCCAAGGGAGAGGGACCACTTGGGCCCCCACATTTCATCTTTGCCCTGGCCCCCCGCAAATCCTAAGGCTGGCCCTGCTCCCAGGAGAGAATGTGGCAGGAAACAATTGTGGAGAGATAAGGGAGAACAAGCTAGTTCATAGGTAAGATGTGCAACAAAAAACCAAAACAAAAGCCACCCAATCAAAGATAACATCCTGATTTAGAACCAAACTAGAACCGTTTAGGTAGGCATTGCAATGGGTGTTCTTAGATGGATGGGCTGCCTTGGTGCTGGCCACACCAGACCACTTCATCCCCAGGTGGGCTGTCATCTAAAGACACCCAGTGAGAAGTTGAATCGGCGTGGGGCAGCCCCACTGCTGACACTCAGGATCATCCTGGAGCACCGGCAGCAGAGTGCTCTGGCCAAACTCGGCGCACCGGTCTTTCTGATGTGTGGACCCATGCTGCTGCTCCGCTTCCAGCCCGCCATTGTCCTGGGAGACACCATAGTGTTTCAGACACTCGGACCCGCAAAGCTTATGGTGTGTGTGTGTGTGGGGGGGGGAGCAGGGCGCACACTGCATAGGCAGACCATGAGCTGGGGAACCCTCTGGGTCCATCTGATCTGGACCCAGGTGTGGCTGGGAGTGAGCAGACATGGTGGTGAAACCCTGGAACAGCTCTAGGGGTTGATATCCGCACATCTGCCTGAAAACCAGCCAATGTTCTCTGATGGTTTACTTCAAATCTGTCATGTTGAGGATTCAGTCCTCTGCCAATAAAGAGAGTGGCAAAACTCCCATTGTCTGTAATGGGGGAAGATTGTCCAGCCCATGCAATTACTAAACTGTAATATTGTAACCGTTGGGACATTGCAGAGCTTGTTGGCTAACAAACCAGGAATAAACGGAAATACGTTGTTCATTTTGTAAACTCTAAAACAGGGAGATGAGGAGAAGAATCAGGATTTGCCATATGGAGGAAGACAATATGCAATAGAGTTTGTTTTTATATGTTCAGGCTTGAAGTTATTACAAATATTTCCTCATGGGGATTATGCTTCCACTCTTTGGACAGAAGATATAATGGCAGCGGATGCGAGAGTTTGAATTGCCAGTAAGGAGAAATACCGATTATGCAACATCATACGGTCTAGGGTTTGTATGAAAGCCGCTCTCTATTGGAAGCACTGGAATCCACTGAAAAACTACAGTTCCCATGCAGCACAGTGCCAGATGGTACTTAGTCTCAAATTCCACTTGGCAGGAAAATAATCCTGTTTAAAGAGTTGGCTGGTTGCAGTGGTGAGGCTGGCAAGGACAAGATATTAGTGGCTTGTGTTGTTGCTAAGGATTAGGGGAAGAGAGTTTTATATTTTAGTGTCTTAAGTAGCAAACAACTGAGTAAAAGAGTGGGAATTATAGTGTCCCGTTGAACCAACAACAAGCTGCACAACAGAGCCATAACTAGCCTATTGCCAATGTGGCGGCGGTGGCCACAGGAGCATTGACCGGAGGGGCGCCAACCAACCCTGCCCCAGGGCAGCTGACTCACCAGCTGTCTGTCATGGCTGCCTGCCCCAGACTTCCTTAGTGCTTAGCCAGTGCTAATCGGTGGGTGCGGGGCCTTCCAGTGTGTGTGTGTGTGTGTGGGGGGGGGGGTGTGAGAGCCCCTCTCTCTCTTTGTCTATGTAATCCTGCTTAGCACTGGCTGGCAGAAGCAGCACTGAAGGGAGTCTGGGGCAGGCAGCCATGACACACACAGCTGGTGAGTCAGCTGCCCTGGGNTAGCACTGGCTGGCAGAAGCAGCACTGAAGGGAGTCTGGGGCAGGCAGCCATGACACACACAGCTGGTGAGTCAGCTGCCCTGGGGCAGGGTTGGTTGGCGCCCCTGGCCACTGCCGCCACATTGCCCATAGGCTAGTGATGGCTCTGCTACACAGAGCAAAGGGAATGCACTTCCAGGATCTCTGCTGGTGGGCTTCTCCTTGAGAGATTTCAGGCTCCATTGAATTCTAGGAACAGATTTTCTAGAAACATACCTCGCTCTTCTTTTCATTTCTTTTCCTCCCTTAATTTTTAAGCTGGTCTTTTGGGAGGCAAACAAAAGCTTCTGATTGGTCAGTAACCTGTCCCTTCATTGGTTTTGTGTAAAGTTAATAGTTCTATTTGTATATTGGGTGCCTTGCTGGGGGGGCGGGGGCTGCAAGGCTCAGGGTTTGATTGCCAGATTTGGGGTCAGGAAGGAATTTTCCCTCTGGGCAGAAGGCCAGTTGACTCAGGTTGTTTTGCCTTCCCCTGCAGCATGGGTGTGGCTTGCCTGCTTGGAACATCTGGATGCTCTTTTTCTAAAATTATTTCCTGTTGTTTCAGTGAGCTCTGGTTAAATAATGGGGAGAGGAGTCCCACAAAAGGAGTATGTGAACCAGAGGTAAAAGTTGAGGATCAAATTGAGTTGATAACTTTTGTAATAGCTATGAGGAACACTCTGCCAATCCTGGGCCTACAAACCTGCCAGCAGTTGGGTTTAATTAAGAGAGTAGGTATGGTAACAAATACAAAGGACACACTAAGAGAAGACCAATATTCGGATGTTTTTGAGGGCATTGGTAAATTGGAAACTGAATATAAAATTGAGCTGGCAGAACCCAATTCTCCTGTCATCCATGCCCCAAGAAAGGTTCCCCTAGCCATAAAAAGGAGAATAAAAGAAGAGCTGAACCGATTGGTGGCATTAAAATAGTTGATGAAGTAGAAGGAGAAGACCCAACTGAATGGGTTACATTTGTTAGTCATCCTAGAAAAGAAAGACAGGACACTAAGGTTATGCTAAAGGAGCTCAACAAATACGTCAAGACAGCACTATCCATTGCCTACGAGAGAGGTCCTGTTCAGTGAAATGGCTGGTGCGAAACATTTTTCATTTCTGGGAATTTGGCAGGTCCCTTTCGATGAAAAAAGCTCAAGGTTCTGCATGTTTAATACAACTTTTAGGAGATATTGCTTTTGCAGGGTCCCATTTGGCCTAAAATCAGCTCCTGAAATTGTTCACAGGACAGTGCAGCAAATATTGGATGGAGTTGTCGGTGCCAAGGTGTACATTGATGACCAACTGGTATGGGGGGAAAAAACCAAAGAGGAACATGATCCGAGGCAACAGAAAGCCGTAGACGAGGCAAGAATAGCAGGGCTGAGACTTAATAAACAGAAATGCAAATTTAGAGTTAAAGAAATCACCTACCTGGGGGACCGAATATCAGAAAATGGGGTGCAAATAGATCCTACGAGAACAAGGACAATCTCAAACATGCCACCCCCATGAGATAAGGAAGGGGTACAAAGGCTCCTAGGAATGGTCCCCCATATAGGCAGGTATATAGAAACCCTCGCAGAGCACACCAGCAGCCTGAGAGCGCTAATAAAAAAGAATACTCAATGGACATGGGATGCCAACATGGACAAAGAATTTGCAACGTTAAAAAAGCTTATTGAAACCGCCCCAGTCCTCAGGTGTTTTGACAGCAAAAGAGAAACCAAATTATCCACAGATGCCTCAAAAGAGGGCATTGATGCAACCTTATTAGCCCAGTGGCATATGCATCCAGAGCCCTTGCAGAAACAGAATACCTATATGCACAGACAGAGGGTGACTTCAGACATTACGTTTGTCTGAAATCACCTCAGTCAACCTCAGTCAACCGCATGTGTGTGTGACCGGAGGTGAATGTCTGTTTGCGCGCCTCCAGATGTTCACCTCAGTCAACCACCCCCCACGGTGAACCTAACCACGCTTTGTTCTCCCTCACCACGGCAGTGAAGGAAGCGTGGTTGGGGGAATCCGGAACGTGGTGAAGGAAAAGTAACGTCTGTTACCTTACCTTATTTATTTATTTATTTATTTTATAGACTTATATCCCGCCCCCTCCTGCAATGCAGCTCGGGGCGGCTAACAACAATGATAAAAACAATTAAAATCAGTTAAATATAAATATAAAATACATAAATAAAACAGGGCTAAAAGACAATAGTAAATAAATAAATGGGCGGGGGATTAAAAACACCCCCCCCCCACCCTCCCTCCCGAAGGCCTGGGCAAACAGCCAGGTCTTACAGTTCCGCCGAAATGTCAAAAGGCTTGGGGCCAGGCGTTCCAGAGTCTTGGTGGTGGGCAGCGGCCAGATAGGCCACTGCGGCTGCCTGTCTTGGGGAGGGCGGGCAGGCGGGTGGGGAGCGCAGGGGGCGGGGCCGTGCGGCTGCACATTACGTTGCGCGGTCCTGCCCCCTCCGGAGGGGTGGGGGCTGCACAACAGATGTTATGGCCGGCAGCATTGACCCTGGGCCATGGTTCGGCGGTCCCCATGGCCGGGGGCAAAGGGGCGAACATTTGCTGGCACACCCCTTCACCCCCACCCATGGTCTGAACCACCCCATGGCCCGGGGTCAGTGCTGCTGGCCGTAACGTCTGAAATCATCCAGAGAAGGAGGCTTTAGCCGTGGTGAATGTGTGCAAATGATTTCATGTTTTTGTATATGGAAGGCCAGTTGTGGCAGAAACTGACCACAAACCTGGTCACCATTGCAAGAAACGGGTTAGCTGATATACCTCCCAAACTCCAGAGGCTTTATTTTTTTTTTTTAAGTTGCAGTTATATGATTTGAGATTAGATTATAAGCCAGGTAAGGAACTGGTGAGTGCAGACACTTTGTCCAGGGCAGTTGACAACACTGGGTGTTTGTGTACACACATTACTCCTGGATGATTTCTGTTACATCCTGAACTTTCTGTGTGTCTAAATCACTCACCCAGATCTTAAACATCTGACTCTGAAATTTCTGCATAGAACTTCTCCCAAAATTTCTGTGTGTAAAAAAAAATTCTCCTGGTGAACTGCTTTGCTCCAGGCAGCTGTGGTCACTTGGTTTCCATGGCAGCCCCTCACATCTACAGCTGTGGCTACTTTAGGCTGCCTCAGGGCTGTGTGTGTGTGTGTGTGTGTGAGAGAAA
The DNA here is from genome assembly GCA_003113815.1 of Sphenodon punctatus. Lineage (NCBI taxonomy): Eukaryota > Metazoa > Chordata > Lepidosauria > Sphenodontia > Sphenodontidae > Sphenodon > Sphenodon punctatus. The sequence goes on along the minus strand of QEPC01012123.1, from coordinate 607,073 downwards.
GAGAAAGAGAAAGAAAAGAATGCATCTGGAACTTACTTGTAAACCCAGAAGATGGAGCATGTCAAGGGGATAAAAAACATTACCCTGTATCAGATGAGATGTGCCAAAACTTTGTTGTGGCTACAGCATGGGATGGAACACTGCAGAAGGTTATAAAAGCCATCCCCACTGGATGGCCTGGCCATTACATACCAGGCTCGTATTTTCAGTTTAAATTGGAGCACTCCGTGATAGATGGTGTTTTGTTCAAGGGTCGCAAGTTGGCAGTATCTGCTTGCAGCACTCTAGGTATGATTAAGAGGATACATGAGGGTCACTTTTGCATTGAAAAATGCAAAAGGAGGGGCAGAGAGGTACTGTATTGGCCACTTATGAATAGTGAAATAGAAAATGCTGTGCAAAAATGTGACACATGCCAGAAATGCCAGCCTAAGACTTGGGCCACTTTCAGAGCTACCCCCCGCCCCTGTGCATATTCTGGCTGCGGGAGGGAATGTGCAAGCCAGGACATGCACGGGGTTCAACTGGTCCGAAAGCCCCCCCCCCCACACTGTGGCTTTGCCGGTGCAAACACGCAGATACAGAGCAGGATCCTTGGAGACACCAGCCATTGCTGACTGGAGATGTCAGTGCTTCCCTTCAGGAGGGTAGGATGTTGGACATTCTTAAAACTGCAGTTTTCTGGCACCTGCTTAGGAAGCCATCTTTGGACGCTGAATCCATGGCCTGCTGTTGGCCTGTGTCTAACCTTCCCTTTTTAGAAAAGGTTATTGAATGGGTGGTTGACTGAGGGCTCCAGGCTTATCTTGATATTGGATAGGGATGAGCAAACACGGTTCGGAGTTCAGCCCGAACTCGGCCTGTTTGGACGACTGAACCCAAACCCAAATCCGAACACGAACTGACCGAACCAAACTAGATCCGAACGTCAAAATGACCAAACAGTTTGATCAGTTCGGATCGCATTCGGGTGAGTTCGGGTGGCAAAAACGTGTCACTGGAAGGCAAAACATGACAGGGAGGGGGAGTCGGCTGAGGAGCAGAATTCCAGGCACCAGGGGTGGAGAGGCTTGGAGTGGCAGCCAGCCTGCCCAATCACCATCCCTTTTCGCCTCAGACCACTGTGTTCCCTGTGTTAAATCTTCCTTCCTCCCTCCCCCCTCCATTGAATCCTTTCCCTCTCCCTCTTATTCCATCCCTGATTCCCTTCCCCTGTTTAAGTCTTGGATTTATTTAGAGTAGGATTATTATTATTTTGATTTTCATTTTAGTTTTGTACCCCTCCCTGTGTTCTTTGTGTTCCCCCTGTGTA
>QEPC01012123.1:555118-604508 GCA_003113815.1 Sphenodon punctatus | reverse complement strand
CCTTGTCTTTTAGATTGTAAGCCACAGGCAGGGACCGCGTCTGATTGTATGTTCTGTACAGCGCCAGGTTTTGCAACTGGCGCTTTATAAATGTTTAATAATAATAATAATAATAATAATAATGTATAAGAGGCTGCTGGGTGAGGTCATTTGGAGGTTTGGGATGAAGTGCCATCAGTAGGCTGATGACACTGTTCTACGTTCCTTTTCCTTGTGACCCAGACCCTGCAGTCTCGTTGCTTATCTGATGCCTGGCTACTGTTGGACACTGGATGATGATGAGCGATTTGAGGCTGAATCCAGACCAGTCCGATGTGGTGATGGTTGGCTGGCCTTGTGATCTGGAAGGGACTGAGGCTCCTGTTACTGACAGTCAAGCCACCTCTGGTCAGTGAGATTCACAGTCTGAGTTCTTCTGGACCCCTTGTTGCACCTGGATTGTCAGGTTGAAGCAGTGGCCAGGAGCGCTTTTCACCAACTCCATCTGGTGAGGAGGCTGTGGCCTTTTGTGGGACTGCCCTTGGTGACTGTTTGGAAGCTGCAGCTCTTGCAGAATGTGGTAGCTTGCTTCCTTTCAGGAATGGGGCACCAGGAGCACATTACATCGGTGCTCCGAAGCCTGTACTGAATCAATTGGATCCATTTGTATATAGCTCCTATAACTTTGTGGGCACAATTCAAGGTGCTGGTTTTGACCGTTAAAGTCCTCAATGGTCTGGGACCCACATATTTGAGACACTGCCTGTTATTCCATGCCCCACTGCAGCCTCTGTGATTGGCCCGGACCACCTCCCTCTGGGTAACGCCTATTGTGTTTGTACAGTGAGGACTTGCAAGGAGGCATTCTCAGTTGCTGCCCTGATGTTATGGAACTTCCTTCCCCTGGAGGTTCATCTGAATCCACGCCTCACTGTCTTGTCTGGAGGCAAACGTGACCACCTTGGTCGTGTTTGCCTCCAATGCCTGATGGTAAAGGCATTTGGTGGGCAAGGCTAGGGGATTGGTTTTGTGGGTGGCTTGGGATAGGGCTGTAAGGGGGGTTGGGTTGGAGTTGGGAAATGGGAGGTGGCTATTGGGTAGGTTTTGATGGTAGGTTGTGGGAGGGTTGGGCATTTTGGGGCTTTTTTGTATTGATTTGGGAGCTTCCCTGAGCCTTTGGGAAGGGTAGCATAGAAATTTAATTACAGGTTCAGAGAAAGGCAACAAAAATAAGGGGTATGGAAGGGCTCCTCTATGAAGAGAGGCTGGGCTCTTCAGCTTGAAGAAGAGATGACAGAGGGGATAGAAGTTTCTAAAACCACGAGGGGTGTGGAACACATTAACAGGGAGCGCTTATTTACCCTCTCAAATGGAGTGTTCCCTAGTCCTAGTCCTATGAAACAAACGGGGAGCAGACTTAAAACAAATGATAGAGTATTTTTTCACCCAATGTACAATTAAGTTGTGGAATTGGTTGCCAGACGATGTAGTATAGGTGGGTTTAAGAAAGGTCAGACAAGTTTCTGGAGGATCGGTCCATTAGCAGCAATTAGACAGGTAGGTTTGGGCACTCGCTGGAGCTGGGATTGAACAGCAGGGAATAGATTGCTGCATTATGACCTGTTGGGGACTTCTTCCAAACGACCGAGACCGGCCACTTGTCGGAGACAGGAGCTGGGCTTGATGGACCATTGGCCTGACCCACTATGGAAATTCTTATGTTCTTTAAATAATAAATAAAAGGCTGGAATTAAGCTAAATAATTAAAAGAAGCCTGAATAATTTTCTTCCTTATAATCGAATGATAACGTTAATTCTGTGATTTCTGGGGCATGCCAAAGGTGTTTCAGGCTGGCATTCCTGAATGCTGGCAATGCCAGTCGTAGTGCCAGATGGACTGTCTCCTCTCCTAGGTTCTCTTTATGCATCGACAAGCCCCTTTAATAGCCAAAGTATAACCTGCAAGCTGCATTTCTTCAACGTGTCCCTCCGTGCAGGCAGCAGGTCCCATCCTGTTATGCTCCTTGATCTGAGCAGCCTTGCCATATTGTAGGGTGAGACTTCGAATCTCTATAGGTTCTCTCTCCATCTGGAAGATGAGGGCTGCCACAATCTGCTTGATGCAGTTTTTTTAAATTAAAGATAATGTATTTGACTCTATATAATTAGACTCATTAAATGGATTCCTATCAAAACAATCTTTCAGACTTGTTATTAATGTTTGCATTTTAATAGCAGCTAAAGACCAGGACCTTGCATAGCCATTCAACAGAGAGCGATTCCTACATCTGTTTACATAGCTTAAAGGTTAGATCCTGCAAACATGTACACATTTGTTTAATATTATTACAGTGGCTACTAGAGCGTCAATGGGCAATAAAATTAGTATCCATGGGGGCACCTGATGGTTTACTCGAGGACGAATCACGTGCCCCAAAATGTGAGCATTACCCAGAGAAACTTGCTGTAGAGTCCGACTCCATGGCACTCCAGCTGGGGATTGCTGGTTTCAGAGTCAGCCCCCCGCCCCCCCCGATCTGATTTTTGCATTTGTTTTATATACCCTGACGTTGGTATTTTCTTTTGTTTTCGGATGTGTTCAGATTTTTTTTTACTATTGTTTGGCTGTGGCCGTAAATAAATGAAATGATTTGGGCACCCCTGATTTGTCAGGGGTGCCTGAATCTTTGGGTACCCAGTTGTAGTTGTAGTGCCTAGTCTCACCAAAGTCGCTAAGATGTTTCAAATGTTTTTTGTGAAATATCAAGGCACCTTGTACACAAGCATTGTGTAAAAACACATATGATTGCGGCATGCTGCCAACACGACCTAGGCTTCATTAGCAACCCGCTGCTAACATGACTGGGGACAGCTCAGGCCACTGGCCATGCTTGAGTGCGGGCAGGAAAGCTGTCCTGCCGCCCAGGTGGCCCGGCCTGGGCAGTGACCACAACAGGCTGGCTGACCCCATCCCCACACTGCTCCCTCTCCACTATGATGATCCAGGGTGGGTCATGGCAGGCCATAACAAATGTTCTAAACTAGGGTTGGGAATTCCGGTTCTCCCGAGAATCTATATTGTTGGTATTTGGGTGTACTAGCTTAATCCGATAAATCCGATATTTACCGATACCGGATTTTTAACATTGGCCGCTTTACCAGATTTTTACATTGCGGCCATTGTAGTCAATAGCCATAATAGCTGCAATGTAAAAAATCCGGTACCGCAGCCAATGTTAAAAATCCGGTATGCCGATACCGGTAAATCCGGTACCAGGGAGATCCGATACCGGTAAATCCGGTATTCTCCCCAGTGTCCCACCCCTATTAATTTAAACCACACCCTGGGATCTCTCCTTCCAGGATGTCCTCTCCCAGAAGTCTCCCTGCCCGCTGTGCTCGTCTGCAAGCGGCCTTGGTTTCAGGGGAGTCGGAGACCCTGAGAAAACAAGGGAGGAGACTAAGGGGATGAGGAGCTAGGGAAAACCTGATGGAAGAGGTAGGTTTTCAGGAGGGATTTACAAACCATAGTTAATCAGTCAACTCTGTGATTGCTCCTTATTTGTGAATTGTAACTAACTTAATTGCAGAAAGTTTGAACTGAGTGACAGGACTACCCCTAGTTTTATTTTTAGTTATGCTAGCGTATATATTTTTGTAAGGAGTGTATGTTTCTCTAAAGTACAAATTTAATTTCTGTCCTTTGTAAATTATTAACTATCCCGTTAGGAAATTAATAAGAAACTCACAAGAGATTGGATGGAGAAATAATTTAGTAAAAGAAAATTCATTTTGCCTGTTTTGACCTTGGTGACGTGATGGGATTTGTTTTAAATAACACAGCTAACAAGTAGGTGCATATGACACTCATTTTAAAGCCATTGTTACGGCACTTGGCACAACTAGTTATAAAGGGAGCAATACAATTAAAAACCTTAAATTGTAACATTCTTAAGTAGGTGTCTCTAAAGTTCCTTTGGAAGAATAATGGCGCACAATGTGTCCTACCTGTAGGCAGATTTCCTAGTAATTTATTTTCAAATATCTGATGCTAGTGATTTAAATAAGACATTCTGGAATATCATTTCTGCGTGGTAGGATGTTGGCCACTTAATTTTAAATTGAATCATTGAAATGCCTAATGGAAAAATTGCATTTAAGCACTTCACCTTTTTCCCCCAGGGCAAGATGTCTACTATGTTGGACACATACTAGTTCCCTTGATCTCATAACCTGCTTTCATATTCTCCTCCAATGCATTTTAAGATATGCAGAGCAGCTTTAAATCTTCTTTGAATGACAGTCGAGCAGTACTCCTATCTTTAAAAGTTACATTCTGTATGCTGAGAAGGAATTACACATACGCATAGCTTTTTCCCTTTGAATGGTAGGTTTGGAGTGCTCATAAAAGCTGAATTTAGTTCACTTGTCAATTCTGTCACTTACTGTGAAATCTTTAGTTACTACTGCTTTCAGCCTGGATATATATATTTTTTTCCTGGGGAGATCACTGATGTTGTTTAGACATGTCTGTCCTATGGAATATTGCTACTTTCATTCAACATTAGCTGCTTTACAATGCATGGATCTTCTGATGTAATAAAATCTAATGAAATCACTTCACAAAATCTCTTTTAAAAATGGCACGGGTAATTTCTAAATTGGTGTTAGCCTTCCACAAAGCTTAAACTAATCGTCAACAAGACCAGAGCTAGATATTTTTGCACACCAGTTTTAAATGCATTGCTTTTTAAAGTGTAGGAAGCTTTTCTTGAGTCTCTAATTCAGTTTTTGTTTGTTCAAATTTATCCTCCACCGTTCCTGTAGGAAGGCTCAGTTTGGCTTGCAACATACACCAATATCATGAAGAAAATTCCCCTTAAGAACTTCACCCAGCCCTATCCCTGCTTGCCAAACACCTGGCCAAACAGAAAAGTTTGATTCACTTTCAGAAGATGACTAAGGTTGGGCTTAGATGAATCTCCAAGGAGTGGGAATTCCATAATTGTAGAGCAGCCACTGAGAACATCTCTCCATGTGCCCTTGTTGTAGATAGCTCATGGGCAGATGGTAGCTACAAGAAGGTGCTCCCGGCTAAGCTCAAAGACTGTGGCGGGACATGCGGGAAGAGGCGGTTTCAGTTACTTGAGGGGGTGGGGCCCCAAGCCATCTAAGGTTTTACAGGGGAAAACTAGCACCTTGAACTGTACTTGGAAAGCTATTGGTAGCCAGTGCAGACTAGGGCTGATGTGGCAGCAGCTGTTACCGCGCCGCGATTCCATTCTGCCATTTTGGAATTGCCCGGGCCACACCGCGACTTTTCTGCTGACATTCCGCTAATTCCGCCGGCATTCTGAAAATTGTGTAAAAATTGCAGAAACTGCGAAAAAATTTCGGAAAACCGTTGTTCCGCTATTTTGTGGCGCTGGCGGAATGGCGGAAGTAGTGAAAATGTAATGTTTCCGCTATTTTGTGAAGGCTGTGGAAGTAGCGGAATGAAATTAGCGGAACTGCGGAAGTAGCGGAATGAAACTAGTGGAATGAAAGCCTCTGCCATGCCGTACCACTAATTGCGGAAATAGCTACCGCTGTGACATTCTGCTACAGCCCTAGTGCAGACTCTAGAACGGGGATTCTCAGGAGCACTAGAGTGCTTGGGCAATGGTTGAAAGTTCAAGCGAGCTGTCGGTAGTGCTCAGGAGCACTTTGAAACAGTCCTTCACCCATTCAAGTAAATGTAAGCTGGGCTATTGACTTCAGTGTGCCCAGGATTACCCTTATGGTCCTGTTAGTAAGNAGCTTAATCCGATAAATCCGATATTTACCGATACCGGTAAATCCGGTACCAGGGAGATCCGATACCGGTAAATCCGGTATTCTCCCCAGTGTCCCACCCCTATATAATTTAAACCACACCCTGGGATCTCTCCTTCCAGGATGTCCTCTCCCAGAAGTCTCCCTGCCCGCTGTGCTCGTCTGCAAGCGGCCTTGGTTTCAGGGGAGTCGGAGACCCTGAGAAAACAAGGGAGGAGACTAAGGGGATGAGGAGCTAGGGAAAACCTGATGGAAGAGGTAGGTTTTCAGGAGGGATTTACAAACCATAGTTAATCAGTCAACTCTGTGATTGCTCCTTATTTGTGAATTGTAACTAACTTAATTGCAGAAAGTTTGAACTGAGTGACAGGACTACCCCTAGTTTTATTTTTAGTTATGCTAGCGTATATATTTTTGTAAGGAGTGTATGTTTCTCTAAAGTACAAATTTAATTTCTGTCCTTTGTAAATTATTAACTATCCCGTTAGGAAATTAATAAGAAACTCACAAGAGATTGGATGGAGAAATAATTTAGTAAAAGAAAATTCATTTTGCCTGTTTTGACCTTGGTGACGTGATGGGATTTGTTTTAAATAACACAGCTAACAAGTAGGTGCATATGACACTCATTTTAAAGCCATTGTTACGGCACTTGGCACAACTAGTTATAAAGGGAGCAATACAATTAAAAACCTTAAATTGTAACATTCTTAAGTAGGTGTCTCTAAAGTTCCTTTGGAAGAATAATGGCGCACAATGTGTCCTACCTGTAGGCAGATTTCCTAGTAATTTATTTTCAAATATCTGATGCTAGTGATTTAAATAAGACATTCTGGAATATCATTTCTGCGTGGTAGGATGTTGGCCACTTAATTTTAAATTGAATCATTGAAATGCCTAATGGAAAAATTGCATTTAAGCACTTCACCTTTTTCCCCCAGGGCAAGATGTCTACTATGTTGGACACATACTAGTTCCCTTGATCTCATAACCTGCTTTCATATTCTCCTCCAATGCATTTTAAGATATGCAGAGCAGCTTTAAATCTTCTTTGAATGACAGTCGAGCAGTACTCCTATCTTTAAAAGTTACATTCTGTATGCTGAGAAGGAATTACACATACGCATAGCTTTTTCCCTTTGAATGGTAGGTTTGGAGTGCTCATAAAAGCTGAATTTAGTTCACTTGTCAATTCTGTCACTTACTGTGAAATCTTTAGTTACTACTGCTTTCAGCCTGGATATATATATTTTTTTCCTGGGGAGATCACTGATGTTGTTTAGACATGTCTGTCCTATGGAATATTGCTACTTTCATTCAACATTAGCTGCTTTACAATGCATGGATCTTCTGATGTAATAAAATCTAATGAAATCACTTCACAAAATCTCTTTTAAAAATGGCACGGGTAATTTCTAAATTGGTGTTAGCCTTCCACAAAGCTTAAACTAATCGTCAACAAGACCAGAGCTAGATATTTTTGCACACCAGTTTTAAATGCATTGCTTTTTAAAGTGTAGGAAGCTTTTCTTGAGTCTCTAATTCAGTTTTTGTTTGTTCAAATTTATCCTCCACCGTTCCTGTAGGAAGGCTCAGTTTGGCTTGCAACATACACCAATATCATGAAGAAAATTCCCCTTAAGAACTTCACCCAGCCCTATCCCTGCTTGCCAAACACCTGGCCAAACAGAAAAGTTTGATTCACTTTCAGAAGATGACTAAGGTTGGGCTTAGATGAATCTCCAAGGAGTGGGAATTCCATAATTGTAGAGCAGCCACTGAGAACATCTCTCCATGTGCCCTTGTTGTAGATAGCTCATGGGCAGATGGTAGCTACAAGAAGGTGCTCCCGGCTAAGCTCAAAGACTGTGGCGGGACATGCGGGAAGAGGCGGTTTCAGTTACTTGAGGGGGTGGGGCCCCAAGCCATCTAAGGTTTTACAGGGGAAAACTAGCACCTTGAACTGTACTTGGAAAGCTATTGGTAGCCAGTGCAGACTAGGGCTGATGTGGCAGCAGCTGTTACCGCGCCGCGATTCCATTCTGCCATTTTGGAATTGCCCGGGCCACACCGCGACTTTTCTGCTGACATTCCGCTAATTCCGCCGGCATTCTGAAAATTGTGTAAAAATTGCAGAAACTGCGAAAAAATTTCGGAAAACCGTTGTTCCGCTATTTTGTGGCGCTGGCGGAATGGCGGAAGTAGTGAAAATGTAATGTTTCCGCTATTTTGTGAAGGCTGTGGAAGTAGCGGAATGAAATTAGCGGAACTGCGGAAGTAGCGGAATGAAACTAGTGGAATGAAAGCCTCTGCCATGCCGTACCACTAATTGCGGAAATAGCTACCGCTGTGACATTCTGCTACAGCCCTAGTGCAGACTCTAGAACGGGGATTCTCAGGAGCACTAGAGTGCTTGGGCAATGGTTGAAAGTTCAAGCGAGCTGTCGGTAGTGCTCAGGAGCACTTTGAAACAGTCCTTCACCCATTCAAGTAAATGTAAGCTGGGCTATTGACTTCAGTGTGCCCAGGATTACCCTTATGGTCCTGTTAGTAAGGAAAACTTTCCCCCTTTCTATCGGTCAGCAGGGGGAAATGCCCAAATCTACTCTGAGGGTATTTCCTTCTTCTTTCTAAAGTCCCCAGTGAGACAACATCTCTTCACCCCAAACCCATTCCTTTTGCAAATGAAATCATTCAATTAGAATGGTGTTCTCTCTCCCCCCCCCCCCCNAGTACAAATTTAATTTCTGTCCTTTGTAAATTATTAACTATCCCGTTAGGAAATTAATAAGAAACTCACAAGAGATTGGATGGAGAAATAATTTAGTAAAAGAAAATTCATTTTGCCTGTTTTGACCTTGGTGACGTGATGGGATTTGTTTTAAATAACACAGCTAACAAGTAGGTGCATATGACACTCATTTTAAAGCCATTGTTACGGCACTTGGCACAACTAGTTATAAAGGGAGCAATACAATTAAAAACCTTAAATTGTAACATTCTTAAGTAGGTGTCTCTAAAGTTCCTTTGGAAGAATAATGGCGCACAATGTGTCCTACCTGTAGGCAGATTTCCTAGTAATTTATTTTCAAATATCTGATGCTAGTGATTTAAATAAGACATTCTGGAATATCATTTCTGCGTGGTAGGATGTTGGCCACTTAATTTTAAATTGAATCATTGAAATGCCTAATGGAAAAATTGCATTTAAGCACTTCACCTTTTTCCCCCAGGGCAAGATGTCTACTATGTTGGACACATACTAGTTCCCTTGATCTCATAACCTGCTTTCATATTCTCCTCCAATGCATTTTAAGATATGCAGAGCAGCTTTAAATCTTCTTTGAATGACAGTCGAGCAGTACTCCTATCTTTAAAAGTTACATTCTGTATGCTGAGAAGGAATTACACATACGCATAGCTTTTTCCCTTTGAATGGTAGGTTTGGAGTGCTCATAAAAGCTGAATTTAGTTCACTTGTCAATTCTGTCACTTACTGTGAAATCTTTAGTTACTACTGCTTTCAGCCTGGATATATATATTTTTTTCCTGGGGAGATCACTGATGTTGTTTAGACATGTCTGTCCTATGGAATATTGCTACCTTCATTCAACATTAGCTGCTTTACAATGCATGGATCTTACGATGTAATAAAATCTAATGAAATCACTTCACAAAATCTCTTTTAAAAATGGCACGGGTAATTTCTAAATTGGTGTTAGCCTTCCACAAAGCTTAAACTAATCGTCAACAAGACCAGAGCTAGATATTTTTGCACACCAGTTTTAAAAGCGTTGCTTTTTAAAGTGTAGGAAGCTTTTCTTGAGTCTCTAATTCAGTTTTTGTTTGTTCAAATTTATCCTCCACCGTTCCTGTAGGAAGGCTCAGTTTGGCTTGCAACATACACCAATATCATGAAGAAAATTCCCCTTAAGAACTTCACCCAGCCCTATTCCTGCTTGCCAAACACCTGGCCAAACAGAAAAGTTTGATTCACTTTCAGAAGATGACTAAGGTTGGGCTTAGATGAATCTCCAAGGAGTGGGAATTCCATAATTGTAGAGCAGCCACTGAGAACATCTCTCCATGTGCCCTTGTTGTAGATAGCTCATGGGCAGATGGTAGCTACAAGAAGGTGCTCCCGGCTAAGCTCAAAGACTGTGGCGGGACATGCGGGAAGAGGCGGTTTCAGTTACTTGAGGGGGTGGGGCCCCAAGCCATCTAAGGTTTTACAGGGGAAAACTAGCACCTTGAACTGTACTTGGAAAGCTATTGGTAGCCAGTGCAGACTAGGGCTGATGTGGCAGCAGCTGTTACCGCGCCGCGATTCCATTCTGCCATTTTGGAATTGCCCGGGCCACACCGCGACTTTTCTGCTGACATTCCGCTAATTCCGCCGGCATTCTGAAAATTGTGTAAAAATTGCAGAAACTGCGAAAAAATTTCGGAAAACCGTTGTTACGCTATTTTGTGGCGCTGGCGGAATGGCGGAAGTAGTGAAAATGTAATGTTTCCGCTATTTTGTGAAGGCTGTGGAAGTAGCGGAATGAAATTAGCGGAACTGCGGAAGTAGCGGAATGAAACTAGTGGAATGAAAGCCTCTGCCATGCCGTACCACTAATTGCGGAAATAGCTACCGCTGTGACATTCTGCTACAGCCCTAGTGCAGACTCTAGAACGGGGATTCTCAGGAGCACTAGAGTGCTTGGGCAATGGTTGAAAGTTCAAGCGAGCTGTCGGTAGTGCTCAGGAGCACTTTGAAACAGTCCTTCACCCATTCAAGTAAATGTAAGCTGGGCTATTGACTTCAGTGTGCCCAGGATTACCCTTATGGTCCTGTTAGTAAGGAAAACTTTCCCCCTTTCTATCGGTCAGCAGGGGGAAATGCCCAAATCTACTCTGAGGGTATTTCCTTCTTCTTTCTAAAGTCCCCAGTGAGACAACATCTCTTCACCCCAAACCCATTCCTTTTGCAAATGAAATCATTCAATTAGAATGGTGTTCTCTCTCCCCCCCCCCCCCCCCAATTGGCCCATTCCTACCACTGATGCCTTGGTAAAAGTATTGACTAAGTCCTAGAAGCTCTATTTCTGAGGCTGTAAAGTTGGTGAGGGGGTTGAGATTTGGGCATTTATATCCCCACTGCTATAAATGTTCACGGGAATGAATAGCTTCTATTTCCATTATAATTATGTTCCTGCCAGGTTACGAATTCACAGCACCTCTCAGCTCAGCTGTATTAGGCAATTCCTTTGTGGGGAAAACAAGCTCCACCATGTCTCCCTGCCACTTCAAGTAGCAAAGGGACATGGTGAAGGAACTGGGGTTCTTTTCCCACCCAGAGGACCACCTTTGGAAGTCACCAGGGAGCAAGAGCCCACCAGTGCTGGACGCTGCTGAGCTTGGCGCCCAGGAGCCACAAAGTTGCTTGCCACCATTGTAGCCTCTGCTGCCCCACTGCCACTGGTGCATGCCGTGCTGGGGGCGGGGGGGAAGCAGAGCCTGGTGACAGTCCTGAACCTGCTTGCCGCAGCTGGAGCCTGCCTTGTGTCCCTGCTGTGCACCTCTGCCCTTGTTTCTCCATTGTTGAGGGAGCAGAGCCCGGATCCTGCCTGCCCTAGCGGAGGTCCGCTCACCCACCACCATGGCTGTCCCGGCACTGGGCTTCGTGCCTCTCGGAACTCTTGCTGCCCTGCCATCGCTGCTGCCCCCGCTGGGGTAGCAGAGCCTCACCTGAGCCTGCCTGCTCTTACTAAACCTCACCTGTGGGTGCCGCTGCTGATTCCACTATGACCGTACCGGGACTGGGGCCTCCTTCCACGCTGTGAGGCCTCCAGTCATAAGTCGCTGCTGTAAGCGGAGTAAGCGCACCGAATTGAAGCAGGGTCAAAATTGGGGTGGGGAATTGATTAATTATCTCAACTTCCATTGAATTGCAGAGAGGAGACTGAATTTATGCATAATTATGCAAACTATGCAGTGGCGCCCAGTAGTCATGCACGCCGCTGCAGTGCTCCTCACAGGGGAAAGGGTTGAGAGAGCCCTGCATTACAACACTGGCGTAATGTGCTCGAGGTGACCGCAGCCTTCGGCACCGAGGGAACCTGCGCTATTGAAATGTAGCAGAGATCCTGTCTTGTGGGAAAGGAGGAAGCACGGCTCTCCTGCCAGCAAGCTCGTGCGTCGGAGGGGGTAGTGAAATCCTACCCTTTCCGATGCATGAGCCTTGCCGGCGGGAGAGCCTCACTTGCTACTTTCCCATGAGACGGGAGCTGCGCTACATTTGAATAGCGCATGATCCCGCGGTGCTAAAGGCAGCATCGTGGGAAAGCAGCCTCGGCTTCCAAAACCGATATCAAGGGCTGCACCGCACAGAGTGCTAGTCCAGTCTCAAAGATACAAAGGCATGGATGATGGCGGTCTGATCTAAATCGAATTTCATTTTTTTTCTTTAAAAAAAGGTTGAAGCCTTCTCACCAGATGGAGTTGGTTGAAAAGCACTCCTGGCCACTGCTGTAACCGGGTGATGCAGGTGCAGCAATGGAGCCAAGAGCACCCAAAGGCTGTGAACCTGACTGACCAAGGGAGGCTAGACCCTATCAGTGATGGGGGACCCTATGTCCCCTTGGCCATAGTCCAGCCATCATCACTTCAGTCTTGCTTGGATACAGTGTCAATCCATTCACGCACATCCAGAGAGAATTGGGTGTTTTCAGCATACTGATGGCACTTGCACTCTGTATTCAAGGGCTTCAGATACCAAGGGCTTATGCAGGGGGCCGTGGCTCAGGTGGTAGAGTGCATGCTTTGCATGTATAAGGTCCCAAGTTCAATTCCTGGCATCTCCGATTCAGGATCTCTGGTAGCAGGCTTGGGTGAGGCCTCTGCCAGGGATCCTGGAGGGTCTCAGGTAACACGCCTGGGTGAGGCCTCTGCTGGGGATCCTGGAGAGCTGGATCTGAAACCCTGTTTCCGTGTCGGGTTGTGACAATACTAGGCTAAGATGGACCATTGGTCTGACTCAGTAAGGCAGGTCCTTATATACAGGAAGGGAGACAAGGTAAAACCCTGTGTGAGATTGTGAAGACAAAGGAATGACAAGGTGAGAGTCTACATTCCTACCTCCCAATACCTTAGGTTTACCAGAACGTGCAGAATACCCATCTTCACTGACATTTTATTTCTTTATTTGTATTTATTTCATAATTTATATCCCATCCCCTCCTGCCCAATGGCAGCTCAGGGAGATGAACAATAAACAATAAAAGCATGAATACAAAAATATGAAATACAATAGAATATAAAAATCTCAAACAAATGCAGCCTGAATAAATCCCATCCCCCTCATCGAATGCCTGGTGAAACAGCCAGGGCTTGCGTTGTCTACAGAAGGAGGGGAGGTCCGGAGAGAGGCAAACCTCCCCCGGGAGAGAGTTTCATAGCCTTGGCATGGCCACCGAGAACGACCTCTGAAACGTTGCTCCAAGAGGGCGCTCCAGCAAACCGCAGTCCCCAGGTCATCACCAGGCATAGCCACACGTGGAATGTGTTGCAGAAGTCCAGTTTTGAGGGGATGAATGCATGGCTGATGGTGGCCGGACAGAAGATGAACTAGGTGTCATTTACAAAACGCCCTCTTTGTCACAGTCACCAGCTGGGCATTTAGCCGGAGGTGAGTTGAGGAGCACTCCCAGACTCCAAACCTGACGGACATTAGCGATACAGTTGATACTGTCATATGGCTAATGTTTCACTTACGTTATTGAGGAAAAGGAAGTATGTTTTAAATGCATATTTTGATATACATCCCTTTTGACGTGATAATCTCCCAGTTCTCTGCGCTGGGGAACTTCAGTATCCCCCAATGAGACCGACAATGTCTTTTGCCAAGTGAAAACCAGAAAACACAGAAGTTAAGACTAGAACAGCTGACCTGGCTCAGCTAGTGTAACCTTTTTCACTGAGCAGGATTATCCTCCTGTCTTACAAGTGAAAACTTGTACACACAAAAGGATTTGCCACTCCCCCCACCCCCCCCTCTCTCTCTTCTTCCCCCCCTCGCCCCAGCTGTAAGCTTGTGTTTCATTTGTCATCTGCTGTCACGCAAATCCTCTTCTGCATACTCATGAAATAGATGTGTTTTTTTTCAATTTTGTAAGTGCGATGGTCCCTTTCCTCGCAAAAAGGGTGACTCTACATTCAAGTAAATTAAAATCACTACATTTCACAACTTGTGCATTTGGGTGAAAGCTCAGTTTTGTAGCTACTCTGCTCCTTTAAAGATATTCCCCCCCCCCTCTTCCTCCTTTTTATGATACTACACTAGCATCCAGATGCTGTGGGCAGGATGGGGCCTCATTTTAGCTGGCTCTTATTCTAGAACTGGGGTGGGTAAGCTTTTCCCTCCCGGGGCCACTTTGAAAAGTAGCACAGGCTCCAAGGGCCATGTAGAAACTTGGAGCGGGTTGATGAGGGGTCTACACAGGAAGAGGCGGATCCATATCGTAGACCTGTGCCATGGATCTGTCCCCTGTCTGTCCTACCTGATTTGGTGCCGGTTGGTAATACCTACATTTTTGGGTACCGTTTTGGATATCCGAATCTATATTTTAATACCACTCAAGCACTCCTGCCCCCCGGCCCAAGTTATTCAAAAAATGAAATGTCCCCAAATCGGGGCTCTATTTGGTATTTTGGTTGGTACCTGATTGAAAACTGGTTCCGGTACTGAAATATATGGCTTGCTTTGGGTGCTGGAAATTTGGATATATCCATTTTTGTGAATACATGTTTCAGCTCTAACTCAGGAAAAGGAAGGTCCAGGTCTTGGATCTGTGACCTGTCCTTTTCTGGGAGTCCTCCTCTCTACTCACTTCCCTTGAGGCTCAGTCTTTCAGTGCTTGCGGGTAGGAACGGGATCCAGGGATCCGATCTAGGAAGTGGGAAGGAGACCAATAAACACTAGTTGTGGGATGCGTTTGGCCCCCAGGTCTGAGGTTCACAACTCCCTATTCTAGAGCAACTCTGCTTAGAATACAGTAGTGTAAGAGTCTGATATTGCTCCAGTAGACTCCAGTCCTCTTCAGGAGAACCTTTTCTCAGTGCACAGTGAGCTGTCAAAGAGAGGATGCCATGAGCCAGTGGACTGCTCATTGGGTTGGTCTGTGACCCAATATAGAAGAACAGAATCTTAGAGTTGGAAGGGTACCTCAGAGGTCATCTAGTCCACCCCCCTGCTCAGTGCAGGAAATCCGTTCTGATTAAAAATCTGATCTGGAGAACGAACAATTTCAGTATGGCTGACAGCTTGTCGGGGTGCATTGTGCTTCATGAGTTTTGCCATTAATTCGCCGAGAACAGGCTCCTTGGCTTCAGTGTGGCACGTCATCTTCCCCATCTCCTGAGGAGATGGGGGGGAAATTTATTTATTTATTCTTTTGAACTTACACGGTACCTTTCCCATGACCGCTCAGGATGGCTTAATAAAAAACAAAACAAAAAATACTAACACATTAAAACAAAACCTCATACCCTGCTACAGAAACCCTACCCCTTGACCCCTTCCCCAAAACTCCCCCCCCCCCCCCCCAACCAACCCTAATCCCCATACCCGCCTACCAAACAAAAGCATTTTGCTCAGCCTCCGGAAGATGCTTAGGCTTGACCAAACCCCCAGGGGAAAGGAGTTGGCAGAAACGGAAATGGTTTCTATAGTTAAGGATGCTGAATCACTGGGCATTTTTTACACACACCTTAAAGTGCTGGTCTTCCAAACTTCTGGGTTCACAAGTCTACAAGTAAGTTCCAGATGCATATTTCTCACAAACACTGCCCTAAGGCAGCCTAAAGTAACAGCAGCTGTAGACATATGGGGCTGCCATGGAAACCAAGTGACCACAGCTGCCTGGAGCAAAGCAGTTTACCAGGAGAAGTTAATTTTTACACACACAGGTTCTTTGAGAAGTTCTGTGCAGAAGTTCAAAGAGCTGGATGTTTAAGATCTGGGTGAGTGATTTAGACACACAGAGTTCAGGATGTAACAACAAACTTGCAGGAGAAATGTGTGTGTGAAAACAGCCAATGTTAAAGTTGTGAACGTTCTCCTCATTATAAAATTGGGATTCCCCCTTATCATTGTGAAATTTGGTAGGGAGGATTATTTGGGTGAGGGAAGAATCTGGCCAAATATCTGACAAATTGGATGAAAACCAAGGAAGGGTAACTTCAGACGTGACGGGCCCAGAAGCCCGCCACGCTGAACCCCTGACCAGGGTCTGTGCGCGGATCTCGGCCTGTGATCAGGCCGTCCATTCTTTAGGTGTGCCGGCCTGATCGCTACCAGGGATTGGGGAGGGGGCGGTGCTGCGCGGTGCAGCCGCACAGCCCCGCCCCCCACGCTCCCCCGACCGCTCACCCTCGGGGAGATGGGCGAGCGTAGCAGCCAATTAGGCCGCCGTGCCCAATCGCGTATCGCGGTCGGGGCCACGATCTGGAATGGGCCAAAGGAAACAGATGTTACTTTTGACCCATCCCGTATCATGGCCAATCTAACCACGGTTCTCGACCTCTGACCGGCTGAAGAACCATGGTCAAACTTGATGCCGGCCGGAGGGTTCACCGTGGTGAATGTCTAGCCGGGACCAAACAGACATCCACAGAAATGCCGACACCACAGGGAATCCACCGCGGTTCACTGTGGTGAGAGGCGTTTTCGTAATGTCTGAAATCACCCCAAGTTGCAGATGTTTGAATTGACTGATATTTTCTCCCCAAGTGACTTTTTGCTGATGGAGATCGGGTTCTGGGAGCAGTATTGCTGCTTGTCACGCCTTCATTAGCAATTTTAAAAATATTTGAAAACTGCCAACATATCCATCCCCACGCCGCCACCTTCACTTCTCTAGACTAAACATGCCCACTGTGTTGTCAGCCTTTCCTCAAACCTTCCCTGTTGCACCCCACAGACAGGTATGATGTCGATTTCCAGCTTGCACGATCCATCCCATAACAAGCAGAGAGTCTCCTTTTTATTAAGTGCATTAAACAAAGCTAATGGTTATCTTTTGGTATTCATCCATATAGTAAAAAGATGGATTATTTATTCCGATATACTCCACTCTTCCTGTTTAAGGTTGAGGTCGACTTGCAACTTACAAAAGTATCTTAAACCCCTTTAAAAACCACACCCCAACTTCCTGGACCCCCCTCGCCCAAGTAAAACCCGATTCCAGCCAACCCTATCCCTGCAGCGACTGTCCAGCCATCGCATTTTGTTTTTACACATTGTAATGCGACAGAAGAAATATATCTTATTTTATTTATTCCAATTCTTACCCTGTCCTTTCCAAATAGTCTCAGGGTGGCTTACAAAATATAACAACATTATAAAATATAAAAACAAACAAAAATCCCTATTCCCTCCCACCCTCACAACTCTATCCTTGCCTGCCAAATGCTTGGTCAGACAAAAAGGTCTTGCATCTCTTGTGGACAGTGATGTAGTAAGGCTGTTGTGGACCTGTGCTCATGTCCCAGTTATGCCCCCCAAGGGTTGGGGGCAGGATCCCCAGGGAGGGTGTGTGTGCCTCTGGGTTGGTGGCAGGAGCAAACCTCACCAGAAGGGAAGTTTTCAGAGGAAGGACAGGGCTAGTACTCCACTCCCACCCACTCTGAAAACGTCCTTCTTGGGGGACTCCTTTGCATGTGGCCTTAGTGTTGCTAGAAAATTTTCAGAGTGGGTGGAGGAGGAGCTTAGACTGCTTGCAAAGGGCGCCCCCCCTGGAGTCCAGGGCCCAGGCTCCACTGAGCCCCCCTTGCTCCATGGTAGCTACACCCCTGCTTCCAGAAGATAAACTGGCCAAATAAAAAAGTCTTTCATCTCTTCCAGAAGGTCTTTAATTTCTTCCAGTCGCCCTGAGCTGTGTTCTCAGGAAGGGTGGGGTATAAAATTGTAGAAATAAACCACAAGACCCCCCACCCCCCATGCACACAGTAGTGTACCTAGCGCTACCAAGTGCTACCAGCATTTGGTTTTTACCTTTAGTTTACTTCCCAACTGACAATTTCCATTGAGCAACAGGAACATTTCTCTCTTGTCTCCAATGCTTGCTTCTCAGGTTCCCTAGTCTCTGGGTACTGCACAAGTTTTGCACTGTCTGCATGACTAAGTAGATCACGATCATCTTAAAGTTTTTGCATCCGCATCTGGAAGTATAGATTTCCAAAGTTATAGTGTAATTGCAGCAGTGTCTTCAGCTGCATAGTCAAATTAATCATTTGTCGTTCTGCATGAATAGACCAAAGAATCTGTATTGATTCTTGTTTGCACACTGCCAGGTATTTTTTATGAAGAGTTTTAATATCGGTATGGAGGTGGTGATGTTTTTAAATTACTTACCCTCCTGTGTGGTTAATATACATCACCATTGGAATCCTTCTTTTCTCTGAAATGTCCTGGATTAATTCCCTGCTAAAGTCGGTCGCTGAAATTTGTTTTGATCACACGTACTTCCCTTTGGTTTACATTTTGAAATAGCTGTTTGTGTGAACTCTTCAGTGGGAGAGTGGCAAACCGTGACCATTGCAACTGAGGGGGCGCGATTGACGCAGTGCTACTTGGATTGACACTGTCTGAACGTGCTGATGTGGGGCACTTCAATTTAATTAAATCTGAGTAGTTGCATCAACCCCCACCCCCCCGTCAGAACTTAGCCTAAGGGTGCAGTGCCTAAGGGGGTTACGCTGATGCAAGTTGCATGCCAAAAATGTCTCGCTAGACACAAGAAGGATCCTTATCCATGGTCACAGTGGGTGTAAACAGGCGGATATCCGCCCGCTTGCAGCCTGGCCTGGGCCCATTTTAGACTGACCCGGCAGTTGCCCTGGCCCATGGTCTGCCTGCGCAGCACCCTCCCCGTAACATAGAGTTTGGGGCAGATCGCCTGACCCTCTGGGCTGGTGCTTGCAGCTCTATAGCTGACCAAAAGCGGAGCTGCAGTGTGGGTCCACCAAGCAGATAGACAGCAGCTCTGCTTTGGGTCTCTGCCCCGGGTTTGGTCAGCCCGCTGTGCTGGCGGTGCGCTGGGATGTTCCCAACCGGTTGGCTTCCACATCTGGCAGGTCACATTTCAACAGATGGACCAGCCTGTGGGTGAAGAAGACTGGCATGGACGGAACCGGAGCTGCGGTCCCTCTAAAAGCACCCAGTGAGACAATATTGCCGGCATTCGTTTGTACATATTGTATCGCCCCACCCACAGCACAGTCCCCCTCCGCGTGGTCAGCACTTAGATGTGGTCTGACCACTTCTAAACATGCACCCAATTAGAGGCGCGGTCTTGTCTCCTGCATTGATGTAAGGACCTGGCCTTAAACTGGCATTCTCATCACCCTGAGCGCAGTGGTGGACCGGCACCTCAGTGCCACTGAGGCACTCTGTCAAGAGTCAGCTGCTAGTGCTGATGGTCTTCCTCCGTGCTCGTCAAGCCACACCCCTCCTCAACCTTGCTCCACGCCCTCGGCTTCCGGCTTGGTCACTGCTGGCCTATATACAAGGATGACCTAAAGCTACAGGAAGCATCTGTCTTGCTTCCCACTTTTTCCTTTGTCCCTCATGTCTTCATGCACCCTTGTACCAGCTCTGCACCCCCAGATGCTATATGTGCCTTGGACTGACTGGAAGCCGGTCCTCCTGTCTCTCATCCTTCTGATCCTCTCATCCTGCCTGATCTGCATCCAGTCTGTCCACCCTGATCTGTGTCCATATGTCCCCCGGGTCTGTGTCCCTTCCCCGCCACCCCCCCCATCTGGATCTGGATGTTCACTGATTCTTTGGCCCATATCCTGCACAAACCCTCCAAACCCTGATTGTGCAGAACTCCCCCCGGAATCGATCCTGCCGTGACTCTGTGCCCCAGCCTCGCTCCCTGAAAGTAAGTACGGCAGCGCTGCTATCTGCGGTTGTATTGTGCAATGACGATGCCTCCCCCCGTGCGTCGGGATCTGGCATGCACTTAAAACTCGCATTAAATGCTATTTGGAAACAAAAAAAAAGTGAGCTGGCATTCAAGGGTTGAATTTCTGCTTTGTTTTCAGTAGGGTGGTTAGAAGTTAGTTTTCTGCTTGTATTGATGATGAGGAGATTCCTTGGACTGACCAGGCTTCAGAGGTGGATAAGAAGGATTAAAAAAATAAAAATAAAATGCAAGTAGGAGACTTTAAAAATGATCACTAGCGATACAATCCTGACTGTTTTGCATGACGCCACTGGCTTTTTGTGAATGAGGGATGCTCTTTCTCTTGATGCCGCCCCGTGCTGGCGACTGCGGTGCCTTGAGTAGTGCTATTTCTCCTGGAATCTTGGATTCAGGCTCATTATTTCCTACGTACGTAGAAATTATTCTTTCAGAATCCAGGCCTTCCTGACATGCCTAGTTACCATACAGCGGGAAGGAAGCTAAGCTGCCCGTCTTCAGAGCCATAGGCCACTGACCTTTTGAAATTGCACTTGCAGAGGAATGCGTGTTTTGTTTTTTGTTATTTCCTGTTTTGTAATATCTAATGATTTCTGGCTTTCGATCTCTCTTGAGTGCATGCTTCATTATTAAATATTTATCGTGTGGCTGTAATAAATAGTGTTCCAAACTAGCAGAACCGTTTTTGTTAAATAGGGTAAAAACAGAGGTTTGGCCAGTGGGACCGCTTCCTGGGGCACTTGGGGCCGAAGCTGCAAGGCGGTCCGGCCCGGGTCAGGTGGGGTATTGAACGGACGTGCCGCGGCTAGGAAGCTGTCCCGCTTCCCTTACGGCCTGGGCAGGGCCAGGAGTGTAAAAAAACATATGGGCAGGTGGGCCTGCACGCACCCGGGTTCCAGCGCCCCCCTCCGTCCAGGATGGACAGCCATGGTGGCCCCCAGCCCGGGGTGCGTACGGCGTGTCGCAACGTGTGCTTTGTCCTGTATGGGTGGCCCTTAGTCTGAGCTGTGACCTTGGAGATGTGCCAAGGACACAGCCTGGACTTAGCCACCAACACTCCCCAGAGCAATCCTGGGCCAACGTGTGGCCGTGCATGTGTACATGTGCCACCAAGTCCTGAGCCAAAACCATCTCTTTTTACCCATAGTCGTTCGTTAGGTCGTGTTTGATCCAAAATTCAGTTTAAAGAAATCTTCCATTTTCCATAAAGCCCAAGACCCATAGCAACAATGTTTTCAATAAGACTCCTAGCTTGATGAGAGTATGGCTTGGCAAAATGTTAACTACTAATATACAGGATGATTCACAGTTAAGGGTATTAGTAGAAATCAAAGCTTCTTAACTCGACATCAGTCCATGTCGAGTTAATAAGGAGCCACCAAGCCACAGTGTGCGACAGGCAACAACATGAGGATTCTGCTGTGCTACTGTCTTTAGTGACCGTCTCCACTGGCACGTAGGATTCCAGAAGAATTGTTTAGGGTAAATCACCATGAAAACTTTTGACTAGGTGAATATTTATGTAAATGAACAAGATATTTTTTTATCCACTGAGCACTTGCCCATCTAGGTCATCAGCGGGGACATTTGTTTCAGTTTGCAATACATTAAAGGCGTACACGGACATAGCGTTTGCCTTATATACAAAAAAGTGCCTGTACTAACCAGTGCTATCGTGTGACTTTGCATCTTGGTTAGTGATATCTCTGCATATGAGGAGAAGCTGTTGAATACAGCACTTGTAAGCTTTTATGTGCTAGTTTCACAGCGGCGAATTGGCAGAGCAGAGTATTCCTGGCAATTGTAAATAATTAAACTGTACACTGTGAGATGGTTGGTTTAATATATATTGGGAGCTTTATAGCGCAAATCCAGTTATCCTCTTGCAACTAGTAGATACGGAGATAAAACATGGAGTGTATTGAATATTGATTAGATTTTCAGATGTTTGATTAGCAGTAGTACATGGAATTCAGTTGGGTGACTCTGTTGATGAAGTTGACTTTGTGCAGCAAATGCATTACGTTTTAGTATCTCCCTCCCTCCATACTGGTAGGAGGATGGGTGGAAAGGTTTTTTAATAATCTTTTAAATTATTTTTTCACTGTGGGTGACAATAAATGTGATGAGGGCCGGCTGCTATGGCTTGCTGGGCCAGAGACTTGTCTTGACATCAATGTCTGGGACGCCAGATGTGGGCCCGGGTGGGTAGGCAGTTTGCCCAGAACTGATCCCCCTGGATGATCCAGGGCCCACAGCTCAGGCCAAGAGCCACTCAGGTGGGCCATAGCAAGCCAGCATGTCTGTTTAGCTGCCCCATCAAGCATCTGTTTGTGGTGGCTGCCCCTGTGATGATGGAGCTCCCTCCCTCTTGGGGTCTGCCTAAGCCCAAGCCTGTTCGGCGTCTGGAAACAGTGTAAAACCTTTCCGTTTAGCCAAGCGTTTGGCAGGCAGGGATAGGGTGGGATGGGATTGGCTGGGGGTGTATGGAAGGGCTGTGTGGGGCATTAAGAGGATATTTAAGATAGATTTGAATGACTGTTTTTATGATTGTAAACTATCCTGAGTCTCTGCGGGAAGGGTGGCATATAAATTTGACTATTTAAATAAATAAAACTCTGCCGGGGATCAGGGGCCTTCATGGCTGCCCATGGTTGCCCGCCATGGAGAGGCCGGGGCTGCCTGGCTGCATGTTTGTTTTATTTCCCTACCCTACTGGGTGGCAGGGGGTGGTGGTGGGGGAAACCAGGGGTGTGCTCACTGGCCAGTCCAGTGAGGTGCATCTCCATTCTGTGCCCCCCTGCACGTTTATTTCTACGCGTGTACCTAGAAATCTTGATAGATTCTTTATGATATAAGAACATAAAAAGTGCCAATACTGAGTAGGACCAAAGTCCATCCAGCTCAGCATCCTGTCTGTGATGGTGGTTGTCTTTGGTAGTTTCACCAAAGTACCCAACAGGCCACAATGAGGTTATCCATTCCCTGCCTTTTACGTTCCCGGCACCTGACTGCCGGAGGTTGGGTCCACTGACCTACTCAACTAATAAAATAATAAAGGAAACTAAGTTAAAAGGAGACTATTCCGTACCATACAGTGTGCCATGCCTTTAAGTGTAACTTTCCCCCAGAATATTTTAAATGTATCCTTGTAGATTTTTCTCTTTTAAAACTACGTACATGGAAATTTACTTACAGCAGTAGCTATATAAGTAAGTTAAAGGCAGAACCATTCTCTGTGATAACAGGGGACTGCTGAAGCCCTGATACTAAGGAAACTGCTTGAGCTACAGTTCAGAAAATTTCTCCATGGCTTGTATTTGTAGGGACCATCATACATGCAAAGTTTGAAGAAGATCCCACCAAAAAATAAAAAGTTATAACTGTTGAAATATTAACCGGTTATCGTCAAAATGCACAGCGTCCCAACTATTTTGAATCCTCGGTATCTCCTCCGGCCAGATGAATTGAGCCCCCAGATTCCAGAACCTAGGAGCATGAGATCTAGAGCAAGTGCTAGTGTAGTGTGAAGATGATTTGGTGCAGCGAAACATTAGTTATTAAAGATTTTAAAAATCAGTTCTGCCAGCTAGTGCATGCACAGTTGAGAAGCTGCCTATCGCCATTTGTGTTAAGGAAGAGAGAGCGTCTGGAAAGTTACGTAACATTTAGGAATGTTATATGCTGCTAGTCATTCACTCAGTGGGAAGGATTTTGAACGATCCATATTTCCTCCCCCCGGATAACTTGAGCCCCCAGACTTCAGAGGCTTGGAGTAAGAGATCGCCACCAAGTGCTACTCTAGCGTGATAGTGCTAGGTGCAGCAAAAACAGAGTTATTAAAATTACAAAATTCAGTTCTGCAGGTTAATGCATGTGTGGTGTTATGGAAAGTTATGTGCCTTTTAGTCATTCACTCCATGGGGAGGATTCTGAGCAATCCATCTCTCCTCTCCCCACCCCCCGGACGACTTGAGCCCCGAGACTTACATTAACTTACTAATCATATACTAAAAACCATGGAAATTTACTAAAACAAAATCTCTCATGGTTTTAAAAAACTGTTAGAGGCAGAACCATTTCTAAAACATAGAACTCGTGTGTTCAAAAACATTTCACAAAATACGTTTTACCCTAACTTAAACTCCAAAAAACATGATAATTAATTCCAATTGCTATTCAAAAAACATTTAACGTAATTACAACAAAAATGAAACTCCAAAAAGCATGGAAATTATTTCAAAATGTTCTATCTATTTCATAATTTACCATCAACATACATGTGTAAAATGTACTACATTCCTTACCGTACATACTCTTATGAATATTTATCACTAACTAAACTATCCATTTTTTTCTTAAGCATTAATTCATTGTCATAATTTGACAAACAATTTTTTCAAACGGCCTTAACTCTGTGTTGTTTACAAGTATACAAATAGTGTATGCTTTATACAATGAACTCTTGACACTCCGTGTAGACAACTGTATAGAATTGTTTTGATAGAATGCAATTCATTGCAAAAGGACAAAGTTAAGTGCAGTTTGAAAAAATTGTTCATCGAATAATGAGAATAAATTAATGCTTAATAAAGAAAAAAAGGTGATAGTTTAGTTAGTGAATCGGAGGGACCAAAGCAGGGTCAGTTCCAGAGAGTGAGTCAGGGAATAGCAAGGCACAAGGACACGGCAGGTCTGGAGCTAAAGCAAGCGACGCCATCAGGTTCCTTGGGACAGCTTCCACTTCTGTCAAGCTCCTTTTAAGCTGTAGCTCAGGCAATGGGAGATAAGGACATGTTGTTTGCCTCACGGAACTACAAGCTTCTAAGGCTCTGGGGGAGTCGATGTGGGGGGAGTGCTGCTGTGTTGCTGCGGTGAAGTCCCACGGACCAGGGTTTGAGCCCGGCAAGACCTCACATGTGTACAGTGTTGGAACCCAGCACAAAGCAAGCCTTTGCCACCTTCTAGGTGACAGCCCTTCAGATATTCGAAGATGGCTCTCATGTCTCCCCTTAGTCTTCTCTTCTCCAGGCTAAACGTACCCAGCTCCTTCGACCTTTCCTCGTAGAACTATGAGGAATGAAATTAATGTTTGTTCAGTACCAGGAACATATTGATGATAAACTGCTGGTTTTCAGGGCCCTGAATGGTTTGTTTATTATTATTATTATTTTATTTATTAGCATTTGTATAGCGCCAGCTGTGTACCTGGCACTATACAGAACAATGAGATAGATGTGGTCCCTGCCTACGGCTTAAAATCTAATAGACATGGAAGGGGGAGGCAAGGAGAGGGGACATAGGGAGAGACAAGGGATAAATAACATTTAAGCGGATGCGAAGTCTCAGGTGCACGTGATTGGCTTGGTTGCAGTTAGGCAGGAGTCTGCGGGGAGGGAAGACAGTAAATATTGAGAGGAAAGTTCTAACAGGCATCGGGAAAGGCAGCGAGGAAGAGGTGGGTTTTGAGGAGGGATTTGAAGGTGCGGAGGGAGGGGGCAAGACGGATATGGGCAGGGAGGGAGTTAAAGGCATGGGGGGCAGCAAGGGAGAAGGGACGAAGGCAGTTAGGGGAGATGAGGGAGAGCAAGGGAGAGGACAGAGGAGGAGTGGAGAGTGCGTGCAGGAGTGTGTAAGGAGACTAGGGCTGAGAGGTAAGGGGGGGCAGGTTGTGAAGGGTTTTGTAAGTGAATACCAGGAGTTTCTGAAGGATGCGTTCATGAAGGGGGAGCCGGTGAGGAGAGGAGAGGCTGCACGTGGTCAAAGTGACAGGCTGAGTGGATGACCCTTTCAGCAGAGTTTTGGATGGAGATAAGGGGGGACAGGAGAGAGCAGGGGAGGCCAGCAAGGAGGAGGTTGCAGTAGTCAAGACGAGAGATGACCATGGCGTGAACAAGGGTTTTGGCTGAGGAGACAGAGAGAAAGGGGCGAATCCGAGCAATGTTATGGAGGGCAAAGCGACAGGACTTGGCAACAGAGTCGATGTAAGGTTTAAAGGAAAGGTGAGTATCAAAGATGAAACCCAAGCTATGGGCTTGGGGAACGGGACAGATGGTGACCCCATCGATAAGGATGGACAGGTAAGAGGGAGAGGAAGGGTGGGGAGGAAAGATAAGGAGCTCAGTCTTAACCATGTTAAGCTTGAGCTGACGTTGGGACATCCAGGTGGAGATATCGGAGAGACAGTTGATGAGGTGAGCTTGGACAGAATGGGGGAAAGAGGGGGTGGAGAGAGAGAGAGTTGAGTGTCATCAGCATAGAGGTGATATTGGAAGCTGTGGGAGGCAATGAGTTTGCCAAGGGACAGGGTGTAGACAGAGAAGAGGAGAGGGCCCAGAACAGAGCCTTGGGGGAACCCCAACCGAGATGGGGAGGGAGGAGGAGTTGGAATTGGGAAGAGACACCTTAAAGGAGCGATCAGAGAGGTATGAGGAGAACCAGTCAAGGACAAATCTGCAGAAGCCTAGGGAGTGAAGAGAGTCCAGTAGGAGTGAGTGGTCGACCTTGTCGAAGGCAGCAGAGAGGTCAAGGAGGACAAGAATGGAGTAAAGGCGCTTAGATTTAGTGACAAGTAGATGATTGGTGATCTTGGCCAGGGCAGTTTCAGTGGAGTGAAGGGTGTGGAAGCCAGATTGGAGAGGGTCCAGGGAGGAGTTGGCAGAGAGGGGAGATCCAGGCAGCAGGAGTACACAACACTTTCCAGAAGCTTCGAGGCGAAGGGTAGGAGGGAGACCGACCAGTAACTAGAGGGGTTGAGGGTGGACTTTTTGAGGATGGGAGAGACAGTGGCATGCTTGAAAGTGGAGAGGAAGGGCCCAGTGGAGAGGGAGAGATTAATGACATGTAAAGGTGGGGGCAGGCAACAGTGGAAGCAATGGAGGTCAGGAGGCGGAAGGGTATTGGGTCGAGAGGGCAGGTGGAGGGGTTGGCGGAAGATAGCAGAGAGGAGACTTCCTCAAGGGAGGCAGGAGGGAAGGGAGAGAGGAGAGAGCAGGGAGTGGGAGGGTGTGGTGAGGGAGCAGGGAGAGGAGATGGGTGGGAAGCAATGTCCTGGTGGATCTTGTCAATCTTTGAGGTGAAGAATGACACAAGATCCTGAGCAGAAAGGGAAGAGGGTAGAGGGGGCAGGGAGGCTTGAGAACGGAGTCAAAGGTGGAGAAGAGGCAGCGAGGGTCATGAGAGTAGGATTCAACCCGGGAGGCACAGTAATGTTGGCTCGCCAGGGAGATAGCAGAAGAGAGGGAGAATTTATAGTGGTGGAAGTCAGGGTGGGAGTGGGATTTGCGCCAGAGGCATTCAGCAGCCTGGGTGCAGGAGCGGAGGTAGCGGATAGTAGGAGCCAGGGTCAATGGGGCAGGAGGAGAGGGGGGCAAGAGAGTCTAGGGTTGTGACGAGAGAGGCGTTAAGAGAAGAGATGGCAGTGTTGGGGAAGAGGAGGAGAAGACAGGAGGGGGGAGAGGGAGGAAGCAAAATCTAAAGGGTTAATAGCCTGCAAATCACAGAAGGGGTGTGGAGCTGGGGAAGAAGATTGGGGTCGGTGGGAGAGGTTGAAGAAAGTGAGGTAATGGTCAGACATGGGACAAAGGTGGGTCAAAGGAGATGTTGGCAACAGGACAGTTTCTGGAGAAGATGAAGTTGAGCGAGTGGCCCTCAGTGTGGGAATCAGTCCAGAGGCGGAGATCAAAGCAGGTTAGGGAGAGAAAGCGGGAGATAGAGGGCTGGGAAGGTGTGTCAACATGGATGCTGAAGTCACCAAGAATGAGAGCAGGGGTATCATCGGAGAGGAAGAAGGTAAGCCAGCATTCAAAGTCCAGGAGAAAAGTGGAAAGGGGCCAGGGGGGGCAGTAGATGACAGCGATACAAAGGCGAAGGGGGGAGAAGAGACGCATGGAGTGAGCCTCGAAGGGGCGGAGGGGAAGGGAAAGGGGCTGGAATTGACAGGGATTGGCAAGGAGAAGGCCCACGCCAGCACCCCAGCCTTCGGGGCGGGACTGGTGAGAGAAGGAAAGGCCTCTAGAGGAGAGGGTGGTTGGGGTGACAGAGTCAGAGGGAGAGATCCAGGTTTCAGTAAGTGCAAGGAGTTAAAAGTGGTGAGAAAGGAAGAGGCCGTGAATGAAGGGGGCTTTGTTAATGGAAGAGCAGCAGTTCCAGAGGGAGCAGGAGAAGGGGAGTTGATCAGCGGGAAGGCAGGGAATGTGGATGGGGTTGGGGAATGTCGAGCGATGGGGCTTGCAGGGACTGTGTAAGGATGGGTGAAGGGGAGGAGGGGGCTTGCAGGGAATGGTTGAGGGGGAGGAGGGGGAAAATAAGGGGCGGGGAGGTTGGAGAAAGAGTGTTGGAGGAAGGGGAGGGAGGAGCAGTGGGAGAAGGAGAGGAGAGATGGAGTGAGGGAGATAAGGGGAGACATTCCAGTGGTCGGTGTTCACGGCAGCAGAGGGGATAACCAGGCCTGTGGATGGCGCGGGAGAGTCCGAGCGAAGGCTAGTGGCGATACGAGCGACGGCTGGAAGAGGGTGTGTTGCACAGAAGTTGTCTCTGGGTCCTCGCGGGACCCGCAACGGCCAGCGCCTTTTTGTCGCCGCCCCCTCCAGGGCTGCTGCCCTCAGGGGAGGGAGGCAGCTTTAAATGGTGGCGTCCCAGGGTGGACGGGCTGGGGGAGAAAGCTCTCCGGTGTTTAATTACCTGCAGGAAGCAAGCTGGTCACATGCTGAGCTGTGGGCGGGGCTTCCAAGGGGTTTCCAGGGGTCTCTTGGCAAGGGAGGGAGGCAGCTTTAAATGGTGGCGTCCCAGGCCCTGGCTATAGTCAAGATCACCTTCTGGAGCCTCACACTGATGGGTATCTGTGCTCAGGAACCACCCAATATTGGGGGGTTCTGCCATCATGTCTTAAGTCTGCGGGCGATCAGGCTTTTGGTTGGGTGGGCCCCTTGGTGTGGAACTTGCTCCCTCAGGATGTTCATCCCAGTTCCTCTCTCCATACCTTTAAAAAGCTCATCAGCATCATATTTATTATTTTATTATATGGATTATTGTAAAAATGGATTTACTGTCTTAAGATCTTGCAAAAACAGACTTGGGGATTACATTTGGAAGTTTGTTCTAGAAGCATTCTTAGTGGTTGAGTAACTTCCATTCTCATCTAAATTTATGGGAGCTGAGGACAATTCGATCCTGGCAGGAGGAACGGAGTTCTGCATGTCACAGGGTTAGGCCTTAATCTTTATATTTTATCTGAAAAATTACGTTGTATTACATCCTGGCTCTGTTGAAGTTGATGTGAATGGCATTGACTTTATCCGGTGGCCTAGACTTCTGAATGCAGTCCAGAGGCCAAAGGTCTGTGCTACTCCATGCAAAGCCCCCATTAACTACGGTAGTGAGTTCTGTCAAAGTTCAGTCTGCAAGCCAGAGATCTCGTACCTCAAATGAGCACAAAGGCTACAGTGATAGTTAAATAATCTTCATGAAAAAGACACTTTGAAACATCAATTACTTAACAGTCTTTCTAATTCTAACCTTTCAAAATAATGTTGGCTGTTTCGTTCGTCTTAAGTGTGCAGTAACTGCACCTTTTCTGTCATGATCACCTTTTTGCAAAGCTTATGGTTGCGTCCCATCAATTTTCTCTGGGCAAGAGGGCAGAGGAGTGTCGGTCTTCTAATCTCTCATAATGGGTCAAATATGAAGGGGTTTGACACAAAGCCGTTTGTGCAGAGGCTTTAAGGCGGTCTCTGCCAAGTCTCTCTTGAAATTTTCAGGTGTAAAACCAGCTGGTGCTTTTTCTGCTCTTGTTCAGAGAATTTCCAACCGGTAGGCCTAATATGAACCATGACTGTTTTATTTGGCCCCATTGCAGTCCCTGGATCTGACCCATGGATCGAGCTCCTACGCTGAAGCATTGAGGGAGCATGCTCGGAGGAACATGCTCTGCACTGGCTACCAATAGCTTTCCAGGAAGGAATCAAGGTGCTGGGTTTGACCAATAAAGTCCTAAATAGCTTGGGCCCCAACTGAAAGGCTATTTTATTCCATCATGTCCCTTGTGGTTTAGGAGATCAACCAGAAGGTCATTTTGCAGGCACCATCTTCCTGCCACGTTTCTACAACCAAGGAAAGTAGAGAGGCATTCTTGGTGGCTACCCAACAATGATGGAATTTCCTTCCCTTGGACATTCATCTAAGCCTGCGTCTGGTCAAAGTCTGGAAGCGATGTAAGACCCTACTGCTTGGCCGGGCATTTGGCAGCCTGTGATCTGGCTGGGTGGGATTGGGTTGAGGAGTCCCAGGGGCTTAGGGTATGGTTTATAAAGGGATTTTTTTTAGAGGTGTTTGAATGTTTTCTCATTTTACTTGATGGGGTGGAGGGGACTCCATGATGGCAACGGTGACGCTCTATTCTAATGGGAATTAGCACATGAATGCGCTGTTCTGCTTTTCTCCTGCGAGAACACTCTTATGTAGCTCTTCCGTGATTGTAAGAGCTATATCGGAGGACCCGGTTCTGTTCTCACCGGAGAAAAGCAGAATGGCACGTTCCTATGTGTGCTAATTCCCGTGAGAATAGGACACTATGATTGCCCTCATGAAAGTTCCATCCTCTCCTGGGTAACATGAGAAAACAGCCTTTAACATGCCTTGAGTCTTGGTGGGAAGGGTGGGATATAAAATTGAATGAAGGACTAAATAAATATTTAATGAATTGGCAGTGGGACAAAAAGGTAATCAGTTCATTTTCAATCAAAGGTTCATTTATTTTTTTTGCTGGTAATAAAAGTAGATGCTGTTATTCTAGCTGCAATGGTTCCTACTTTTACATCAGTGCTGACTTTGGTCCAGATTTCTCCAGGCCAAAATCAGTTCAGTTTAGAGTGCTGCTTCTCATGCTGCACCTGGGCCGCAATCCAGAAGAGGTGTGCATGCCTGGAGGTCTGCAAGCTGGCCATAGGAATGTGTGTGTGTGTGCGGGGTGTCCTCATGCCCCTTGTTAGAGGGACAAGGCTTTCAGTGCATGTACGGAGATGTTGCTGCAGTGACAACAACCCAGTTTCTTCCCTGCTTGGCCATGCTGCCACCCCTAAGGATCCACCAATAGGATTATTAGGTCAACGATGGGGGTGGGACTTACGGGCAGGTCTCGGCCATGGGGGTAGGTCTCAGTCATGGGGGTGGAAGGGGCAGACCTACCCCCCCACCTTCTCTGATCTGGCCCCTTGTCCTGCTCCCAGCTCTGCCTGAGTCAAAGCCAGCCCATGATCTGGGGAGAAGGGACGGGATTATAGGTGGCCCTTGCATGGCATCATGAAGTGGTAGGAGCTGGCCATGTTGGAACCTCTTCTGGATTGGGCCTCTGGTCTGTAGCTTTGGTCTCCATGCCCTCTGAGTCAGCAAAGTGTGTAAGTATGTGCCTAATGAGTAATCCCATTGAAGCCAGTGGGATTGCTCCCATGCTTAAATTTAAACAAATTGAGCGTGAGTTGAGTCAGCTCGGCTGGAGCAGAGTTTGGCGCGATGAATCCCACTTTCAGCCTACGAAATGGGATTCTGCCTATGCATTAAGCCATCCTCTTTGAAAATGGTTCAGATGACACAAGACATGTTAATTATTAAACCTTTTTAAATAGTTACTTAAGAACAAAGTAACGGCTTGATTGATTAGGCTGGGAAGAAAGTTGCTAATTAATTTTGAAGAAAGTTCCTCCCACCCCTCTTGTCATGGTGAGATGATTTAGAAGCGACTATTTCACGCACCATTCTTAGCAGCTGCATGTAGATCTTTGAGGTTCCTCTTGTCATCTCGGCGCTAGAGGGGTCTTCAGTGACAGACATTGGCACTGCTTTCTCTGAAGGTGGCTGCTACCCTGGCCAGTGAGCATGAAGAGTTGTGGGGCATACACAGAAGAAATTATATTAATATTGATAGAATCGCAAAATGTTGCAGTTGGGAGGGACCTCAAGGTTCATCATCTGGTCTAACCCCTTGCTTGGAGGCAGAATGATGACTGCTACAATGCCACTGACAGCTGCCTGTCCTGTCTCTTAAATTTCCAGGCAATTTGTCTTAGTCACCCTCCTCTGAACCCACTCACTGGGTGTCTTTACACGCACATTTCTCCTGGATGTTTGCTGTTACATCCTGAACTTTCTGTGTGTCTAAATCACTTAAACATCTGGATCTTTGAACTTCCGCATAGAACTTTTGTATGTAAAAAGTTCTCCTGGTAAACTGCTTTGCTCCAGGCTGCTATGGTCAATTGGTTTCCACGGCAGCCCCTCATGTCTACATCTGCGGCTACTTTAGGCTGCCTCAGGGCAGTGTGTGTGTGAAGAGAGCTTCCAGTGATAGCTTACAACGAGGGCTGAAACTCGAATTTGCAATTCTTGGTGAGAGTCGCAGTTCTCGGCTCGTTCTTGCCATGAGACTGGGCTGTGATTTTTGCCGAGAAAAGCAAGAATCTCTCAGACAGCCTTCCTCTGCAAAAGACCTGGGAAGGGTCATTTGCAAATCATGGCTAGGTTTGTAAAAGGCCCCGTATGCTGCCATGTACTTACCAGGAGTGTTCCGACTGCTGGGTCTCTCCCTGCTTGGCGGCTTTTGCGTGGGTGCAGGGGAAGCAAGGTCACACAACCCACCAGGGCCATTCTGCACATGCTCAGCCCTTTTCCAAAATGGCAACGGCAGCATCGCCACCATTTTGGAAAAGGGCAGCTGGTCCATGCATGTGCAAACAGCACCACACATGTGCAAAATGGCTGCCCTTTTCCAAAATGGCAGCGATGCTGCTGTTGCCATTTTGGAAAAGGACTGAGCATGCGCAGAATGGCCGCAGTGGCCATTTGGTGCATGCGCAGTGATTTTATTTTTTTAGGCCAGACATTTTGCAAGATTTCACATTGGAGCCCATATTGAATCCAACTGGATTCTTGTTTCAGACCACCTCGACTCGCTTGGCAACTTTTTTCATTGAAGCACAGTGCCTATTGTTAGGACGTTTTCCCTGATATTTCACCAAATTCTATCACCTTCCAACTTGAGCCAAGTGTTTCTAGTTCTGCCCTCTTTAGCAAGGCAGAACGGTTCCTTGCCAACTTCTTGGTGGCAGATCTTTAGTTACCTGAAGACTGCTACCCCATCTCCCTCTAGTCATCTCTTTGCTAGACTAAACGTACCCAGTTCCTTCAACCTTTCCTCATAAGATTTGTTTTCCAGACAATTTGTCTGTCACCCTCTTCTGAACCCACTCAATGGGTATTTTCAGACGTTACGAGATCACAGTGAACCACGGTGAATACGCACCTGTGGTCAATGTGTCTCGAACGTCTGTTTGGCAGCCTCCAGATGTTCGCCACGGTCAATACCCGCATGGGGTCAATTTGAACCACGCTTCCCGGGCTATCCGGGGGAATGTCCCCCCCCCACCCGGGGGAATGTCCCGGGAAGCGTGGTCAAAGAGATCCCCAGCGGGGACAAAAAAAAAGTAACGTCTGGCCGTGGCGAATCAGGCCCGATGCGGCCGCCGCATTGGCCCCACCGCCCGCCCGTCTCCCCGGAGGGCGGGCGGTGGGAGCGTGGAGGGGCGGGGCCATGCGGCCGCACGTTGCGCCGCGCGGCCCCGCCCCCTCCCAGATTCCCTGCCGGGATCCCCCCGGCATGTCTGTTGCGGCGTGATGGGGTGACCCCGGCGGGGAATTAATAGGGTGATTTCGGTACGGGGCCAAAGGGCCCTGTAACGTCTGAAGTCACCCAATATATCACTGTCCTTCTTCAAATAAGATGCCCCAAACTGGAAACAATACTCCAGATGAGGCCTGACCAGGGTCCAATAGAGGGGAATCGTTACTTCGGCCGACTTGCAGACAATGCTTCTGTTAACACAGAAATTGCATTAGCCTGTTTTGCAGCCATAGCACAGTGCTGAGAAGGGGCCTTAAGGGGAAGGAAGGAGAATGTCTTCAGGGAAAGAGGGTGTTTTTACACACACATTTCTCCTGGATGTTTGGTGTCTAAATCACTCACCCAGATCTTAAACATCTGGCTCTTTGAACTTCTGCATAGAACTTCTCCCAGAACTTGTGTGTAAAAAGTTCTCCTGGTAAACTGCTTTGCTCCAGGTAGCTGTGGTCACTTGGTTTCCATGGCAGCCCCTCATGTCTACAGCTGCGGCTACTTTAGGCTGCCCTAGGGCAGTGTGTGTGTGAAGAATGCATCCAGGAACTGCCGCAGGGCAGTGTGTGTGTGAAGAATGCACCTGAACTTACTTGTGGACTTGTAAACCCAGAAGATTGAAAAACCAGCCCTTTAAGGTGTGGGTAAAAATGCCCAGAGTAATAGCTCCATTTGGGGAAACTTGAGCTGTCACTGGAGGGAGCCGTGTCATTTTGTATGCATCTAGGATTGCACGCTTGTACCAGAAATGGCTGCACACAAGCCTGTGTGCAATTTTTTTCCCTACAACAGAGGATCCCAAATCGTGAGCTGGAACTCCAAATGGGGGACACTATGGAGTTTGGTGAGGTCTGATTTTTAGTTTGCATGTCTTTGTTTGGGGTCCCAGAATCTTGGTGAAGTCTGAAACGCTTAAGGAAATTTTTGGGAAAGTTTGTCCTACAGGTTTAAATCATCAAAAGCGAGACCAAAGAACCCTCCCCAAATCAAAATGTTGGTTTTTGTTTTGGGGTGGGGGGTGTCTTACCCAAGAGTTTTAAAATAACAGAACCACCTCCAACATTTTTGGTAATGGCACATGGCTGCAGTCTTTGAAATTCTTACTCCAGAATCGTGTCAGTGGGCTGACTGGAGCAAGCAGTTTGAGGAGTGTGGGCTCAGCTGGTAATAAACATGACTCTGAGCCCCCTGGGCCAGAGCCTTATCTGTGCGACTGTTAGCAGGTCGCCAGATGTGGGCCAGCTACAGCCCTCAACTGGGTAGGCAGCTGCTCAGGAATTGTGGGCCTGGAAGGAACAGGGCCCAAAGTCTAGGCCCAAGCGCCATCCAGGTGGGCCATAGCAGACCAGCGCATGCATTTGTACAGCCATCCTGGCTGTGGTGCAGGGGCCCCCATGGCTGGCTTTCATAGAGGCCTGTTATTGGCAGCCATGGCTGCTCGTCATGGTGGGGTGTGGGGTGTTGGCCACCACATTGGGGGGAGGGGTGGCAGCCCGCCTTACCTCTCTTCTGCCTGCCCCTCCTTGGCCAAGTCAATCGGAGGGAATGTTTGTGCAATTTGTTGACCTGACCAGGCTGGGGATGGCCCTCCTCCCCAGACGTGTAGCATTGCTTCCAGACCCCAGTCTCAAATTAGCACCCCCAGGGAACCGGGGCAGGTACCGGGGGCTTAATTGGAGAAGGGGGGAGAATGGTGGCTTGCCAGGGCTCAGCCCCGGCAATTAAATTCAAGGGTTTGGGGGATGGGTGGAGCCCTGTGAAATGTTCCCCGGATGAGTGTGCACCGCAAAGTGTGAAAAGACGAGGGAGAAGCCGATTATTGGCCTTTTCAGGGTTGGAAATGAGTCAGCCCCCCACCCCTGGATGGTTTATTTTCATTGCATGAAAGGGTTTCCTGCCCACCCTCCCCACTGGCCATTGCATAGATTAAATCCCAGAAGCTCCTGTTTTATCTTCAGCTGAAGAGACCCAGGATGGTCCAGTGGTTGGGTTGATAACTGGATTCAGCTCCCTGCTGTGACAAACCTGGGGCAGGAGGGCATGGCTTGCGGGGTGAGCTTGGGGCAATTCATTTCTTGACAAATTAAGCACTGGCAGGTACCTAGCTCTACAGTAGCACCCACCACACCTCTTTCTTGACCCTACTTTCTCCTGTCGGACTCCTTAGTCTTTGTTAGACCACACCCCTCCAGCTGTGCCTCAGCCCTACCCCTCAGCTTTGTGATTGGTTGCTTGGATTGGCAAAAGACCACACAACAGCCTTGGGAAGCTGAGCAGAATAATTCTCCGGTGCCACTGTTTCTTGATCTTGTCAAGATGCCTTATCTTCTTGTCCCTGCCTCTTCCTATCTCCCCATGGTCTGCGCTCTCCAGCACCGACTTCCTCGCTTTGAACCCTAGCATTGGCTTTTTTGACTGCCTTGTTTCACCCCTTGGGTTTTACCTCAGGATACTGCTCCCCCACCCTGATCCTGGCTACACGCTCCAGTCCTGATTTTCCCATTGCCTCCTCTTCTTATTCCTAACCTTACTCTTGCTTCCCCAGCCTTGCTCCTAATCCCTTCCTTGCACCCCAGTCTTGCTCTGGACTACAGCTGAAACTTGATCTCGCTATTTTCTCAAGCTGCGAATCAGGTTTCTTGACAAGAAGTGAGAGAGAAATAAGAATTAGGAAAGTCAAAAATCTTGGCATTGTCATGTCGAAATTTTTTCCTTGATTTTAAAATAATAATAATTAACCTCCCAACTGCGCATTTGCAAAATAGCCATTGGTGCCAGTGTTGGCACCATTTTGGGAAGATCTGGCCGACGCTTCTAGACCATCTTGGGAAAGGGTCGTACAGAATGGCCCCGGTAACCATGTGTCCATGCACGGTGATTTCTTTTTAGAAAGAGTCTCGAATCCCATAGTGAGATTGTCCCGGGATCTCTAGGGTTTCTCTATTCTCATGAGAATCCAATGGATTCTTGTTTCAGCCCTACTCAGGAGGCAAGGGTCCAAGGCCAGAGGTCCAAACCACATCCCAGATGTACCCAAACTCTTGCATCTAGGAGCATGCTTTCTTGGGCACGTCTTATACTTAGCCTAGTGTGGTTCCGGTCTGCTTGGAATCCATGTAGTCACTAGTGCAGTAATAAATGTTGCCACTGCTAACTGAGACTTCTCTGGTAAGGGTGGGCAGCAGGCACATCAATTTGTTTTAATTTTAGCTTTTGTTTTTAACCCCTCCCCCCAATTTCTTTTCAGGGGGTTTCTAAAGGACTCTACTATGTCGGTTTATTTTTTTTCTTTTATTTGATTAAAAATAAAAAATCACTGCACATGCGCAAAATCACTGCACATTGTGCAGCTCTTTCCCAAAATGGCACCGACGTTCCTGATGCCATTTTGTAAAAGGGAACATGCGTAGAACAGCTGCGGTGGCCACTTTACACACACGCAGCAATTTGAAATTTTATCCATTTATTTAATACATAAACGAATAAATACATACATGAATATAAGATGGGAAGAAGAGGAGGTTGTAAGATTGCTCTCTGCTGAGAGTAGTGGGGAGGAAGAAGGGTGATGAGACCAAGTATATTTACTTTTGGGGTTTGAATATTGAAATGTATTATGCTGATTGAAATGTATATTAAGTATTTTGTTGTATTGGGGGGGGTGGGGCGGGGGTAAGGTTAGTTTATGGATTCTCCCCTGGTGGCAGCAGGGGTAGAATATGGACGGGTGATTTTGTTGGCAGGATTGATTGTTGTATTAAGTTGATTTATATTTTATTATGGCTGTATATTTTTCCTTTTGTCTCTTAGCCGCCTCGAGTCGCCATGGGCGAGAGAGTTGTGGGATTCAAATAAAAGGTGGTGGTGGTGATAAAATTTTATTTATTTATTTAATACATTTATTAGCTGCCCCCCATGCCTATGGCATCCCGGGATGGCGTACAATTCAATAAAAACAACAATCAAAATAAAAATACTTTAAAAATCAAAACAATTTAAAACCAAAATAGGGTTGGATAAACAAATAAAAACAGAAAGGTAAGGGGAGAGATAAAACCCTACCCCCCCCCCACCCCAAGGCCTGGACGAACAGCCAGGTTTTACAAGCCCGCTGAAATGTCAAAAGGCTTGGGGCCAGGTGAGCTTCCTCTGGGAGGGAGTTCCAAAGTTGCGGCCTGGCTACCGAGAATGCCCCCTCCATTGTGGCCCCCCACTTAACACGGGGGACCTCCAGGAAGGCACCCCCAGCAGACCGAAGGAGCCACTCTGGGACATGGAGGGCGAGGTGGTCCCTGAGGTACGAGGGGCCCAGACTGTGAAGGGCTTTATAGATCAATACCAATACCTTGAACCTGGCTCGGCACGTTATTTGCAGCCAATGCAGAGTCCGGAGCACAGGTGTTATATGTTCCCGATGACCCGTACCCATCAGGAGACGGGCCGCCGCATTCTGCACTAGCTGCAGCCTCTGG
This sequence comes from Sphenodon punctatus, assembly GCA_003113815.1. Taxonomy (NCBI): domain Eukaryota; kingdom Metazoa; phylum Chordata; class Lepidosauria; order Sphenodontia; family Sphenodontidae; genus Sphenodon; species Sphenodon punctatus. The sequence continues at coordinate 566,607 of QEPC01012123.1, read as the reverse complement.
ACCAGGAACAAGGGCAGCTCCACGTAGAGCACAGTCCAGCCTCAAGGTGACGAAGGCATGGATGAGGGAGGCCAGGTCTGGCCCAGAGACATATGGACGCAGCCTCCACACTAAATACAACTGGTGGAAGGCAGCCTTTGCCATCGCCTCCACCTCCACCTGTCAATCCAGGCGGAGAACAGAGTCCAACATCACCCCCAGACTCCGAACCTGCTAAGCTATAGGACTGCGGACCCCCCCTATCAGGGGGCCAACACCTTCCTTGCCCTCCCCACCAACATCACCTCTGTCTTATTGGGGTTGAGCCTCACTCTGCTCTGCCACATCCACTCCGCCATGGCCTACAAACTCTAGGATAGCAACGAGACAGCAGGGTCTGGGTCAGCTGAAAAAGAGTGGTACAGTTGAGTATCATCAGCATATTGGTGACAACGCACCCCAAATCCTCTCATGATCTCCCCCAAGGGCTGCATATATACGTTTAATAATGGAGACAGAATGGAACCCTGCGGAACACTGCAGGACAAGGCGTGGGGGCAAGATGTTTCAACCCCCAGCACCACCGGCTGGCTTCTTCCCAAGAGGAATGAGTGCAAACATTCAAGAACAGTCCTGTCCAGACCCCAGGACATCCACCGCATTGGCTGATGTCACTTCCTGAAACTGCCCCCACCCCAAAGTTGGATCAGACAGGGCCTCCGCAACCTCGCTCTCTGTACCCACTGTCCCGAACCCAGTTTCAAAGTCGCTCTGAATCCGAACGATCTTGTCTGCAAAGTAGGTGACAAACTCCTCACAGCAGGTCTGGGACAAGTTCCCATCCAGGCGGAGCGGGGCCAGACAGACCAGTCTCCACATCACCCAAAACAGCTCCGCCGGGCGTGACTTTGCAGATGCTATGAGGGCAGCAAAGAACTCCTTCTTTGCTGTCCTCACAGCTTCAACATAGGACCGCAAGTGAGACCTATGGAGAAGTTGGTTGGAGTAAGAGCGAGTCTGATGCCAGCGTCACTCTAGCCTCCTGCCTACCTGTTTCGTACACTGCATCCTCTCGGTAAACCAAGGGGCCCTGTGGTGATGAGACAGAGGCAGGGGGTGTCTTGGAACCACCCTGTCAATGGCCTCCTCCAGCAAGCTGTTCCAGTGCTGGATCAGCTCATCGACAGAGTGGCTGGCCAGGTCCAAGGTTAATTCCCTCAGGACCTCTTGGAACGCTGGGGTTCCATCAGCCTCCGAGGGCAAACCAATCTAACTGGTCCCATCCCCTTCTGTAGATGATGCGCCGAGAAGCTGGCCTGAAGGAGATAATGGTCCATCCATGGCAAAGGCGTAGCCCTAACTTCCCCCATTACTGGACCACCCGCCTCAAGGCCAGAACTGAAGATCAGGTCGAGGGTATGCCCCCCCATGTGGGTCGGGCAGTTGACTACTTGGGACAGATCCATGGTTTCCATGGCGGCCATGAATTCTCAGATCCTACAAGGCCGGCATCAGCATGGGTATTGAAGTCCAAGGTCCTGGAGGAGTTCAGTGCCACCTTTGAGGCCAACTCTGATAGAGTGGCAAGGGATGCTGCTGGACAGGAAGGGGCCCGGTATGCCAGCAGTACCCCTAACTTGCCCCCAGCCAAATCAAACACCACATGAGGGGTCTCAATACCTGCAATCTCCTGGACTGGATATCTCCTAACAGGCCAGTCATCTCTAAAAATAATAGCTACACCACCCTGGCTGCCTGTGCAGGGCTGGTGCTGCACGGCATACCTGGCCGGAACGAGGTGCACTAAAGTTGGTCCAGCCAGGTCTCTGTAATACACGCAAGGTCCGTGGCCCCAGCCAGGATCAAATCCCAGACAATTGGGGCCTTATTTACAATGGACCTCGTGTTTAACAGCAGCAGCCCCTTACAGGCAGACCTTGGACCTAGCTCCTCCGTCCACCCCAGAGGGGGGATGGCGCGCTGCACCTCCAACAGGCACCTAGGTACCCTGGGGGCACGAGCCATCCATCCCCATGGACCATACCATCCACGTCCAAGAACCACCCCTATGGCCGCTCCTACCCCACCGTCCTCCCGATCCCGGCTGTTTGCCCAAAGGCCCCTCACCCCCTTCGTCCCCCCTACCACTCCCACCCTGAACCATCCCACATTTTATTTTGAATAAAATAAAATGAAAAATAAAAATGAAATGAAATGCATGCCATTTGCTCATTTATTTGTTGTTGTTCCTGTAGTTACAAAAACATATATGGCTCCATTCATTTTTTGTAGTTAATTAAACTATGAAATTGCACACTCCTATTGTCATTTTTGGCAGAGAATTTAATGTCGGGCCATAACAGCTGCTCTTGTAAATCTGGAGATGATTACTAGCCATCAGTTTCTAATAAGACTTTCTCTTAGTCCCAGGGATGTTGGCAGCAAGACATGAATGCTAGTCTGAGGGTTTAACCTAATGGGGAAAGGTTTTTATTATTGAGTGATCCCTATGATGGCAATATTTTATTTATTCAAATTTATACCCTGTCCTTCCCGTTAATGGGATTTTTTAAATGTTGTAAGCCATCCTGAGCCTGAAGTGTCCACCCAACTCTATCCCTACCTGCCAAATGTCTGGCCAAACAGAACCGTCTTGCATCGCTCCAAGAAGACGAGCAGGCTTGGGCTTCGACAAACCTCCAAGGGCAGTGAGTTCCATGGTTGTGGTGCACTTTATGTGGAACTCCTGAAATAAAAGACTAGAGGAATTCTTCAGCCCAAATTTCATGTTGGCAGCAGTGGGTTTGTTTACATTGCTTGTAGGTATCATGACAGCATATGGTGGACATTTTTGTGGCCCATGAACTCGGTGGGTTGAGTCACCCAGGATGTTGCTATGGTTTGGGCATAGGTGATGCAATGCAGTATGTCATCTGTCTGGCAGCTGCCAGACGTTCACCCGGCAGTGCGATGGGGATGGCAGCTGGCTGCTGTGCCCTGCATCCTTGCGGGTGCAGCACCTAGCAACGATCACCAAAGTGGGGTAAGGATGCCCAACACATGGTAGCGCGCTGCTGTTCATGTGCCTGGTCCCCGTCTGCCCATGCCCTTGGAACGGCAGGTGCTGCTTCCATTCCTGAGCATCACGCCCAGGGCTGGGCTGAGGGAGGGGGGAAGTGGAGTGTGATTGGGTGGCCGCCTCTGTGGCCGGTGCCTTGGCCCACTCTGGCATATGGTGGGACCTCTGACAGTGACCCGTGGGGTCAAAGATGGTCTGCCCTGCTCTCCGTGCTGACCTCAAAATGTGACGACCGCGATTGCCCACCAGAGGGCATGCGGGGAATTGGACCTGCCTCGGCTCCTGTGGCTGCATCCAGTGTGAGAATTCTCCAGCTTGGAGGTTGGCTTAAAGCATTTTGTAAACACTGATCTAAAATACAAAACCTATGGGGTTGTTTTTTGATTTTTAATGATAATAAAAAAAGATCCACGCATGCATGGTACTTTGCGATCCTCCTGTAAAGCGTTTTAGCTCTCGCATGTATGTGTTCTTGGAATATATTTATTTATTTATTTATGTATACACATTTCTAACCCGCCCATCCTGCCACAGGCAGCTCTGGGCAGCGCACAACATCAAATATTAAAACCACTTTAAAAGAACAAAGGGAGGAATAAAAATCCCTAACCAGCCACCACTCTAAGCCGTTACCCTCCTACCCATCCTCCCCTCCCCCCGAAAGCCAGGCAGAACAGCCATGTCTTACAACAGCGTTGAAACGAGGGGAGATCCAGGGCCAAACTGGTCTCCACTGGCAGGGAGTTCCAGAGCCATGGGGCGGCCACCGAGAAGGNCTTCTGTAGATGATGCGCCGAGAAGCTGGCCTGAAGGAGATAATGGTCCATCCATGGCAAAGGCGTAGCCCTAACTTCCCCCATTACTGGACCACCCGCCTCAAGGCCAGAACTGAAGATCAGGTCGAGGGTATGCCCCCCCATGTGGGTCGGGCAGTTGACTACTTGGGACAGATCCATGGTTTCCATGGCGGCCATGAATTCTCCGTTCCTACAAGGCCGGCATCAGCATGGGTATTGAAGTCCAAGGTCCTGGAGGAGTTCAGTGCCACCTTTGAGGCCAACTCTGATAGAGTGGCAAGGGATGCTGCTGGACAGGAAGGGGCCCGGTATGCCAGCAGTACCCCTAACTTGCCCCCAGCCAAATCAAACACCACATGAGGGGTCTCAATACCTGCAATCTCCTGGACTGGATATCTCCTAACAGGCCAGTCATCTCTAAAAATAATAGCTACACCACCCTGGCCGCCTGTGCAGGGCTGGTGCTGCACGGCATACCTGGCCGGAACGAGGTGCACTAAAGTTGGTCCAGCCAGGTCTCTGTAATACACGCAAGGTCCGTGGCCCCAGCCAGGATCAAATCCCAGACAATTGGGGCCTTATTTACAATGGACCTCGTGTTTAACAGCAGCAGCCCCTTACAGGCAGACCTTGGACCTAGCTCCTCCGTCCACCCCAGAGGGGGGATGGCGCGCTGCACCTCCAACAGGCACCTAGGTACCCTGGGGGCACGAGCCATCCATCCCCATGGACCATACCATCCACGTCCAAGAACCACCCCTATGGCCGCTCCTACCCCACCGTCCTCCCGATCCCGGCTGTTTGCCCAAAGGCCCCTCACCCCCTTCGTCCCCCCTACCACTCCCACCCTGAACCATCCCACATTTTATTTTGAATAAAATAAAATGAAAAATAAAAATGAAATGAAATGCATGCCATTTGCTCATTTATTTGTTGTTGTTCCTGTAGTTACAAAAACATATATGGCTCCATTCATTTTTTGTAGTTAATTAAACTATGAAATTGCACACTCCTATTGTCATTTTTGGCAGAGAATTTAATGTCGGGCCATAACAGCTGCTCTTGTAAATCTGGAGATGATTACTAGCCATCAGTTTCTAATAAGACTTTCTCTTAGTCCCAGGGATGTTGGCAGCAAGACATGAATGCTAGTCTGAGGGTTTAACCTAATGGGGAAAGGTTTTTATTATTGAGTGATCCCTATGATGGCAATATTTTATTTATTCAAATTTATACCCTGTCCTTCCCGTTAATGGGATTTTTTAAATGTTGTAAGCCATCCTGAGCCTGAAGTGTCCACCCAACTCTATCCCTGCCTGCCAAATGTCTGGCCAAACAGAACCGTCTTGCATCGCTCCAAGAAGACGAGCAGGCTTGGGCTTCGACAAACCTCCAAGGGCAGTGAGTTCCATGGTTGTGGTGCACTTTATGTGGAACTCCTGAAATAAAAGACTAGAGGAATTCTTCAGCCCAAATTTCATGTTGGCAGCAGTGGGTTTGTTTACATTGCTTGTAGGTATCATGACAGCATATGGTGGACATTTTTGTGGCCCATGAACTCGGTGGGTTGAGTCACCCAGGATGTTGCTATGGTTTGGGCATAGGTGATGCAATGCAGTATGTCATCTGTCTGGCAGCTGCCAGACGTTCACCCGGCAGTGCGATGGGGATGGCAGCTGGCTGCTGTGCCCTGCATCCTTGCGGGTGCAGCACCTAGCAACGATCACCAAAGTGGGGTAAGGATGCCCAACACATGGTAGCGCGCTGCTGTTCATGTGCCTGGTCCCCGTCTGCCCATGCCCTTGGAACGGCGGGTGCTGCTTCCATTCCTGAGCATCACGCCCAGGGCCGGGCTGAGGGAGGGGGGAGTGGAGTGTGATTGGGTGGCCGCCTCTGTGGCCGGTGCCTTGGCCCACTCTGGCATATGGTGGGACCTCTGACAGTGACCCGTGGGGTCAAAGATGGTCTGCCCTGCTCTCCGTGCTGACCTCAAAATGTGACGACCGCGATTGCCCACCAGAGGGCATGCGGGGAATTGGACCTGCCTCGGCTCCTGTGGCTGCATCCAGTGTGAGAATTCTCCAGCTTGGAGGTTGGCTTAAAGCATTTTGTAAACACTGATCTAAAATACAAAACCTATGGGGTTGTTTTTTGATTTTTAATGATAATAAAAAAAGATCCACGCATGCATGGTACTTTGCGATCCTCCTGTAAAGCGTTTTAGCTCTCGCATGTATGTGTTCTTGGAATATATTTATTTATTTATTTATATATACACATTTCTAACCCGCCCATCCTGCCACAGGCAGCTCTGGGCAGCGCACAACATCAAATATTAAAACCACTTTAAAAGAACAAAGGGAGGAATAAAAATCCCTAACCAGCCACCACTCTAAGCCGTTACCCTCCTACCCATCCTCCCCTCCCCCCGAAAGCCAGGCAGAACAGCCATGTCTTACAACAGCGTTGAAACGAGGGGAGATCCAGGGCCAAACTGGTCTCCACTGGCAGGGAGTTCCAGAGCCATGGGGCGGCCACCGAGAAGGTCCTCTCCATCGTGGCCCCCGGAAGACTCGGGGGACCTCGAGGAGAGCACCCCCGATTACCACAGGGACTGAACCAGAACCTGTGGAGTGAGGCGGTCCTGCAAATAGGTTGGGACGAAGCAGTTTAGGACTTTATAGGTGAGCACCAACACCTTGGATAGGGCCCAGAAGATTACAGGCAACCAGTGCAGAGACCAAAGAACTGGTGTAATATGTTCCCGGTGGCCCAATCCCACCAAGAGACAGGCTGCCGTATTCTGCACCAGCTTCCGTCTCCGTACCGTCACCAAATGTAGCCCTACGTAGAGTGCGTTACAGTAGTCAAGCCTTATAGGTGGTGAAGGCATGGATGACGGTGGCCATGTTAGAGTCTGAAACATACAACCAAAGCTGATACACCAGATGTAATTGGTGGAAGGCTCTCCTTGCCACAACCTCCACCTGAGCATCTAAGTGGAGTTGCAAGTCAAGACCCCCAGACCCCACATCTGGGAAACCAGTGGAGGGCAGACCCCACCAATGATGGGGGCTGTCACCCCCGCTGCCTTACCCACCAGCATCATCTCCATCTTGTCGGGATTCAGCTTCAGTCAGTTTGCCCTCATCCAAACCCCCACAGCTTCAAAGCACCCATTAAGCACCGAGACTGCCAGGCCTGGGTCTGATGAAAAAGAGAGGTAGAGCTGGGTGTCATCAACATATTGATAACACCGCACGCCAAACCTCCTGACCACCTTGCCAAGCAGCTGCATATACACGTTGAACAGGAGAGGTGACAAAACATAACCCTGCAGCACTCCACACAAGAGGGCTCAGTGTGATAAAAAATAATCACCGAGTACCACTTGCTGAGTTCTTCCCGCCAGGAAGGAGCGGAACCAGTCAAGAACCATACCGCCCACCCCTGCACGGTCCCGCAGGTGCGTCGCCAACATCACATGATCAACGGTATCAAATGCCGCTGACAGATCTAATATAATCAACAGGGCCGAACGGCCTTGGTCTAATTCTCGGCGAACATCGTCAACCAATGCCACAAGCGCAATCTTGGTGTCATATCCCGGGTGAAACCCCAACTGCGAGGGATCAAGAAAGCAGACATGATCCAGATGCTCCTGCAACTTTCGGGCCACCACCAGCTCAATAACCTTCCCTAAAAAGGGAAGGTTAGAGACCGGCCGATAAGTGGCAATGGAGTCAACGTCAAGCGATGGTTTCTTGAGCAGGGGGTCGCACTACCGCCTCTTTAAGGCAGCCTGGCACCCTGCCCTCCCTAAGGGAGGCATTGACCACCCCCACCAGCAACGGCCTCATCGTCTCCCGGCAGGCCTTAACCAGTCAGGATGGGCAAGGGTCCAGTTCACAACAGGTGGCCCTGACATCCTCCGCATCGGCAGGTGTCACTAACTGAAACTGATTCCACAAACAAGGACAAGGCTGGGTCATCATCCATCATCACCACCTCCTATATAGCGCCAACGATGTACCTGGTGCTTTACAAAAAAACAAGATGGACATGGTCGCTGCCTGAGAGCTTACAATCTAAAGACAGGGGGAGGGGAGACAGGGAAGGGGGGACAGAGGGAGAGACAAGGGATGCGATATTCATGAGGATGTGAGAACTCAGGTACACGTTCTTGACTTGGTCACAGTAAACCTCCAATTGCCCTACTGCAGAGAATGCAGCATCAAAACCATGGTGAATCCGAGCGATTTTATCTGCAAAAGAATCCATAAATAAGTCACAGCGGGCACTAGATGACTCCACTCCAAGGTGGAGGGACACCGGATTGACCAGCCCCCGCACCACCTGGAAGAGCTCCACTGGATGGGATTTAGTGGACGCTATAAGGGCAGAAAAGAACTCTTTCTTTGCTATTCACATAGCAACGGCATAGGCTTGTAAACTCACTCTGTACCACAACTTGTCGGCTTCAGCATGTGAACATCGCTCCAACCGCCTTCCCTCCTGCTTCAGCACCCACAGGCCCTCCGAAAACCAGGGAGGCCTGTGGTGCTGCCTCCTGGGAAGTGGACGCCTTTGAGCTATCCGATCAATGGCCCCCATCAGCAAGACGCTCCATAACTCGACGAGGCCATCGATGGGACAGCTGTCCAGATCAGAGGGTATATCACCCAGAACCTCCTGGAACTGCTCTGATTCCATCTGTCTACGGTGGTGGACCATCCAAATAGGATCTATGCCCCTCCAGGGGCGAACATGCACTAGTGTTCTGCTCTCTTGCTAGCACTTATTTCATGTCCGGTCCTTTACGAAACCTCCGTAAAAGGCATGCCCAAGATATGCCTTCTCAGTACTTAGCTTCAATTGACATCAGTAGGAGCTGTTAATGGAATGCAGATGTTTCTTCTTTCAATCCAGTCTGGAGCAATGCCCTTTTCTCGTTTTCTCTGGTACAGACTTGGAGTAATGGGGGAACGGAACAAAACAAAGTAAAATTAGATGCCTATGCTCTAAACTTCAGTTTCGAAAAGAAGAGGGTGAATTTCTGATGCTAAAGGCTTTCATCCAACTCCATGTTCTTTGGAAACTGGCTAAACATCTCATAAAATGGCTTATTTCACTTTCCCCATGATTTAAAATTAGATGAAACTGCAGTCGTTCTAAAAATAAAAATCACAAGCTGGTGAAAATGGCCGGTACATGGAAACGCACAATATATAAAATTGAATTTTGTGAGACGTATATAGCTACAACTTCAGGTAGCTGCAACGATTACTTCTACGCTTTCCTCAAGGCTGTTCTGAAGGGCTAAGTGGTTCTGCTGAATTAATCTCCTTTCTAGTGCAGAGTTACAAAGTTACAGGTTTAGAACCCTGTAGTCCGGAAATCATTTGAACGAATGTTCCCTGATTAAAGTGTTCGGCGAGGGGGTGGGGAGAACACTTTGGGGCTAATCATAGCCATAGAAACCCACAGCTAAGTCCGACATCTTTGCTCAATTCAGCCTGATGCATCATCCCTTTAGACACATTGTCCTTTTTCTGTCCCAGCTCCAAGCCACCCCTTTGTGCCCTGACTTGCTTTAAAGGTGCCTTTGTTGGCTAATTGTATAGCACCCTTTGCTCTGCCTTGTCCACTTTTTCAGCTAAATTGCAGCCAAAGTGTCACCACAACTGGAAGTGTGCACATATTGAATGAAGACTGTGTACTTGCTTGGAACCTTCACAGACAAAGATTGCAATGCACTGTCCACGCTGAACGTTTGCTACTGTTTCCCATCTTGTCACTGAATATCGGTTGTCCTGATAATGGGGAGATATACTTGACAGGAACAGTTATGATTGCAGGACAGGGAACATTTTAAGATGGTTTTTGATGCTCCATGATAGCTAAAATCATCTTTGCTTGGTGGTTTAATCAATAGTAAAAAAAAATTTTTAAAAAAATCTACCGAAACACTTCTGGCAAAGGAATTGTTTAATTTTAGAAAATCTTTGTTCACTGAATGTTCTTTAGGGGCTGTTGAAAAATGAAATTTTAGTTGATTAACTCGTCTGCTTTTTACTGATTAGTCAGCCAATTAAGTGATTCAGTATTAGCATACTGCTGCACCTCAATACAGCTTCATACGGTACAATTTACTGTTTTTTTTTGTTATTGCTAAGTATTTATTTTATTTAAAAAGGAGGTTCATTTTAATATGTTGAGTTTTTTTTAGTCTGAATGAATCATTTCTCAATTAAAATGTTCTGCCTTTCAGTATGTCAAGGGTCGGGAATTTTGCTCTCCCAGGTAGCACTTTTAAAATTGGTACAAGTTGCGATGAACCCAACTGGTACTAATTGCTTACTAGGGGTGCGTAACTTACAATTGGCATTGCTTACTAGGGGTGTGCAGAAGGCACCCCCTTTATTCTTGCTCTACGAAAACCATCCGTTTTCAGCTTTTCATTGAAAACCCGTTCTTCGTTGGGGTTTTTTTTCACTTGAAAATATTTAATTAATAATAATTTAAAAAATCATGTGCATGCTCAAAATGGTTGATAGATAGTTCTGCACATGTGCCCCTCCCCCCCCCCTTTCCAAAATGAAGACCGCAGTGTTGCCGCCATTTTGGGAAAGGGCAGCCAGTCTGCACGTGTGCAGTGTCCGTTTTGTGCATGGACAGACCGGCTGCTCTTTTCCAAAATGGCGGTGACAATATCAATGCCATTTTGGAAAAGGGTGTGCACATAAAGAATGGCCTGGCATGTATAATGAGTGAAATATTTTTAAATTTAATTAAAAAAACAAACAAAAAAACCCTAATCTTGTTTGCTTATTCATTTATTTTCGTATCCTTAGGTACCAGGGGTGGCTGGTGGGTCTTAAGGTTGGAGGGGGTTGTAAGGCCGGTGGGCAATGGTGGGCGGAGCCAGGACAACGGTGGGCGACATAACCCAGCAGCAAGGAGTTCTAATGGTTAATGTTGGATGGACATTACATTACTTAATCAAGCAATTTCAGTTAGGTTAGGCAGGTTATAAATCACCTCCTCTGCCAGGTTTAAAAGCAGGCAGACAACCTTAAACCTCACTTACAAGCAGTTTTAGCAAAGACACACACACAGAGCAGAGGTTAAGAATGTTGCTTCAGAAAGAAGGGACTTGGTGCATGTATGTTGGAGGGACCCAAGTAGTATTTTTGCCCTCTGCTGCGTATGTGTGTTTTGGGGGGGGAATTTCAAGGCCCATGAATCACCAGACTCACAGTTACATCTCGGGATTTTAAAAGCATCCTATTTCCAGCATTGTGAACACACAGCTAAAGATCGCCAGACTGACCGTTACATCTCAGGATTTTAAAAGCATCCTATTTCCAGCATTGTGAACACACAGCTAAAGATCGCCAGACTGACAGTTACATCTCGGGATCTCAAAAGCATCCCATTTCCAGCTTTGTGAACACACACCTTAAGATCGCCAGACTCACAGCTACATCTTGGGATCTCAAAAGCCTCCCATTTCCATCATATTGAACACACAGCTAATGATCGCCAGACTGACAGTTACATCTCGGGATTTTAAAAGCATCCCATTCCCAGCATCGTGAACACACAACACACAGCTAAAGATCCCACCCTCG
>QEPC01012123.1:539105-549881 GCA_003113815.1 Sphenodon punctatus | reverse complement strand
GTTGCTGAGACATTTCTAAACAATTTTTTCCTGAAGACTCTAGGCCAGTGGTGGGGAACCTTTTCTGTCTTGGGGGCCACATTGAATATTAGTATGAGTTCCAGGGGCCACATAGAGGTTGGAGGCACGGGGGTGCTTAACGGGTTTATTCAGGAAAAGGAGGGCCCAGATCATGGATCTGTGCTGTGGATCTGTCTCCTGCCCTTGTGTACCTGCCCTCCTCTCTGCTACATTATCCTGAGCTCAGTTTTTCAGTACTTGGGGGCAGAGAATGGATCTAGGGGCCAGATCCAGGCACTGGAAGGGGGTCACATAAAAACTTGCCAAGGGCTGCATTTAACCCCCGGGCCTGAGGTTCCCCATCCCTGTTCTAGGCCTTCCCTGAGCACATGGACTCTACTCCCTCCCTCCTGAAAACCTTGGTTTTCCGTCGGGCTTTCCCCCCCAACTCCTCAGCCCCGTAGATGTCTCCTGTATGCACCATCTCATTCTTCAGGATCTGCTTCCTCCCTTGTAATTAAACTAAGAACATCCCCCTGTGAATTCTCATCTTCATGAATCTGCCCCTGTCCCTCCCTATGGGTGAAGTCACACAAGACAGGACCGGCCGGATCCCCTGACTGCCCTGTGGAGAGTGAATGCAGTTACCAAATGTTGGACCAGTGGGGAGGGCAGTCCAAACGAGCAGCCACAGGTAGGGATGGGACTATCGGTATTGGATTAATCTGATGATGCCGATAATTGTTGATATCTGATTAATCCAAGAATACCGCTAATATCGGTATTGGTATATTGGTTTTTTAACGTTGCTGATTTTGGGGATTTTAACATTGCAGCCATTTAAAAAATGACCACAATGTTAAAGATCCGAAAAATCGGCAATGTTAAAAAACCGATATACCGATACCGATAAATCCGATATTGGATTAATCTGATGCCGATAAAACCGGTAACCAATAATTTGCCTGGAGTCCCACCCCTAGCCACAGGGCTGGCCAAGGAACTGGACACACAGGTCTGGACTCCTGCTACCCTTCAAGATTGTGCTCGCTACCACTAAACAGCTAATTGGGGATGGGGCCCCCCGGAAGAGCGCGCACCCTCTCCCTGCCCGCCAAGCAGCTGATAAGGAGGGCCCCAGGAGGAGGGCACTTAGTCTCCACATCCACCAAACACTTTATCATGGGTGGGGTGTGGGGTGGAATACCTACATTCTTGCTCCTCCGGACCCCCAACTGTTTGGCAGCTGGGGTGAGCATGCTCATCTGGGTCCGATCCTCAGACCTTGCCTCCTGGCAGGGCTGCACCGGCCAAACAGACAGGAGCCAGCCTGTTACCCTACATTGGCTTAGGTGAGGCAACAGTAGCCTGCGATGGAGTAGACACCCGTGTCCAGCAGATGTGGGCAAGCCTCTGGCGGCGCCAGCTTGATGGTCAGCTGTATCGTGGACTAATGTGGGGTATGGTTGCCCAATAGGGGTTGACATCCCATGTGGCCTTACCACAAAACCATTACTTTTGCCACTCCCGATCCCCATAGTCCATTCTAACCTGCAAGTTTCTTCGAGTAGGGACTTGTCTCAGAGATACAGCTGGGTGTCATCAGCTTAATGATGACACCGCACACCGAACCTCCTGATCACATCACTGAGTGGCTGCATGTATACTTTGAACAGGAGAGGGAACAAAATCAAACCCTGCAGGACTCCATGTGAGAGGTCTCGGTATGATGAAAAAGACTCCCCAAGAACTATTCGCTGCATTCTACCAGTCAGGAAAGAGTGGAACTATTCAAGAACAGGTCCACCCACCCCTGCACAGTCCCGCAGTCACGTCACCAATATCCCGTGATCAACTGTATCAAATGCAGCCGAAAGATCTAATAGAACTAACAGGGTCGAACAACCCCGGTCCATTTCTCGGCGCAGATAATTCACCAAAGCCACAAGCACAGTCTCGGTGTCAAACCCCAGATGAAATCCTGACTGAAAGGGGTCCAGATAACTGATTCGGTCAAGATGTCCCTGCAGCTGCTGAGCCACTACCCATTCAATAACCTTCCCTAAAAAGGGAAGGTTAGAGACAGGCCGATACCTGGCAAGGGAGTCGACGTCAAGCGATGGTTTCTTGAGCAGAGGCCGGACCACTGCTTCTTTGAGACAGCCCAGCACTCTACCCTCCTGAAAAGAGACGTTGACCACCCCAGCCAGCACCGACCCCACTGGGTGATTTCAGAAGTGATGTTGTGAATGTCCACCATAGTCAACCTCAGTCAAATGCGGGTGGTGGTGAAAGCGCCGTGAATGTCTGTTTGCTCGCATCCAGATGTTCACCACAGTCAAACATGGCCCGGGGTGAAGCTAAACATGCTTTGTGAGGTCGGGGCGGGAGAAGATCCAGAAGTGTGGTGAATGGTCACCACGGTAGGAGTGAATGAAAAGTAGCTTCTGAACGGAAACCCGTAGCCACGGTGGAAGGAATTGACCCCAGCTGCGGTGCATCTTGGGGCTCGAACCATGGTCCACATCTCCACTACATGTCTGTTGTGTTCCCTCAGCCCATGTTCTCTCTGATTGCCCCCGGGCGGTGGTCACAATCCTGTCACTTCTGTTGGGGCCGCACGTGTCACCAAGCCCGCGGTGAATCTGTTCACACCGGGGTGGGATTCACTGTGGTGAATTGGAACGTGTCACTTCTGAACTCACCCTTTGTCTTCTGGCAAGATTTAATCAGCCAGGACGGGCAAGGATCTAATTCACAAAATGTGACCCTAACAGCCCCAAGAACACAAACCGCATCGGCGGGTGCCACCGACTGAAATTGATCCCACAAAACTGGACAAGATGGGGCTTTCATAACTTTCAGTTCCCCATATGTATTAACGCGACATCGAAGTTGTGGTGAATCTGAGTGACTTAGGCTTGATTCCGTGGCGTATGACATACCTATTGAGATTGAGTGCCTTGCTATTTTTTGTGTGACTGATATCCTCCCGCTTTCCTTCTCTCCCCTTGTTACTTTGTAATGCAGCTACTGAAACTCCCGCCAGCCATGTTTTCATTCTCTGCAGCAACGTATGAAACGTTGCATACTATGCAGCAATGTAACTCTCCACTTCTGTCTTCATGGTTGGATAAATGGAAGTTGTGCATTTTCATTCAGCGCTATTAACCAACGGGCCCGTGGTTTTTGGCACTCAACTTTTATTATGCTGTATGTAGCTTCATTTTCTTGACATTTCCAGCAACGTGGCTGTGTTTGTCTGCCAATTACTTCACCATTCTGCAGTTTTGTTTTCCTTGCACAATGAATCCTTGTAGAGATGCTTTTGATGAACAGCTTGCTGATTTCCCCTTAACTCTTGCCAAATTCTGTGCATGCCGCTATTATTGCCTATTACCGTTTGTTACGACTACATCAAATGTTTTTTCCCCCATTTTTGAGCTAACATCGTATGATATAGACTTATAAAAAGTCAATTGAAATAAAGAATGCAGCATGTAGTGGTCTTATAAAACCTAGCAATCCCACTCAGTCTGTAGATTGCTGTTGCCATCCGAGTCGTGTTAATCTGTTCTGCCAAGTAGAACTCTTGTTTTCTTTGTAAAGGTCACCTTCCACTTCTGGAAAGCAGAAGGTTATGGCAGCAGCCCTCTGTCCTTTGCATATTTTTCATACGGCGTTCTATCATAAACTTGAATAATGGATGGATAGAATATAGGAGAAGCAGCGGAAAATCTCCCTTTGAGCACTGAGTTGTTCTTTGAGGCATTATGTGTGATGCTGTTTGCCACACTCCTGCGAGTTGACTGGATACGGCATAGCGTCTCAAATGGTCACTTCTTACAGTGTGGAGAATATATCTTTGTGGAGTTAATTGAAAATGCTGGAGNCCTCTGGCGGCGCCAGCTTGATGGTCAGCTGTATCGTGGACTAATGTGGGGTATGGTTGCCCAATAGGGGTTGACATCCCATGTGGCCTTACCACAAAACCATTACTTTTGCCACTCCCGATCCCCATAGTCCATTCTAACCTGCAAGTTTCTTCGAGTAGGGACTTGTCTCAGAGATACAGCTGGGTGTCATCAGCTTAATGATGACACCGCACATCGAACCTCCTGATCACATCACTGAGTGGCTGCATGTATACTTTGAACAGGAGAGGGAACAAAATCAAACCCTGCAGGACTCCATGTGAGAGGTCTCGGTATGATGAAAAAGACTCCCCAAGAACTATTCGCTGCATTCTACCAGTCAGGAAAGAGTGGAACCATTCAAGAACAGGTCCACCCACCCCTGCACAGTCCCGCAGTCACGTCACCAATATCCCGTGATCAACTGTATCAAATGCAGCCGAAAGATCTAATAGAACTAACAGGGTCGAACAACCCCGGTCCATTTCTCGGCGCAGATAATTCACCAAAGCCACAAGCACAGTCTCGGTGTCAAACCCCAGATGAAATCCTGACTGAAAGGGGTCCAGATAACTGATTCGGTCAAGATGTCCCTGCAGCTGCTGAGCCACTACCCATTCAATAACCTTCCCTAAAAAGGGAAGGTTAGAGACAGGCCGATACCTGGCAAGGGAGTCGACGTCAAGCGATGGTTTCTTGAGCAGAGGCCGGACCACTGCTTCTTTGAGACAGCCCAGCACTCTACCCTCCTGAAAAGAGACGTTGACCACCCCATCCAGCAATGACCCCACTGGGTGATTTCAGAAGTGATGTTGTGAATGTCCACCATAGTCAACCTCAGTCAAATGCGGGTGGTGGTGAAAGCGCCGTGAATGTCTGTTTGCTCGCATCCAGATGTTCACCACAGTCAAACATGGCCCGGGGTGAAGCTAAACATGCTTTGTGAGGTCGGGGCGGGAGAAGATCCAGAAGTGTGGTGAATGGTCACCACGGTAGGAGTGAATGAAAAGTAGCTTCTGAACGGAAACCCGTAGCCACGGTGGAAGGAATTGACCCCAGCTGCGGTGCATCTTGGGGCTCGAACCATGGTCCACATCTCCACTACATGTCTGTTGTGTTCCCTCAGCCCATGTTCTCTCTGATTGCCCCCGGGCGGTGGTCACAATCCTGTCACTTCTGTTGGGGCCGCACGTGTCACCAAGCCCGCGGTGAATCTGTTCACACCGGGGTGGGATTCACTGTGGTGAATTGGAACGTGTCACTTCTGAACTCACCCTTTGTCTTCTGGCAAGATTTAATCAGCCAGGACGGGCAAGGATCTAATTCACAAAATGTGACCCTAACAGCCCCAAGAACACAAACCACATCGGCGGGTGCCACCGACTGAAATTGATCCCACAAAACTGGACAAGATGGGGCTTTCATAACTTTCAGTTCCCCATATGTATTAACGCGACATCGAAGTTGTGGTGAATCTGAGTGACTTAGGCTTGATTCCGTGGCGTATGACATACCTATTGAGATTGAGTGCCTTGCTATTTTTTGTGTGACTGATATCCTCCCGCTTTCCTTCTCTCCCCTTGTTACTTTGTAATGCAGCTACTGAAACTCCCGCCAGCCATGTTTTCATTCTCTGCAGCAACGTATGAAACGTTGCATACTATGCAGCAATGTAACTCTCCACTTCTGTCTTCATGGTTGGATAAATGGAAGTTGTGCATTTTCATTCAGCGCTATTAACCAACGGGCCCGTGGTTTTTGGCACTCAACTTTTATTATGCTGTATGTAGCTTCATTTTCTTGACATTTCCAGCAACGTGGCTGTGTTTGTCTGCCAATTACTTCACCATTCTGCAGTTTTGTTTTCCTTGCACAATGAATCCTTGTAGAGATGCTTTTGATGAACAGCTTGCTGATTTCCCCTTAACTCTTGCCAAATTCTGTGCATGCCGCTATTATTGCATATTACCGTTTGTTACGACTACATCAAATGTTTTTTCCCCCATTTTTGAGCTAACATCGTATGATATAGACTTATAAAAAGTCAATTGAAATAAAGAATGCAGCATGTAGTGGTCTTATAAAACCTAGCAATCCCACTCAGTCTGTAGATTGCTGTTGCCATCCGAGTCGTGTTAATCTGTTCTGCCAAGTAGAACTCTTGTTTTCTTTGTAAAGGTCACCTTCCACTTCTGGAAAGCAGAAGGTTATGGCAGCAGCCCTCTGTCCTTTGCATATTTTTCATACGGCGTTCTATCATAAACTTGAATAATGGATGGATAGAATATAGGAGAAGCAGCGGAAAATCTCCCTTTGATCACTGAGTTGTTCTTTGAGGCATTATGTGTGATGCTGTTTGCCACACTCCTGCGAGTTGACTGGATACGGCATAGCGTCTCAAATGGTCACTTCTTACAGTGTGGAGAATATATCTTTGTGGAGTTAATTGAAAATGCTGGAGAACTGCACCCACGATAGCACATGATTACTAATATTGAAGATAAACATGTATCAATCAGAAAGAAAACCCCCCAAAAAACTAGTGCTGACAGTGTAGGATTTAAGTGGCTTAACGTAAGTGCTTTAGATGCTTATTAGACCCGCATCAGAGGACTAATGAATATTAATGTTTGAGATCAAAGAACTATTAAAAATCAAAGCAAGTAAATGATTATAATTTTAAGAGTGATATAAATGTACACATTTTTAATTGAATTAAAACCTATTTCTGGTAAATGTTCACTTAAAATGTTTAATGTTTTCATGATTTGTTGTTTGTTTACACTAAATGATGAAATGCCTGCAAAAATCAAAATTGCCAACTAGATGCAGCGCATCGAAACCCACAATAGGAGTGGGGTGGAGGAATCGGTATAGCATAGAAACCCTTAATACTATTGGTGACCTAGAGACAGATTCCTTTTAATACTTTAAATACTTACAGATAGATTCGATAATCCTTCAATCGCCTCCTAAAAATGGCACATTCTTGGTTATTATCTGTCATAAATCGGAATTTCAGTTAAGTAGATTACATTAAATACATCCTCAAAAGCAGGGGTATCCTTTTTTTAGCCTTTTGAGTAACGTATTATGAGGTGCTTCTTAGCTGGAGTGAGGTAGTTATAAATGCCCAAATGGAAATAGAGTTTCTTTTTTATCTGGTCTCATATAAGATGAACGAATGAGAATGGAATTACTGTAATATTTGTACAACACCGGATACATTGTTGGTAATGTATAAACGCATTAATAAATGATAATAAAACAAAGTGTTCATTTGTTTAAATTTATACACCACCCTTCCCGTTAAGGCTTGTGGCAACTTACAGCATAAAACATATAGGGGGAAAACAGATGTGACGTGAGCCTAGCATGGCCCACTGTAGTCTGGAACTCGCTTCATGTGTGGTCTAGGGATGGGCTAAGAGAAGGCGGTTCGGATGTTTGGATGTTCGGTCGTTCGGTTCGAAATCAGAGTTCGGGTTCAATGGTTCGGTTCAGTCGAGTTCGGGTTGGCCGAACTTGGCTGAACAGTCAAAAATAGCACTATCGAAACTGAAACCGAAATGAAACTGAAACTGAAACTTAGTGTTTTTTCCCCCTGAAATGACATTTTTCCTGCCCCTTAACTCATCCAAATACAATCGAACTGTTCGGTCATTCGAGAGTTCGGTTTGGATGTTCGGTTCAGACGTCCGAACAGACAGTTCGGTCTGAACATCCGAACCGAGTTCGCCCATCCCTAGTGTGGTCCTGCATTGCCAGATGTTGGCCTCGGACTGCTCTGGGATGGGTAGGTGGCAGGCAGGCCTAGAATTAGGTCCTGGGCCTGGACTCGGGCACCCATTCTGGGCTAAAGGCCACCCATGTGGGCTACAATGGGTCAACGCGGCTGTTTGGGCCTGCCATCTATGCCACAGGGTGGGGGTCACCATGGCTAGGTACCATGACTTCCTGTCATGGTGGGAAGCAGGGCACTGGGGGTGAAGCAGGGCCGCTCTGCCCTCAAGTCATGCAGGTGTTGGGATGGCTCTTTGTTGAGTGCTCCCTGCTGCCCCAGAGAATGGTTGCTGCAGTTTCCCACCCCGGGCTGGGCCAAAGAGCCCACATCTCTGTTTTTACCCCTAAAATCATGTTTAAAAAACCCAACCCTGCAAATCCCACCAAACCCCATCCCTGCCTGCAACTCTGTGATCAAACATAAGTCTTAGATTGCTTTTGGAAGACAAGCATCCTCAGGCCTAGACAAATTAGAACTGCTGAAGTTTTGATCCTCTGAGTGTATAAGAGGTGGTTTTTATTAAAAAGCATCCTATGCAATCTGAAATCCGTCTAGATAGTGTTGGCCTCCTCCTCAAACCATCCCACTGGTGTAAGACCCTGTTGGGTTGTGCCTCTGCCTTGAGAGCTTACCAACCTTGAGAGCACTCCTTAAGGTTGCATTGAAAGATGGCGCTTGTTTACACTGCTGGGGAAAGAGTGGACAACATTGTAGGGATAATTGAGATAGAACTTCCTTTCTCAGGTGAAGTTTTTAGTCGTCTGCTGCATAAAGGGTACGTGGAATCATCCTACATGCCCACCCGCTGCTGCTTCTACTGCCAGGACTGTGGTAGGTTGAAAGTCTCTGTGCTGGGCTCACCCTGCCTCCCCTGGAAGACGACCTCTGCCCAGGCCCCAGGTACCATCAACCCCCTTCCCCTGTGGGAGGAGGGAGTGGGGCCAGGGCTTCCGGGCAGGGAGGAAGTGACGAGTGGCCTCCCGTGTGGCAGGGCTGCAGGCCATGTGCCAAAGGACCCTTTGTGTGCTCCTTAGGTGGGGACTGGGGTGGTTAGGAGGAACTGTGTGTTCTGGGTCAGAGGAGGCTACTGGACCCCCCTAATTGTGTGTGTGTGTGTGTGTGTGTGTGTGTGTGTGTGGAATAGGTTGAGGACACAGGATGGTGACAGTTGGAGTAATTACTGGGGGGATTGGTGAGGGGAAGATTCATGTTTGGGGTGGGTGTGGTTTCCCCTACCCCAGTGTGAGTGGGGAAGGGAGGGACTGGGTTAGGGCAGGGGTCTTGCTCCCTGGTGTGAGACGGAATCATGACCCCAGGGAAGGTTTCTTATGCCACCTGGTGAGAGCAGGGGGTGTGAGGTAGGGTTGGGATCTTCCTCACCATCTGGGTGGGGCAGCCAGGAGTGGGGTGGATCCAGATGGGGTGCTTGCTGGGGGGAGGGTTGCAGCCATTGGGGTTGTGATGGGGTGGGGGAAATATGGTTCCCGTGGGAGATATGTTTGATCTGTGAGGCAAGACAGATACTTGGTTCCTGTCACCCTCACGTCCCTTCATGCAGGTGGTAAGGTGGCTTGTGATTGGCGGGTCCCTGGCCCAAAGCTGATGCTGTTGAATGAGAGGTTGGTGGCCAATTAAGTTACAACTGTCCAGGAATTGATCCTGGACCATGCGGCCGACCTCGTACATATCACAGAGATCTGGTTGGATGCTGAATCAGGGACTTTATTGGCTGATCTTGTTCCAGACGAGTACTCCATGTAGCACCAGCCATGGCTAGAGGGACATGGGGTGCTGTAGCCATTATTTTTAGGGCATCCTGGTCTGTCAGGAGGTATCGGTGCAACCGATGCTGGGTACTGAAGGTCTCCAACTTGTGATCAATGTGGCAGGAGACCGATTAGGGGTGCTGTTGGTATACCATGCACCCAACCTGTATGGCAGCATCTTTACATGCTCTGATGGAACTGGTGTCAGAGGTGGTACTGCAGTCCCCGAAGACATTGGTCTTGGGGGACTTCAATATTTACGCTGATTCCAGTCTTGGTGGGGTGGAGCGTGAGTTCATGGTCACCATGGCAACCATGATCCTGTCTCAAATAGTTACCAGCTCGATACATGATGAGTGACATACCTTGGATTTTGCACCGCCCTTGGGGCGGGGGATCCACTGGTGGGGGAGGTGTTAGCTGTGCCCTTGTCATGGACGGATTATTACCTCCTGAAGACTTGTCTCCTTGCACACATCAGTCCCTGGAGACTGATGGAACCCGAGAGCTTCCAGAATGTCCTTGGGGAATTTTCCTTGATCTTGTTGACCGTCTACTCGATTACCTCATTACCTTTTGGAATACTTTGTTGACTGAGGCAATTGACCGGATGGCTCCCAGGCATCTGCTTCCCCAGCATCAGCACCGCAGACTTTCCTGGCTTACCGAGGACTTGTGGCGGCTGAAGCAGGAGTGGTGGCAGTGAAACGATGGTGGTGCCAATCTCGTACTGAAGCTGACCGATTGCAACATAGAGCCAGTTTGAGCCTATGCCGTGGCTATGCAGACAGCAAAGAAGGACTTCTTTGCTACCCTTATAGCATATGCGAAGTCTCATTCAGCAGAGCTTTTCCTGGTGGTAAGGAGGATGGTCAGTCTGGCCTCCCTCCACCTGGAACCTGAACCATCAGATACCTGCTGTGACTTGTTTGTTGACTATTTCGCAGATAAAATCATCTGGATTCACTGCAATTTTGGCACCGTACTTTATAAAATGGAAGAACCAGATGCTGTGGAAGCCCCTTCTTGTCTGGTTTCATGGGATCAGTTTCAGTGGGTGTCACCCTCTGATGCGGAGACTGCTCTTGGGACTGTCAGAGCCACCTTTTGTGAACTGGATCCGTGCCTGTCCTGGCTGGTTAAGGCCAGCCGGGCGACATTAGGTCAGTTGCTGGTGTGGGTGGTAAATGCCTCCCTTTGGGAGGTCAGAGTACTGAGCTGCCTCAAGGAGGTGGTGGTGAGGCCTCTGCTCAAGAAACCACCACTTGACATGGACATCTTCGCCAGCTATCGGCCTGTCTCTAATCTTCCC
>QEPC01012123.1:504994-533314 GCA_003113815.1 Sphenodon punctatus | reverse complement strand
GCCACCCCTGAGGATGGTGGGAGTGGCAGCAGCCACCCCTTTCAGCCAGGCGGGTCTATCCCTTCCCCCAGCCCTAGCGGTAGCAGCAGCATCAGCAGCATCCCTATTACCAGAAGCAGCTTGGCCTATGTGCAGACCACTCTGGGGAGCATGGGGGTCCTTCACAATAGGGTGAGCAGTGTGGCTAAGGGCAATTGTGGAGGTGGTTCCCAGGCAAAGCTACCAGAGGGAGTACGATGGCACCTCAGCAGTCATGGAGACCTACCTGGAGGAGGAGCCATGCATCGATTCCAGCAGCTATCCCTTGGCCTACTGGGCCGGCAAGGCCAACATGTGGCTGGCCCTGTTGAAAGTAGCCAAGGGTATCCTGTCCTGCCCACCAACCACTATCCCCAGCGAGCGGGTGTTCTCCATGGCGGGAGACATTTGCTCCCCACACTGCGTGAGACTGGGGGCCAAGTTGGTGGAGCAGTTGTTGTTCACCAAGGTGAACCTTCCGTTGCTGGGATTCTCCAAGCTGCCCTGGACAAGGAGTGATGGTGCAGTGGCACACGCCATCCCATGCCAGGGGCAGTCTTGGGATGGGGCTCCCTCCTCCTCAATCTGGGCTAGGGCTACTGCTGCTGAGGTGCTGTCCCTCCCTCCCAATGCCCATCCATCTCTCTCTCTCTCTCTCTCTCATAATAGATGGCCTCGGCTGGCTTATCTGACTGACCGCATGATGCAGGGTGGCATTTTGGGAAACAAACTGTAAGCCTGCCAGCCCCTCTGGCTAGACAATCTCGGTCCACCTATTTGACTGGCTCTTTCTCTTGTGCGCTGCACAGTCTTCACCAGCGTATCTGAGTGCCCTGCCAAGGTCCCAGCCTGCCTCCCTTACTTCCTCTCATGCCACGCTGCCTGTCTGCTCACCCGGGTTGCCTAGCTCAAAGACTGCCCCAGTCCACCTGCCTGCCTACCTGCCTCTCATGCCACGCTGCCTGTCTGACCGCCCAGGTTGCTGCCAAGCTCAAAGCCTGCCTCAGCCTGCCTTCCTATCTCTCATGCCATGCTGCCTGTCCGCTTTCCCAGGTTGCTTCCAAGCTCAAAGCCTGCCTCAGCTCGCCTGCCTGCCCTGTTAACCCTGGGTGATGTGGCCCACTTGCCTGGTAATCCCGCTGCTGCTGCCTGCTGGTTCATGGTGAGAGAGAGAGAGAGAAAGTCTCTTCACTGCTAGAAGGAGAGACAGACATGATCCCACCCATGCTGTCACCTGCACTATATGGCCAGAGAGAGAGAGAGAGGCTCCCCACTAGACTGAGAGTGATGGGGATGGAGGTGGAGAGGTGTATCCAGCTCAAGCTGCCACCTGACAGAAGCAGCGAGAGCTCTCATCTGTGCCCACATCCACCAGAAAACCTACCAGAATGAGATGGAAATAACAACACACAACGTATTATACATCCCCGCCTGCCTGTGTATTCCTGTACCTGCTACCACCTATCACATGATTTGAATTAAGTGTGCCCAACCATGCACTAATTCAAGGGACATCATTCAACTCTCATAGCCTGTCATTCCATTGTACCCGAATCAGTAATGCCCGCCCATCCCAGGAACCATCAATGAGATTCTGGGACCATCATTCCAGTCACTGGGGGCTGTCATTCCATTCCACTGCATCCAGAAGCCCACATGCCAGTCTGCCTCCCCCCCAGCCTACTCCTCCGCACCCACCTGCGGATGCCCGTTGAAGCTGCTGGAAAAAATCCCCTCTGACCATCAGCTCCCACCGCCTGCTTCCCACTGCCAAAGAGCCTGTCTCTCTTTCTCTCTGGCACACCCACACAGACACAAGCTCTGGCCCTCCTGGGGGGCTGTCTCCAAGCTGAGACCCTACTGTTGGCACATCTTGGGGCTAATACGCTAATGCTACATCTGCTGCTGCTGTCAGGTAGGAATTGGACAAGCTGTATATACAATGAGATTCTGTCACCGGCCAGAAGCAGCACAGAGGGATAAAACATTGGACAGCACAAACAAAGTGGGTAACAACAACAAATAGAACTTTTATAAAAACTTTTCAAACAACAACACATTTATAAAAGCAAAACCAAACATTTATATATATGAAAAGAAAGGAAACTTAACTTATTGGTCTGTGGGCCTGTCGCCCAGAACATGGGGGAAAGGGGCGGACAGGACCTAGGGGCAGGCATCCCGCCCTTCTCCATTTCGTACCCTTGCTTGAGGGCAAATTGCACGGCCCCTGCCATGGATGCCTGCCACTTGCAGACCGACTGGCGGTGATGCTCCATGTCATTGATCTCAGTCTGGAGGTACTGGGAATAGGCCTCCACCTTGCATTCCTGTACCTCCAGCACCTGAAACCGGTCCACTAGTCGATCCTCCATAGTCAGGGCTTGCATCCATAGCCCATCCATATATTTTTTTTTGCTGGTCCAGAAAGTCCTGGGTCAGCTTCTGGACTTCAGCCCGAAAGGCCCTTGCCACCGAAGACTCCTCCTGGGGGGGCTCCTCAGCGGAGCTGGAGGAGGGGGAAGGGCTTTGATGACGTTGGTTCTGGTGTGCCTCCCCCCCCCCTCTTCTGGTGATGATGCTCCACGGCCACGCCAGAGTCCTGCCACCTCACCGTCTTGCCGTGGACTTTCTCCAGATGGGTGATGAGCCCCAATGTTGTCCACTGGCTGGTCCTTTTAAATCTTTTGCTACATAACTAAAGAACATAAAAAAATAGGAACATAAGAAGTACCATACTGTGTCAGACCAATGGTCTGTTAAACCCTGCCTGCATTCTGTCTCCACAAGTGGGTGGGTGGCCTATCTCTTTCTGCAGGAGACTTCCTAACAGGCCATAGGGGTATCCATTCCCTGTTGTTCCAGCCCCCGTGCCTTAACTTGCAGACAGCAAATCCGGTATGCTTCTCATACCACTTCCAGACATTGGCCCTTCTGTGCCTGCTGTCTGGCAGTGGCATTGGCGACCTCCGCCTCGGTGTCCTGCGCGTGGCACCATTGCTGGCATCCAATTCCACCTAACCCTCTCTGAAACAGGAACACATAAACAATGCCTAAGTAATATCATGCATTTATAGTGATGTCTCTAGTCCTCCCTCCTTGGAATGCTAGGGATGGCAATGGAAGATGGTGACTCTGGCTGGCATGTGCAAATCCAAAAGACCCTGGCCAGCACATGCAAATCCTGCCCTCCTTGGGGTGCTAGGGATGGCAATGGAGAGACCCTGGCTGGCATGTGCAAATCCTCCCCTCCTTGGGGTGCTAGGGATGGCAATGGAGAGACCCTGGCTGGCATGTGCAAATCCTGCCCTCCTTCGGGTGCTAGGAAGGGATGGGAATGGAGCGACCCTTGCTGGTACGTGCAAATCCTGCCCTCTTTGGGGCACTAGGGATGGCAAATTGAGAGACCTCTGCTGGCATGTGCAAATCCTGCCCTTTGGGTGCTAGGGAGGAATGGCAATGGAGAGACCCTGGCTGGCATATGCAAATCCCGCCCTCTTTGGGGCACTAGGGATGGCAATGGGAAACCCTTGCTAGATGGCTGGCATGCGATTGGGTGGGTGCTTCCTTCAGCACGTGCCTGACTGCTGGAAGAGCCCCCCCTCAGTACCCTCTCTCTCTGTGGCAGACATCCGCTGATGCCCACTGTTTGTGCCACCAGCCACCTACCCGCACGCCAGTGAGTTCACTCTAAAAGATAATATTCTATTCTTCTTGTCCTCAAAGTAAAAATAAAGTTTATAAAACCTGGCAGCACCTTCTGTGCCCGGCTCTTGCTCCTCTGAGGAGCCGACCTCCACCACTGAAGGTCCAGCGACAACCTCTTGGTCCTCCACCAGCTCTGCCACCTTGGCCCAGGTCCCTCTATTAATCCCCACCCTCTTCATTTTTTTTTTTTTTCAAACAAAGAGCAGCCAAACAAACAGTCACTCACCAACTAGCCAAACCAACACAGTCAAACTAACACATAGTCCAATGCAGCCAAAACAAACCAAATGAAACCAAACAGCCAGCCAGCCACAACACACGCTCTCTCCACACAAGCTCCGCATGCACTCGAATTTCTGGTTTCCGACGCGATCACGGGATCACGTGATACCTAAACCTATTTCCGAACGACCGAATCAAACCGAACTCGACTGAACCAAATGACTGAACCCAAACTTGGTTCCCGGACCGAACGACCAAACCCAAACTTGGCTCCCGAACTGAACGACCGAACCATGATCTGTTTGCACATCCCTAGAAAGTAGGTAGAAGCACAGCAGAAGAGAAGGCTGCAGACAACAAGAAAACCCTGTCCCCCACTAAACCCATCTCTTCCCCTTCCTCTTCTCATGCTCCAAAACCAAACTCTTTCCCTCCTACTTCTCCTCTGTACTGTCTTTTCTTCCCTTGCATTCTCTTCTGATTCGTCTTGTCACAGGACAGGGAGCTAACTCAGTTCTCCAAGCCAGAAGGAAGGCTTGTCCCAAAGCCTACAACTTCAGAAGACTACAGGTGGCCAAGGATGCCATGAAAATCAAGGATTTGAGGGTTCAGGATAAAGGTAGGTGATAGCAACGTGATCTATTTTTTAAATCTACTATGGTTAATTTGGACCCGGTGGGAAAGAGAGTGGACGGGACCCTAGTAAGAGGGTTCTCTATCCCCCGGTGGCAGTGCTTCACACAGCAGCGTTCCCAGCATTAAGTAATGTAATGTGCATCCAATGTTAACCCTGGGAACACCTTGGTGCTGGGTTATGCCACACCACTGGCCTACCATTGCCCTGGCTCCACCCCTAGGCCAGGCTCCGCCCCTAGACCCGCAAGCCTGCTGGCGGCGAAGCTGCCATCGGCAGGTTCAACTCACCCATTGCCCCACCAGCCTCCAAACCCACCAGCCACCATTGCTTTTTTCTGAATTACTGTACCGATTTCCAACTTCCTGTCCTGACTCCTATACTGGTTTACTATTTTACTGGAATTACCTGTGATGGTGGTTTTATTGAAATTACATGCGGTTTTCAGGTAGTAGGGTACCTGGCTTGTAACTTGGGCAGGCATCTGATAGTCTACTCCAAAATGCAAGTATTACTCATGAGTAGCAAATGATGCCACCCATTTTGGCTCTCCTTGTGTATGCCACGCACGTATTGCCGTTTCACCCCTAATGGGTAAAAACTCCGGTATGTGCCTTGAAATAACTGTTTGCAATAACCAAAAGCAATTTTTTTGCCTCAATAAATGAAGATTTCCCCTACCTTAAAAGATAAATAAATAATTATCTCCCCTTCCATTGCTGTAGGCATAAATTAGATCTATTGTATGGTGTTTAAAAGTCACACTTATCAACTGTGCACCAAATTGTTTGTACTGGGAACAGATGCCCCTCCAGGTGAGCGAGGCTCCACCCCACCCCCTGGGAGCCAAAGGTGCACGCCCGCCTCCAGAAGCCCCCAGCCTTCAGCAGCCATTGCAGCGCCTGAAGGGCGACGACAAAAGGGCGCTGGCCGTTTTGTGGCCGTTGTGAGGCCGGAGTGAGGACATCAAGGAGCCACGCCCTGACGGCGCCTACGCTACACTGCCACCGACAACCATTGCCGTGGGACAGCACGCACGCGCTCACCCGACAACCGCAGGCCTGGCGTCCCCCTGATACCAGGACATTCAACACCTATGATGCCTCCCTATACCTCCCTCACCTCCTCGCCCTCTATCACCTCCCTCCTTCTAGCCTTTCTCACGCACCCCCTCCTTCTCCCTCTTCCATCACCAGCGGCCTTTCTCCAGCCAACCTACCCCTTATTCTCACCCACGCCCATCCCCCCTCCCCACCCTCATCCCCCCTTACCCATTCCCCCTAGGCCCAAACCCGCGACACCCAGGTGTTCCACAGACCATTGTGGCCAATACGAGGCCAGTGCACGACTCACACCCCGCAAACCAGGCCGTTCCCCATCCCCCAACCTCATCCGCATCCCGTGCCTTCCCAAACACCAATTGCCTTTTTCCTGCTCCCTCTGGAACTGCCGCTCATCCGTGGCTAAAGCTCCCTTCATCCACGATCTCTTCCTCTCTCGCCCCTTTCAACTCCTTGCTCTTACAGAAACCTGGATCACGCCCTCCAACTCTGTTACCCCGGCCGCTCTATGCTCCGGGGGCCTGTCGTTCTCTCACCGCCCCCGCCCTGAAGGCCTGGGTGGTGGTGTGGGCTTACTCCTTGCTAAGCACTGCCAATTCAAAACCCTCTCCCCTCCTCCCTCCCCCTCCTTCCCTTCCTTTGAGGCCCACTCTGTGCGCTTATACTCCCCTCTACACCTTCGGGTTGCTGTCATCTACCGCCCCCCGGGTTCCCTCTCCTCTTTCCTCCCGGACTTTGAATCCTGGCTCACCTTCTTCCTCTCCGATGATATCCCCACTCTTATCCTTGGTGATTTCAACATTCACGTTGACACGCCCTCCGCCCCCTCTGTTTCCCGCTTTCTCTCTCTCGCTTCCTCCTTTAATCTCCGACTCTGGACCGACTCCCCCACTCATACTGACGGCCATTCCCTCGACCTCGTCTTCACTCGAAACTGTTCTCTAACTGACCTCTCCTTTGACCCCTTCCCTAGTTCTGATCACTTCCTCGGCTCCTTCAGCCTTTCCCACCGACCCCCCTCCGCCTCCCCCTCTATGCGCCCCTTCCGCAATATGCAGGCCCTTACTCCCTCGGAGTTTGCCGCACATCTTTCCCCCCTTCTCCCCCCCGTTTTCGCCTCCTCCTCCCCTGACTCTGCTGTCTCTGCTCTCAACGCTTCTCTCTCCTCGACCCTTGACTCTCTTGCCCCCCCCTCTGCTCGCCCCGTCCGCCCCCTCGACCCCCGCCCCTGGCTTACCCCTGCCATCCGCTACCTCCGCTCCTGCGCCCGGGCTGCCGAACGCCTCTGGCGCAAATCCCGCTCCCTCCCTGACTTCCTCCATTACAAATTCTCCCTCTCCTCCCTCTCCTCGGCTATCTCCCTAGCTAGGCAGCGCTATTATGCCTCTAGGATCGAATCTTTCTCCCGCGACCCTCGCCGCCTTTTCTCTACTTTCGACTCCCTTCTCAAACCCCCCTGCCCTCCCCCGCCCTCTTCCCTTGCTGCTCGGGATCTTGCGTCGTTCTTCACCTCCAAGATTGACAAGATCCGTCGGGATATTGCCTCCCGCCCCCCTCCGCCCCCCGCTCCCCTCCCGCCCCCTCCCCCGCCCCCCTCCCTCCTCGCATCCTTCCCTCCTGCCTCTCTCCAGGAAATCTCTGCTCTTCTCTCTTCATCCAACCCCTCCACCTGCCCCCTTGACCCGATCCCCTCCCGCCTCCTGACCTCTATTGCTCCCACTGTCGCTCCCCCCCTTCTGCATGTTGTCAATCTCTCCCTTTCCACAGGCTCCTTCCCCTCTGCCTTCAAACATGCCACTGTCTCCCCCATCCTCAAAAAGCCTACCCTGGACCCTTTCGATCCCTCTAGTTACCGGCCGGTCTCCCTCCTTCCCTTTGCTTCGAAGCTCCTGGAACGTGTCGTCTACTCCCGCTGCCTGAACCTCCTCTCTGCCAACTCCTCCCTCGACCCTCTCCAGTCCGGCTTCCGCCCCCTCCACTCTACTGAAACTGCCCTGGCCAAGATCACCAATGATCTACTTGTCGCTAAATCGAAGCGCCACTACTCCGTTCTTGTCCTCCTTGACCTCTCTGCCGCCTTTGACACTGTCGACCACTCGCTCCTCTTGGACTCCCTTTACTCTTTGGGCTTCCGTGGCTCTGTCTTTGACTGGTTCTCCTCCTACCTCTCTGACCGCTCCTTTAATGTCTCCCTCCCCGAGTCGACCTCCCCCTCCCTTCCCCTCTCGGTTGGGGTTCCCCAAGGTTCTGTCCTTGGCCCTCTCCTCTTCTCTATCTACACCCGGTCCCTTGGTGAAATTATTGCCTCCCACGGGTTCCAATACCATCTCTATGCTGATGACACCCAACTCTATCTCTCTACCCCCTCTCTCTCCTCCTCTGTCCGCTCACGCCTCGTCGACTGCCTCTCTGATATCTCCGCCTGGATGTCCCGACGCCAACTCAAACTGAACATGGCCAAGACTGAACTCCTCATTTTTCCTCCCTCCCCCTCCTCTCCCTCTGACCTGACCGTCTGCATTGATGGGGTCACCATCCGTCCTGTTCTCCGTGCCCGCAGCTTGGGCTTCATTTTTGACACGCACCTCTCCTTTAAACCTTACATTGACTCTGTGGCCAAATCCTGCCGATTCGCTCTCCTCAACATTGCCCGCATTCGCCCCTTTCTATCTGTCTCCTCGGCCAAAATCCTTGTTCATGCCATGGTTATCTCTCGCCTCGACTACTGCAACCTCCTCCTTGCTGGCCTCCCTCGCTCCCACCTGTCCCCCCTTGTGGCGATCCAAAACTCTGCCGCCAAGGTCATTCACTCTGCCCGTCGCTTCGACCATGTGACGCCTCTCCTCCTCTCCCTTCACTGGCTCCCCCTTCCTGAACGTATCCTGTTCAAACTCCTGGTTTTCACGTTCAAATCGCTCCATGACCAAGCTCCCCCTTACCTCTCGGACCTAATCGCCCTACGCGCTCCTGCGCGCGCTCTCCGCTCTTCCGCTGTCCCCTCCCTCGCTCTCCCTCGCTTCTCCTGCTCGCCCAACCGCCTTCGTCCCTTCTCCCTCGCTGCCCCGCATGCCTGGAACTCCCTCCCTGCCGACGTCCGCCTCGCCTCCTCCCTCCGCTCCTTCAAATCCCTCCTCAAGACCCACCTTTTCCATGCTGCCTTTCCCAATGCCCTCTAGTCTTTCCCCTTGCTCTTACTGTCAGCCCTCCTCTGCTGACTGCTGCTACCGACCACCTTGTAACCAAGCCAAGTACACGCACCTGAGACTTCGCATCCGCCTGAATGTTTGTTTGTCTTCTCCCATGTCTCTCCCACTGTCCCCTCTCCTTGTCTCCCCCTCCTTGTCTTTTAGATTGTAAGCCACAGGCAGGGACTGCGTCTGATTGTATGTTCTGTACAGCGCCAGGTTTTGCAACTGGCGCTTTATAAATGTTTAATAATAATAATAATAATAATGCACAGTAGTAGTGTATGTGGAGAAAGTGGTTGCTATGATCAAAATCCAATGGAAACAAAACCTGTGCGATTAACTGGTGCAGTAGGAACAAATGTGATTTTCAAGTAAATCATATCTTCATTGCTTGCATGTTTATTTTACACAATGTGATACGTTGCCCTCGCATCCCCATGGCGTATTAAAAAAAGGGAACTGAGCGATAGGATAGTGAAAACATTTCTATGAAATGGCTAGCTCTAGAAGTCTTTATTCAATTGTTGGAATTTTTGATTCTCTTTGAATATATATATTTTTGGGGCGTTTTTTTTGGCCATATGTTGAGGCTGTGAGGATGGCAAAGAAAGAGTTCTTTGCCGCCCTCATAGCGTCTGCAAAGTCGCGTCCAGCGCAGCTGTTCCGGGTGGTGCGGGGGCTGGTCAGTCCAGCCTCCCTCTGCCTGGACGGGGACTTGTCCCAGGTCCGCTGTGAGGAGTTTGCCATTTACTTTGCAGACAAGATCGCTCAGATCCAGAGCAACTTTGACACTGGATTAGGGGCAGTAGAGGGAGAGCGTGAGGTGATGGAAGCCCCATCTGGTCCATCTTTATGGGATGAGTTTTGGGAGCCGATGCTGTGGATGTTCTGGGGTCTGTTAGAGCCACTAGTTGCAAATTAGATCCATGCCCATCTTGGTTGGCGAAAGCCTCCAGGGAGACGTTAGGGACGGTGCTGGTGAGGGTAATCAATGCGTCCCTTTGACAGGGGAGTCTTCTCTCCAGTCTCAAGGAAGCTGTGGTGTGCCCCCTGCTGAAGAAGTCATCTCTGGATGTGGACGCACTCGCCAGTTATCGACCTGTCTCTAATCTGCCCTTTTTAGGGAAGGTTATTGAATGGGCTATGCATCTTGACAGCATTGGTTTCCTTCACCCATTTCAATTTGGGTTCTGCCCCAGCTATGATACATAGATGGCATTGGTGGCCTTGGTGGCCTTGGTGGACGATCTCTGCCGGGAGATGGACGCAGGACATTCGACATTCTTGGTCCTGCTAGATCTCTTGGCTGCTTTTGATACAGTGGACCATGGGCTGCTGTTGAGAGGGTTGTGAGCCCTGGGAGGTCTGAATGGGACTGTCCTTGGATGGTTCTGCTCATTCCTCTCAGGGAGAAGCCAACAGGTTGTCCTGGGGGCTGAATCATCTAGTCCCTGGGCCCTGGAATGTGGTGTTCCGCAAGGTTCCATTCTGTCTCTGTTATTGTTTAACGTATATATGCAGGAAATCGTGGGGAAATTGTTGGGGGAAATCGTGAGAGGGTTTGGTGTGCATTGCCACCAATACGCTGATGACACCCAGCTTTATCTCTCCTTTTCAACTGACCCAGGTCCTGCTGTCTCAGTACTGTCCCAATGTTTGGAGGCTGTGGCAGATTGGTTGTGGCAGAGCAGACTGAAGCTCAAGCCTGATAACATGGAGGTGATGGCAGTGGGTAGGGCGAGGGAGGTGATGGCAGTGGGTAGGGCGAGGGAGGAGCTGGCTCCTTTCGTAGAGGGGGTCCGCCCTCCTGTAGCCCAGCAGGTTCGGAGTCTGGGGGGTATTATTGGATGTGGATCTCCTTCTGGATCGGCAGGTGGAGGTGGTGGCTAAAGTCGCCTTTTGCCAGCTGTATCTGGTGTGGAGGGTGTGTCCGTATGTCTCCAGACCTGACCTGGCCACCCTCATCCATGGTTTCATCACCTTGAGGCTGAACTACTGCAATGCACTCTACGTGGGGCTTCCCTTGATACTAGTTCGGAGGCTGCAGCTGTTGCAGAATGTGGCAGCTAGTCTTCTTACGGGGATGAGCCGATGGGAGCATAAAACTCCCGTGCGCTGCACTGGCTGCCTATAGCATACCGAGCCAGATTCAAGGTGCTGTACGGCATTGGCCCCTCATACCTCAGGGACTGCCTCACCCTCCGCATCCCAGAGCGACTTTCTCGGTCCACTTTCTCGCTCCACCTTTCTGGAGGTCTCCCATGTAAAATGGGGGGCCACGATGGAGAGGGTGGTCTCAGTGGCCGGACCCTAATTATGGAACTCCCTCACGGAGGATGCCCGTTTGGCCCCAAGTTTGTTGACTTTCCGCCGGGCCTGCAAACCTTGGCTGTTCTCCCAGGCCATCGGAGGAGGGGAGGGTGGGTTGGGTTAAGAATGTTTGGGGGTTGGGTAGGTTTTTTTGGTATGAAGTTTCATTTTTTAATATCGATGTTTTAATTGTTGTTTTAACTTATTGTTGTTTCTGTGCTCTAAGCTGCCCCGAGATGCCATGGCCATGAGGGGGGCAGCTAAGAATTGCATAAATAAATAAATAAATAAATAATTTTCTCATGAATTTACAGGTCTTGTATCTTTAGTTTTTATAATGTATGAACATTTAAATGCCTGCACTCACCCAGCACCAAAACAAAATAAAATAAAAAATGACCCTGAAAAATCAAAAAGAAACCCAGTGCCACCAGCATACAAAAATGTTTGGGTTCAAAGGATTTGGTGTTGGGTTGGGGGAAAATTTGTAGAATCAGACCATCTAGGCATTTCTGGAAGGCTTAAAATGCACGAGAGACATCTTCCACCTCTTTCATGGTTTGATTTTGAACCTGGATATAAAAAGAATAGTATCGGTTTTTCGAGTGCCACTGAATCAAATTACCGAAGTAGAAAGCAGAGTTGACATTCTGCTGTAAAATGACCGTATGTTTGACCCAGTTCTCCTACAGTAGTGTCATCACAATTGTAACTCATTGCTGTAGGTTCTCGGATGCTGACAAGCGGAACAAGTTGCTTTTAGCTCGCAGTTCTCATCTGTCATACAGAGCAGCTGGCAGATTCTTATTATGTGAATGAAATATGGAGTTATTTTTTTGCTTTTAGTCTTGGATTATCAATGTAATTGGAGACAGAGGTATTGGGTTTGGTGGGGAAAAGTGGCGAATGGGCGGGGAACTTCTGTCGGACTTCAAGCATGCAAGTGAATGTCTCAACGAGTAAAAGGTTGGCAGTAGCACAGTAGGAGTAACTTGTGGGTTACACAGACAGCTTGTCAGGAGAGAAGAACCTTCATTATATTTGCACTGCCCAAGTAAACGGATGAGATGATATTACCTTTGTCTTTAGGATTGCTCTCATCAGCACGTTTCGAAGTCTAGAGAAGGTCCACTTGGGATGCTGGATTTTGATATTCATTCCTGGGTGATGGCCACACATTTTCAGTAAGTAAGCTTTCACAAAGACTTGGTGTTCGTTCAGACATCCAAATTAACTTCCATGGACCTCATTGGGCTCCATCTCGTAGCCTGTCTGAACCTGTGCATGCGCAAACTGTGCACAAACCCACATTGCCGGCCCATTGTGTTGCACGGAAACTGCAAGCACCTGCGTGCGAGCAGCTTCCGCATAGGATCCGCAAGCCATGGGATTGAGCCCAGTGACCACATTGGTGACACAGGCAGCATGGGACCCATTTGTGATGTCTGACAATGCCCTTAGAAAAGTGCTGCCTACTTTGTAACAGTTGTGAATTGTACACTCTCTGGGGCACATCTGGACAATGGTGGTTACACAAAATTCCATGCACTTTGCTGAGAGGCTGATGGTGGAGCAAGGCTTGGAATATGTCATTGTGTGCTCGGAATGAGAGAAGAATGTGTGAGAGTTCTTAATCTCTTTTAAAACATCCAACTCACCTAATTCCTTTCTTCCTTTCTCCCATCCTCCCCCTGCCCAGTTGCTAAACAGCATAGTAAAACAAAGATATATAAACATCCCCTTCAAGTCTGTATTCCAGTCCATAGTCTCACCTGCCAAATGTTTGGCTAAAACAAAGGCCCTTTTCACACAGGCGGCACCCACGGTAGAACACTAAGAAATCTGGGTTTTTTAGCGTGGGTGCCACCTGTGTGAATCCCATGGGGGAGGGGGGGCGTGTGTGCATTCCCGTGCACACGCATCTCCATGCATGGAGGCACCGGAAAGAACGGAGGTGCCTCCATGCATGGGGATGGGTGTGTGTCCTGTCTGAACCCTCCCCTCACCCACGGACTGTGACACACACTCACCCCCATGCAGCTATGGCCTAGGGTGTGTGAAAAGGGCCCCAAAGTCTTCCATTGCCTCCAGAAAATGTTCAGGATTGGGCTTGGCCAAATCACCAAGGCAAGGAAGTTCCACAACACTATGTCAACCACTGAGAAAACACCTCTCTGTGTGCACTCGTCGTACTGACCTCATGGGAAGATGATACCTGAAAGAGGATGTTCCCAACTTTCCCTAAATGGATTGTGATGGAATATAGGGAGCAAGGTGGTCTTTCAAATATGTGGGACTCAGGCAGGTTAAGACTTTAAAGATCAAAAATAGCACCTTGAATCCTACTCTGAAAGCGACAGGAGGCTCGTGCAGACACTGCCAAAATATAATATGCCCATGGTGACCCACCTAGGGCTGAAACTCGATTTCTCACAATTCTCACTTTTCTCAATGAGAATTGGGGTTCTTGGACTGTTCTTGCGAACGAGCTGAGAATTGCCTGGATTCTTGCCGAGAAAAGCAAGCATCTTGCAAACAGTCCTCCCCCGCAAAAGACCTGGGAAGGACCTTTTGCAAACACTGGCTAGGTTTACAAAAGGCCTTTTATGCCATGTACTCCTTGGGAATGCTTCAGCTACTGGATCTGTCATCCCCCCCGCCTCCCGTCTTGGTTTCTCCACGCAGGGATGAAGGGGAAGTAAAGTCATTATTATTTTTTTAAAAAAATCTCTGCGTATGCACAAAATAGTCTCGGTGGCTGTTCTTGGAATGTGCAGCCCTTTTCCAAGATGGCGCAGGCCACATCAGCGCCATGTTAGAAAAGGGCAGCTGGTTCTGGACATGTTTAGACCAGCTGTTCTGTTCCAAAATGGAGCCACTGTGGCCCACACCATCTCAGAAAAGAGCCGCACATGCGCAGAATGGCTAAAGCAACCGTTTTGTGCCTGTGGCTAGTGCATTTTGATGTTTTTGAGAATCTTGTGAGATCTTCTCGAGAGCTTGCTGCTGGTTCTTGATTCTCATGAGAATCATTTTGATTCAGCGCTAGACCCGCTCCAAACAGGAGACAGAAGGATCGAGAACACAGATTTATTTCTCTGTAGCTCCTCCTTCCAGGAAGGTTTGAAATACTTCAGATATGAATGGTTTAAGTTGTGTTTTTCAGCTACCAAGAAGCTTTTCCTCAGTAGTCATTCAAGTCATGACTTTGTTAGATTTCTGAGAAGCCTTTAAAATCACTTAGTAGAATAAAACTCTCAAGTACTGTAACTGTCAGATTGCTTTATCTAATTTACAAAACCCAGGCAAAGGAATCAACAATAACACTCCATTTAGTGTTATTAGATTAGCCATTCTAGAAACCACAGGAAGTATATAGCCCTTTACTTTGTGCTCACTTGAATTTGGCTATTAAGGTTTGATGAAACTTTCATTTAACCAAATGCCTTTGTTTACAACAATAAACTGGTTAACTCTTATTTCTCTGCTGAATTAAATATGGCAGCTTCCATATATGCATGCCTTATTGGTCCTTAAATCTGCATAATCAATTTGCCTAGGCCCTGATTCTGCAAAACGTATGCACAAGCTTTGTTACCATGACTTGTCAGGAGAGGCAATTCATGACTGTAAAGATAAGTTTTGCAGGATGTAGCTGAAATGAGGGCTGCAAAAATGGGACTATCCATCGAAATTACAGTAATCAGCCCAACACGGGAATGTCGAATCAGTACCAGATTTGTGCCTGACAAGATACCTGATTTACAGTTTTTCATCCTGATTTTTGATTTGTGGTACTGATTTATTTAAAAAAAACTTTCTGATACCGTTTTTCCAAATACCTGCCCCAATTTTTTCCTGAGTTCTGGTACTGATTGACCATTTACTAATTGGCAAAATGGTAAATCAGTAATGGTAATACCCATAATTTTGGGGTAATCAGGGGTCCGATTTGTACCATGACTACCCATTAGGCACCCGATAGACTACTTGGAAATGTGGGTAT
The DNA here is from genome assembly GCA_003113815.1 of Sphenodon punctatus. Lineage (NCBI taxonomy): Eukaryota > Metazoa > Chordata > Lepidosauria > Sphenodontia > Sphenodontidae > Sphenodon > Sphenodon punctatus. The sequence continues at coordinate 518,167 of QEPC01012123.1, read as the reverse complement.
TACTTGTGGATAGGCAATATGCTACCAGTTTCATCTCTAAACGTGCTGTTTTCTATCACAAATATGGTTGGAAGACAACTCTAATGAAGGATTGGATGCTTTTGGATAGCTTTTCATAACTCTGCGCCACCATCTGGGGATAGTTTCCTACCCCGGATGTACATTCAATTCACCTTTTATTTGTATCCTGCTCTGTCTCGCCTACGGCGACTTGAGGCAGCTAACAAGCAAGGTAGAATATACATAATAATACAACTATAATCCAATACAAAAAATAACCCAATAATCTCACAGTTTATCACAATATTACATAATCATAATCTTTCATCATCAACTTATTGTTCTATCCCTGCTGCCACCAGGGAGGAACCAACACAATTTCAGCCCAAACTCCTGCTCTCACCAGGAGAAGGGACCCAACCTCACTCCAATTTACAATATTCTACAACATCCATGATTCAATATATAACAACTACAATAACTCCCCCAATATCTATCAATACAACACAACCCAGTCCTGCCATAATAATCATCCCTTCCCCTGCTGCCACCAGAGGTCGGTACTAGGGAAAAAAAGAAAGCCTACCTCCCCCTTAATAATATCCTATTACCCCATCCCACTCCTCCCTTTTACTCCCCAACAAACAGCTCACCGGGGATACTGGCCCCCCTAAGTCCCCTATAGTCCCCGAAGGGCCTCAAAGGGCTGCACCCTGCAGCTCGTGGCCCTGCGACTCACAGCCCTGCAGCTCCCTTATATGCCCCCCAAGTCCATTTCCAGGTTTCTGCCAAGTTGGGGAGGCGAGGGGTGGGGCACGCCAGGGCACCCTAACCCGGGCACACCAGCCCCCTAGCGCCCCCAGCATGAACAGTCTCGGTATTTTTTATCCCCGCAGATGGTCAGCAGGGGAGCCGGAGCAGCGGCAGCAGCACGGGGACCAACTCGACAGGCTCGGCAGCAGCGACATCACAGGTGGCTCCCAGGGACTCCCAGCCAGATGGAGAAGTAAGTCTTGCTGCATCCCCCAGCAGGTGGCTCCCTTATATGCCCCCCCCAAATCCACATCCAGGTTCTGCCAAGTCAGGGAGAGGAGGGGGAGGGGCATGCCAGGGCACCCTAACCTGGGTGTACCGGCCCCCTAGCACCTCCAGCCCTGGCACGAACAGTCCCGGTGTTTTCCTTCCCGCAGATGGTCAGTGGGGGATCTGGAACAGCTGCAGCAGCACGGAAACCAGCTTGGCAGCGGCAAGCGGTGACATCACAGGTGGCTCCAAGGGACTCCCAGCCAGATGGAGAAGTAAGTCTTCTTCACTGATGATACTTCGCGCGTCACTTCACTGATGATATAGGTGACTGCCAGCATGTTGGAGTCACTGTCAGTCTGGGTCCCACTGATTCTCCAGTCTTCAGCACCTTGGAGAGCATAGAGCAGCAAGGCTTTCTCAGGGAGATGTTGCTCCTTTGACTCCCTCTTTCATTGCTTGAGCAAATTCCATTTTAGTCTCTTCTCCGTCTCTGCTTACAAAGCTGACAGATTTCATGACATCGTAAGAAATGATGGTAGGATATGAGTCCCTGGCGCGGGACGCCTTGTCTCGCCTCCCTCTGCTCTCCAAGCCGGAGCCGCACGCCGACCCCAGCGGCACCAGAATCTGCGCCTCTGTCCTGGACGGGGAACTCCCACTCAAAGTTTGGAGCCGCCGCCCCCCCTGACAGGACTTTGACATTTCATTGAAGTTGCAAAACCTGGCTGTTTGCCCAGGCCTTCTGGGAGGGTGGGGTCAGGTTTTTTAGCTCCCCTATCTTATTTATTGTTAAATGGAGCCCGGGCCTTGTTGGATAATAATTTTATATATGATTTTTTATTATTGATGGTTTTAAATTGTTTTTTATGTATTGTATTTTACTGTTGGAAGCCGCCCCGAGCTGTTCGCAGGAGGGGCAGGGTAAACATTTATAAAATAAATATAATAAATATTCTCTTGGTATCAGATTTTTAACATTGTGGTTTTCCCCATTTGAGGAAAACAGTAATGTTAAAAATCCAATGCAAAAAATCTCTTACCGCCGATACTGAGAGAACTGAGATCGGATTAAACCGATGTAGCCATTATCGGGTAATTTTGGTTTCGACAATACCGAAAGTCCCATCCCTACAAGTTAGTGGCTCTCCAACTTTGTCCTTTTAGGACATTGTCACCTGGACCCAGGTACACAATATACTCAAACGAAATTTGGTTACCATTAACCATTTTAAAAAAACCCCAAAAAAACCTGCAGCAAAAAACTACCCCAATATATTTTGCCATGGGTTATTTTTTGAACCCCAAGTTTTTCACCCGGGGTTCAAAAAACACTCCCATCACATTTCAGGTTAGTTTACACATTCCAGAAATCTTAATGATGTGGAGTGGGGCAGATAAAACACTTCGACACATTTAATGTCAATTTTTTTCAGGACATTGGAGCAGGGTTAAAACCATAATTTTTATAAAATGGGAAAGATGACCTTTTGTTAACGTTTGATAATTTTTTCCAGTGCATATAAACCAATTAAAAACTAGCATCTTTGAAAATTATATTTTTGAGAAGATAATTTGATAATATAATCCTTGACAAAATGTGCTTTCCACAGTCAGGTCAGGTTAAAAATGACTAATTTGTGAAACTAGATCCAGTTTGGAATCTAAAAAGTTGTGATTCTGTATAGAACAATGTCGGCATCAAAGGACATTTTCACACAAGACACTCTCCACCCACTACCCACTAGGGATGTGTGAACAGAAGAGAGTTGGGAAATTCGGTTCGGTTCAAAAATTGAGTTCGGTTCGAAAGTTCGGTTCGGTCGACCAAACTATTCAGGTTCTGTCAAATTCCGAACTTCCGAACCGAATTCGTACATTCAAAACCAGGGTTATTGGCCTCCTGAACTGGTTCAAATTCGACAGAACAGTTCAGTCGAATTCGAGTTCAGTTCGAAAGTTCGGTTCGGTTGACCGAACTCTTCGAGTTTGGTCCGAACTCCGAACCGCATTCGCACATCCCTACTACCCACCCGCTATACATGTTACAGGGCACCCATAGGGCAACACCGCAGTCCTGCAACATGTGTAGTGGGTGGGGAGTGTTTTGTGTGAAAATGCCCAAAGAGACTGCATGTGCAAAACACCAGTGAAATTTCATGGCCCATCTCCTCTGATGTGCTAGATGAGTTTTGGAACTAAACAGGGTTCACACGTTCAACTCTGCACAGCAGACATTCAAATAAGTATGCCGCCCCTATAGCCTGCACTGACTCCTGCCCTCGCTCATGCCAAATCCATATCCCTTTTGTGCCTGACAAGTAAATATTACTCTCCCACATTTATCACAAGGAGAATTTCTAAATGCAATTTGTCACACACAGGCGGAATGGTTAAAATGCCCAGTATCATTAAGTTCATATACAAGATACGGTCTTTCTATTGACAACTAATTGCAGCCCACAGCACCACCACTGATTGAAAATCCAATTGAGAGAGGTGGAAAATAGCCAGCAATAATAAATTTAAGATGCCAATGAGATTTTCTATCTGTCCATTCTGGGTCACTCAGGGGAAGGCGAGATCCATCGGGTAAACAACGGAGTCATGCCTTGTATCCCTTGGATGGGATGGGATCTTTAACTCTTGGGAAAGGGACAGTCTATATTCCCAGGAAACTGCAGTGGCATGCAGCTGTGATTCTACTAATGTTTAAATAGAACCGCTATTTTAGGAGCTTTCTCCAGGTCTTTTTGGATGTCTCCAATGGTTGGATCCATAGTGTCCAACACTTCAGAGAGAGTGCAATGAAAATAGCCATGGTAACTTTTTAAAAAAGAACTCTAAAGTGTACAAATATTTCTTCTTTGACGCATGTAGCACATTTAGAATGTGTTAGAGAGAGTATATTAGCACTTACTTAGGATGCCCTGGGTTCCTTATGAATAGGTAAACTAAAGTCAATTATGTGAGTATCCAGAAGCCATGCTGGTAAACCCTTTTATACCTGAGTGCCTCATCCTGTAGATCTTGTGTGTGTATTCTTACAGCATATAATTACAGAGGCACCAGTTGTGAACCCATGATTAGGGCTGAGTTTTGCTTTGTGCTAAAGGTATAATCTGAACAACATATATTCTTGTTTCTAAAGCATCGGATGGCGTTCTGAATACTTTATTGGTGTCCCACTAGTCCAAATTGCACCACAGCTATAAAAGTGTGCAGACGCATGTCTAGGAAGAGCAAGACATTGGGTGTTTTTACACACACATTTCTCCTGCATGTTTGCTGTTACATCCTGAACTTTCTGTGCGTCTAAATCACTCACCCAGATCTTAAACATTTGGATCTTTGAACTTCTGCATAGAACTTCTCCCTGAACCTTTGTGTGTAAAAACTAAAAAGTTCTCCTGGTAAACTGCTTTGCTCCAGGCAGCTGTGGTCACTTGGTTTCCATGGCAGCCCCTCACAACTACAGCTGCGGCTACTTTAGGCTGCCTCAGGGTAGTGTTTGTGTGAAGAATGCATCCGGAACTTACTTGTGGACTTGTAAACCCAGAAGGTTAAAAGACCAACACTTTAAGGTGTGTGTAAAAATGCCCAATGGCTTGTGTGTTGACAAACACTTAAAATCCCATGGCTGAGAATTTGCTAAATGTAATTAATGGGACAATCTGCATGCGAGTGCTTTCAGGATCCTTCGCGCATGGAATTCTAGAGATGGGAAGGTGTCTGAGGATTGTCATGCCCTTCTCATCCCCCTCCCCTTTGGAAAGTTGTTATTTGATTGTGGTGCTTGACTTTACTGCTAATAATTTCTATCGCACTATGAGGCATACACAGCATTTTAGTCACAGATTTTCAGAGACAGGTCCCTGCCTAGCGGGCTTACAATCTAAGATGCACGAGGAGGAAGGGAACACAGGGACAGACAGACACACATGTTTCCATTTTACAGATGGGGAACTGAGGCTGAACTGGGGGACTTGCCTGAGGCCACCCAGTGAGTTCATGGCGAGGGCAGGACTTGACCCTGGCTTGTCGGGTCCAAGGCCAGCACCTGCTGCACTACACCACACTGGCTCTCTAGGCAGAGAGATTGTGATTTGCCCAAGGCTGCTCTGTGAGTTCATGATCGAAAAGGAAAGAACAAGCAATGCATACCATTGAAAAGCTGTGCTAGCTGGGACCAGGAGCAGCACTTCGGGCATCTTGTAGAGCAGCCACGGAGGACTTTGATAGGGTTTTAATTTCCAGACTTTGGGCAGCAGTTTGGCAGTTCTTTGGGTGTGCTAGGAGTAGCAGTGCACACTAGTAAAACCACTTCCAGACATTTGAGCTCTGCTCCGTGCAGGTGCTGTTCCCTGAGGTGTGAGCGATAGAGCCCATGTTGAAGAACCAAGGTTACATGTAAGTTTAGGAGTGGAGGATCATAGGTTACCTTTACCAAGAGGCATTATATCCCTCCAGCGTTTTAGTATTCTCTCATGCACAGTTGGAAACTGCTCCTTCCTACTGTTTCATGAACCTGCTGTCCTGGAACATAATTTGTTTCAGCTCTGGCAAAGCAGGACAAATGGTGTTTAACTGAGAGGCCAGGAGTCTGCTTTGTTAAGTCAAAAAGTCACAAGCCGGTCCTTTAAACATTGAAAAGTCCTCCTCCCATTGCTATTCAGAGAGAAAACTCGAGTTACCTGGAGGCTTACCCAGTTAATTTTTTTTCTTCTCTTTCTCTGAGGCAGACAATCCAGTGATTTTATTTTGGTTTATTTATTTATTTTGTTGTACTTCTTGCCTGCATCTTCCTGCACACAACGGCAGCTCAGAGCGGCTCTCAAACCATCAATCAAATCAATTCAATAGTTAAAAACATGTACAAAACATTGTAAAACTCATTAAGGTGGAAACAATCCCCCTCCCACCCTCCCCCACAGCCTGGTGGAACAGCCAGGTTTTATACTGTCTCCGGAAAGAGGGGAGGTCAGGGGCTAGGCGGGCCTCTGTTGGGAGGGAATTCCACAGTCCAGGAATGGCCACCAAGAACGCCCTCCCCATTGTTGCCACCCGGGGACTTTGAGTTGGGCCCGGAAAACAATAGGTAGCCAGTGCAGAGAGTGGAGCACTGATGTAATGTGGTCGTGACGACTCGTCCCCTTAAGGAGGCAGACCACCACATTCTGCACCAACTGCAGCCTCTGGACCGTCACCAAGGGTAGCCCCACGTAGAGTGCATTGCAGTAGTTTAGTCTAGAGATGATAAAGGCATGGATGATGGTGGCCAGGTCAGACTCCGAGACATACAATTGCAGCTGTCGCACCAAATGTAACTGACAAAAGACACTCCTCACCATGACCGCCACCTGGGAATCCCCAGGCTGTGGACTTGAGTAGCTAGAGAAGGGCAGACCACATCAATGACAGGAGACACCTCAGCCCTACCCACCAACATCACCTCTGTCTTGTCAGGATTCAGCCTCAGGCGGCTTGCCCTCATCCATTCCCCCACAGCCGCCAAACATCAGGCAAGCACCGAGACTGACGGGTCTAGGTCTGCAGAAAAGATAGGTAAAGTTGTATATTATCGGCGTACTGATGACAGTGTGCGCCGAACTCTCTCACGATCTTGCAGAAAGTCTCCATGTACATGTTGATCAAGAAGGGGGACAGAATAGAACCCTGTGGGACTCCCCACGTGAGGTTCCGGGGAGATGATGAACACTCTGCAAGCACCACCCGCTGAGTTCTCCCGGCCAGGAAAGAGCAGAACCATTCAAAAACAATTCCACCCACCCCAGCCCGGTCCTGTAGACGAGCCACCAACATCTCATGGTCAACGGTATCCAATGCTGCTGACAGATCTAATAAAATCAAAAGAGATGATCTGCCCTGATCCATTTCTCGGCGCAGGTCATCGACCAAAGCCACAAGTGTTGTCTCAGTGCCAAACCCCGGATGAAAACCGGATTGCGAAGGGTCAAGAAAAATGACGCAGTCCAGATGCCCCTGAAGCTGCTGAGTCACCACCCTAAAAAGAGAAGGTTTGAGACTGGCCAGTAGCTGCCCAGGAAGTCAATGTCAAGCAATGTTTTTTTGAAGAGAGGCTGCACTATTGTCTCTTTAAGGTGGCCCGACACTCTGTCCTCCCTGAGGGAGGCATTGACAATCCTGGTAAGCAATGGTCCTAGGCCTTAACCAGCCAGGACAGGTATGGATCTAATTCACAACAGGTGGCTCTAACTGTCCCAAGGACATCTACCGCATCAGTGGGCGACATCCACTGAAACCGATCCCATTAAACCAGACATGGCTTCCATTACCTTGGTTTCTCCCATTGCTACAAGTTCAGCGTCGAAGTCATGGTGTCTCCGAGTGATTTTATCCACGAAAATGTCGGCAAACATATCGCAGTGAGCACTGGAAGATTCTAGTTCCAGGCAGAGGGAGGGAGGCTGGACTGACCAGCCTCTGCACCACCCAGAAAAGCTCAGCTGGACTTGACTTTGCAAATGCTATGAGAATGGGAGGGGAGACAACCCATTGGACTGTCTACCTAGGAGAGAATATTCCTGTGCTAACTTCAGAAGCCTGGCTGGGTTTATTTGACCCCCAAGTTGTCCCTTGCTATAGAAAGACTTCCCTAACATTTCACTCCATTTCTGTGCCCAAAAGAGCCACATTCTCCTTGCAGTGGCTCTCAGCAGCCAGTGTTAACCTGATTATACACTACGGTAAATACTTGGTCTACCATGAGCATCCAGGGAAACCAAGCTGCTACTACTACTAATCATTCCTATAGTGCTACTAGGTGTACGCAGCACTTTGCAGTCACAGATTTTTGGACAAAGGTCACTGCCCAGTGGACTTACAATCCAAGATGGTAAAGAGTAAGGGGTCAGAGGGAAAGACAGACATACACATACTTCCATTTTACAGGTGGGGAAGTGAGACTGGGAGGTTGTGTCTTACCCAAGGCCACCCATTGACTAGGGTGGGATTCAAATCCTGACTTTCCAAGTCCAGCGCCTTACCATTAGCACAGTAGCTCTCTAGTGTATTTGACTTCATACAAATCATCCAGTTAGCACTCTTCCCCCTCATCTTCCCAAATTCATCTACCTAGTGCTGAAATGGCTTGGTCCCACAAACGAGTTACCAACATCTCGGGATCAAAAGGAGGAGATAGATCTAACAGAATCAACAGGGTCAAACGACCTCGATCCAATTCCCAAAAGAGGTCATCAACCAAAGCCACAAGCACAGTCTCGGTGCCATAACCGAGATGAAAGCCAAACTGCAGGCATCTAGAAATCCAATGCTGTCAAGGTGCTCCTGAAGCTGCCAAGCCACTACCCATTCAATAACCTTCCCTAAAAAGAGAGAACTGGTGAGGGAGTCAATGTCAAGTAATGGTTTTTTGAGCATAGCGGCGCCACCTCCTCTATGAGGCAGGTCGGCACTCTGTACTCCCGAAGGTAGGCACTGAACACCCCCGCTGACAATGGGCCTAACGTCTCCTGGGTGGCCTTAACCAACCAGGACAGGCACGGGTCCAGTTCACAAGAGGTGTCTTTGACAGCCCCAAGGACATCCTCCGCATCAGTGGATGATACCCACTGAAACTGATCCCATGAAACCGGACAAGGAAGGACTTCCATTACCTCTGGTTCTCCTGTCATAATAAGCACAGCATTGAAATTGTGGTGAGTACAAGTTATTTTATCTGCAAAGTAATCAACAAACATGTCATAGCGGGCACTGGAATATTCCAGTTCCAGGTGGAGGGAATCTGGACCGACCAGCCCCATCACCACCCAGAAGAGCTCCACTGGAATAGACTTTTCAGATGCTATTAGGGATGTGCGAACGCGGTTCAGATATTTGGAATTCGGACCGAACTCACCCAATTCGGATGGCCAAACCGAATGCCCGAACCAAATGCGGAACCCCCCGAACAGTTCGGCCATGTTTGGGCAGGAAAACGTGGCTGGCAGGCCCAGAGAGGTGGGGGTCAGCTGAGGAGCAGACTTCCTGGCACTGGGGCGGAGAGGCTTGGGCTAGCGGCCAGCCTGCCCAATCAACATCCCTCTTTTCCTCAGACCACTGGCTTGGTGGTCTGCGATTGGCCAGGGACTAGGCTGCACAGAGCCAATGGGGCTTGTGGTAAGGCAGGTGCAGCGAGTAACAAAAGTCATTGCCTCCCCCCTTCCTATTTCACCCATTTCCACACATTTACCTCGTAGTTTCATTTATTTAGATTAGATTAGATAGATTTAGGTGGTGTTTTTATTTTTTACTCCTCCCCATGTTGTTTCTCCCTCCCCTCCATTGAATCCTTCCTTCCTCCCTGTATATATTTAATCCCTGATTCCCGATTCCCTTCCCCTGTTTTGGGACTTATTTAGAGTAGGATTAGATTGATTTAGGTTTCATTTCAGTTTTGTACCTTTCCCTGTGTTGATTGATGTGAGCTGTCTGTGTTCCCCTCCATCTGTGTGTGTGTGTGTGTGTGTGTGTGTGTGTGTATATATATATAAAATACACTATAGATAGTTGTAGGTGTTAGCTTAGTTATAGAGATAGTGTGTAGTGATTCAATTTTAAGTAGGACTAGGCCTTTGTAGATATTAGATACATTCCATTTAGTTCNGGCTCACGGACAACTAAAAATATATAAAACTGGTATAAAAAAATAATAGCCTAAAACCCCTTGACACTTCCTACAACCCCCACCAAAACTACTCGATGCCTTCGCCCCAATTTCCAAATCCCCCTCACAACCCTACCCCCAAAACCACCCATTGGAACCCACCCCAATCACTGATCCCCACCTTCCAAATGCTTTTTCAAACAAAAAAGTCTTACACCGCCTCTGCAATATATTCAGTCTTGGGCTCAACTGAACCTGCAGTGGGAGTTCCCTTCCTAACATTGGGGCAATGATTGAGAACTTCTCCTTTATTTATTTATTCATTTATTTATTTATTTATATGCCGCCCCCCCCAGGTCCTTGTGAGACCTTCGTGCAGAAACAAGGCTTAAAGACGGTACCCAGAGGAAGGTGCTCCTGGATGATTGCAGTGGCCACAATGGGGCATGGAAAGGCAGGCGGTCTTTCAGATAATTATTTATTTTTCATGAAGGCTGTTGTGGGGTTTTTTGTTCAATAGACACCAAGCTGCCTTGCACAGTCTGCTGTTCAGAGGCCAGAATTCACGATCCACATGGGTTTCCCTGCCATGCATACGTGGAAGGTCATAAACCCAGGCAAGGCAGCAAATGAGAATGGCATAGACGGAAAGAACATGCAGAAGGTCTGCACAGCCACAAAAACTTCTATGGTTCCTTTCTCTCGGCTCCCTAAAATTGCTTCCCTCTACTTAAGAAGGTTGGCCGTAGCTGCTTTGTAGAACTGAAATGGGTACTTGTATTTTTGAGTACTGTGTTGGGCTACCCAATTATTGTTAGTGTACCCCAATACCAAAGAATCACTAACTTCAGGACCAATTTTTTAATGCCTCCCCTGCCCCAGTTACCAATTGTTAAATCAGGACCAGAAGTCAAAATTTCAGGACATTGGATACTCCAATCAGGTGGAAATTTTCAACTGGATTTGGGAAATTTTCAACTGGATTTGGGTAGCATAAATTTGATCCTGTTTTGTGGGATCAGTTTCAGTTGGTGGCGCCTGCCGATGTGGAGTCCTTGNCCACAGTCACCCCTAGAGCGCCCCAAGTCTCCAGGTGGCCGAATTGTATGAACGTTTGGGGGGGTCTGAACTCTGCGGGACTGAACCCACGAACCCAAACTAAGGTTTCAGGCTGAACAGCCGAACGGCTGAACATCTGAACTCTGTTCTGTTCGCACATCCCCAGATGCTATGAGGGCAGATTATAGACCTCCCTTTCTCCTCACCTCCATAGATAGATAGATTCCTTGTTTACAGTTCTCCTTGTACTGTCTATCTGTAACTAAGTCAAGTGTATGTATTGCAACTAAGTGTATGTATCAATATCTCCCCCAGGTGCTCCTCCCTTTCTCACAACACCTTGTCCATTCTTAATTTGTAAGCCCCTTAGGGAAGGCACCTGTCTCTTCTTACTGGGCAGTGCCAAGCACATTGTGGTGGTGGTGGTCTTATTTTATTATTGATGATGATGATAATGTTTTGGATAGAACTTTGAATATTGAATGAATATTCATACCAAAACAATTGTTTGCATATTAATCAAATCCAGTTTCCGCATGTGTGTGCGTGCCTTTATTTATTTATTTTATTTATTTATTTATTTATTTATTCCTTTCTTTTTCGCCAAGCTGACACTTACATGACAGTAAGTCAGTCAGGTTTCTCTCTCTTGTGCGCATGTTCGCTTTCTTTTAGCAATCAGGATTCTAAAGATCGTCTATCCTGTTGTGTCTAGTTGTCGGGACCCAGATCTTGACTAGGGCTGAAATGAGGTATTGAGATCACTTGCTCTCTCATCAAAATCCTGGTGCTTGGTTTGTCCAGGGATGAAGCAAGCTCTGGGATATCTTCATTGAGTTCTTGGTGAGCGAGGGAGGCGTGGAAATCACTATGCATGCGCAAATGGCTGCCGCCATTTTGGTTAAGGGTAGTGGACATTTTATGCATGTACCATCTGCTGCCCTTAATGAATGTGGCTGTGAATTGATTGCTGCCATTTTGGTTAGGGGGTGGCCACTTTGTCTATGCACAATTACTTTTTAAAAATTATTCTTGCCTGGAACTCGTATCAGGACTGAGATCTCATTGAGGTCTTGGTCCCAGTGCCTGACATAGCGAGGAATGCTTGTGAGCAGCAATTTAGCTGCTTGTTTTACCCCTAGATTTGAGCCCTTACCCCCAAGGCACCTGGGGCAGTGGTTGGGTCTGCAATGCCATTGCTCTCTTACCTCAGGCCCAGCCACTCTTCCAAAGAAGGCTCCCTTCCTGGTCTCTAGCCACACCCCTCCCATCTGTCCTCTACCCTTGTCACACCTCCCAGTTCCCTGGTTGGCTGGCAGCCAGCATATAAGGTTTGCAGGTAGAACCAAGAAGTTGGGAGGATCAACTCCCTTTCTCTTGCAATCCAACTTCCATGTCTATCTCCAACTTTGCTTCCTAGTTTCCTTACATTCTCTGTCTTGTTTCTAGGACCAGTCCTTGTGCCTTGCTTCTGTTCCCACTGCCTTGTAGATCTGAAGTTAAAAATATTGGTGAGTGCTGCTTCCGTCAGAAGCAGGGTATTTTCTGAAGTTTGCAACATGGAAATGTACCTGCTTTGCTGCTGGTTTTGCCATTTCCCAACAATTTTCTGAGGTTACCACATGCCATGTGTGCACCCCTAGAGGCTGTGGAGATCAGAATTTGCCAGCTAAGCACTGGGGAAGTGCTGGAAATTGCCAAAAGTGCCATAAAACTACTGTAGAACTGTCATAAAATTCCCAGAAAGTGACAAAAATGTCCCTAAAAGTGATTAAGAAGTCCTGGACAGTGACAGAAGTGCAAAAAAATCCTGAACAAAACACAAGCACAGAATCACCGGAAATGACAAAGTACCAACAACACTCTCAAGCACTCCCAAAAGGTTGGTATTTCCCTTCAGAGTGGGAGCACTTACTGTCACCCTCATGCCTTGCTCTTCTCTCCCTTATCTTGCTCCCACTTTTCCTGTTCTGGTGCCCTGATCCTCACCCTTGTACCCGCAAAACCTCATCTCTGGGAATGTCCGAGATGCCCCTCATCCTGCAACCTTTACGTTAGTACATGGTAAGATTGTGACATTCCAGCTAAAAAAGTTCTGTTCCTGCTTGCCCCTTTTCCTCCTCTAATGAGGGGTGGGTTGAAGTTGTGACACTGGAGTAAACTTGGCCTTTCAGCAGTGGTTTGATGGCCTCTCAACGTTGCTGAATAACAGAATACAAATCCCCAGCTTTATTATATGGCCCGGTGTAAATAGATGAACAGCTGTTCCGTCTCACGCCTGAGTGTCCCATCGGTGTACAGGTGGGTCACCAGATGTGCAAGAGGAACCAAGGTGGGGAAGGCTGTCCCTGCTCTGTGGCAACTCTGCTGGTGGTGCTCCAGGATATCCAGGACGGAGTGCTGCCAGTGTAGCAAGTTGCCCAAACCTGGGACATCAGCCAGAG
>QEPC01012123.1:480958-498614 GCA_003113815.1 Sphenodon punctatus | reverse complement strand
GGGTTTCAGGGCATGCAGTGTCATCAGTATGCTGATGACACTCAGCTCTACCTCTCCTTTTCCATCGACCCAGGCCATGCAGTCTCCTTATTTTCCCAGTGCCTGTCAGCTGTGGGGGCTTGGATGAGGTCGAGCCATCTGCAATTGAATCCTGACAAGATGGAGGTGATGTTGGTGGGCGAGGGCTTGGGAGGCCTGGGGGGGGTCCGCCTTCCCATGGTCTCTGAAGTGCGGAGTCTGGGTGTGCTCCTCGATTCACGGCTCAGTCTGGGATCTCAGATTGTGGCCATGGCGGGGAGTGCATTTCGGCAGTTACATCTTGTCCGGCGACTTCGGCCATATCTCTCAGACTTCGACCTCGCCACTATCATCCATGCCTTCATCATCTTGAGGCTGGATTACTGCAATGTGCTCTACGTGGGGTTGCCTGAGAAGCTGGTCTGGAGGCTCCAGCTGGTGCAGAATGCCGCGGACCGTCTCCTTACGGGGGCGGGTCGCAAGGAGTACATGATACCAGTGCTCCGGGTTCTGCAGTAGCTGCCTATAAAGCACCGGGTCAGGTTCAAGGTGCTGGCTTTAACCTTTAAAGCCCTTCACAGCCTAGACCCTGCTTTTCTGCAGGACCGCCTCACTCCCCATGTGCCTGTGCGACCCTTGAGATCATCCGTGGGAGCCTTTTTGGAGGTTCCCCGGGCGAGGTGAGTGACCACCGATGTTAGATCTTTTTCGGCGGTCGCCCCTATGCTGTGGAATTTGCTCCCGGAGGAGGCTTGGTTGGCTCCCACTCTCCTGCTGTTTTGGCGTGTATGTAAGACCTGGCTGTTCCGTCAGGTTTTTGGTGAGGGGTAGGGGTGGGGGTGGGTTTCCCCACATTGTATTGTATTTTTAAATTGTTTTTTTTTTTTTAATTGTACTGAGTGGTGTTCGCCGCCCTGGGCTGCCCTATGGGCAGGAGGGGCGGGATATACATTTTAAATAAATACAAATAAAAAATAAAAAATACCCATATTTTTTGCAGTATTGTTTCAGCTCTACTTCTTTGTTAGCTGAAGGTGTCAGTTTAAAATGAAAGAACAAGGCATTCTCTAGCCTAAAAGACTGACCATAGTTACAGTAATAGTCCTAAAGGAGGCAATCTTAACAGACCTTTGGGCTTGTCTACACCAAGTTTAACCTTTGAGTTAGCTTGTTACCAATTTAACCTTTGAGTTTATCCCCTTCAGGCTCCTGTGTGTACACTCTCTTATTTTTTTTTTTATGTGAACTTGTCACTTGCCTAAGGAAAAGACCTATGTAACCTGAAAGTCTGAGCACTTACACATAGAAGATAGTCCAATAAAAGACATCATCTGAACTGCTTTGTCTCCATCCAAATTTATGTCAACGCGGGGAAAGCTACTTCAACTCCATATTAAGAACTTTCCTAGTGGAGCTAATAGTAAGGGACTAACTCCATTGTATAAACCAAGTCGTCAGTGTAGCAACCAACAAGGGATTGAGAACTTCAGCTTTTGGGCAAAGGTCTAACTTGGGGTGGCCAGATTTATGGGGTGTGTTGCAGCTGCCAACGTCGTGCAATCTACTAGGACCTTTCCTGTCGGCTCCCGGATCTAGCCCACCTTAGCAACTGGCCTCAAAAGTGGAGAGGATCCTTCCACTTTAGGGAGTCTTCCTCTGCTGTATGGAAGGAGCTCTCATAACCCTTCTCCTTCCTGGGGCATTGATCCTGCTCTCCACTCCGTAAGAAATCTCGAAGGGGCGGATCTCTCTCCCCACACCGTGGTCTACTAGAGACAAGCTTGCTATCTACTCATTGATCAAGATAAACCTCTTGGCCTCCCCTGGTCTAAATCGTAGAGGGGAAATGGTAATTGTACGCAAATGTCATATTTGAGGAACAGAAAAAGTGCTTGAGATTTAATATTGGCTGCAAATTTGTATTTATTTTTTAAAATTATTTAAAAAAAAATCTTTTGCTTGGGTTTATTAATGTTTTCTCTTGTTGGATTTTCTTATGCAAGCCATGTAGTAGTAGTAGTAGTAAATTTATTGTGGTAGCAATAAGCCCTACTATCAAACAATTATTCACTCCAGGATCAACCTCTGCCACCCATACAAACACCACAAAATCTAACTATTAATTAAGACCTGAAGTCATCTTTCTTAATTTACGTATAGTTGAACAAAATTTTGCAATCGTAGAGGTGGTGCAGTCATTCACATCACTCAGAAGCGCGATCAGTGTTTCATGTTGACTACAAGGCCACATCTTGGAAATAACATGTTTATTATTGATTTATTTATTTAAATTTATTGGCCGCCCCCTCATGCCTATGGCATCTCAAGGCGGCTTACAACACAAGTAAAACAAAGATAATATTCATAAAAATCATCAATAATTAAAACATTTAAAATAACCCCAACAACAATTTTTTTAAAAATCTATTAAATCCCCCCACCTGCTCCGCCCCCCCCCTCTGAAGGCCTAGGCGAGAAGCCAGGTCTTGCAAGCTCGATGGAAAGCTAGCAGACCCAGGGTCAAGTGGGCTTCCTCCAGGAGGGAGTTCCAAAGTCACGACCCTGCCACCGAGAACGCCCTCTCCATTGTGGCCCCCTGCTTAACATGGAGGACCTCCAGAAAAGGGCTCGCTCTGAGGTGTGGATGGCGAGGCGGTCCTTGAGGTATGCTGGCCCCAGACCGTGTAGGGCTTTATAAATCAATACTAACACCTTGAATCTGGCTCGGTACGCTATAGGCAGCCAGTGCAGAGTGCGGAGCACAGGTGTTATATGCTCCCGCTGCCCCATCCCCATCAGGAGATGGGCCGCTGCATTCTGCACTAGCTGCAGCCTCCGAACCAGAAACAAGGGAAGCCCCACGTAGAGCGCGTTGCAGTAGTCTAGCCTCGAGGTGATGAAGGCATGAATGAGAGTGGTCAGGTTGGGCCCGGAGTTGTATGGACACAGCCACCAGATCCAGCTGGCGGAAAGTGGCTTTAGTCACCGCCTCTACCTGTCGATCCAGATGGAAGCCCAAGTCCAAAACCACCCCAAGACTCTGAACCTGCTGGGCTACAGGAGGGCGGACCCCCCCTACCAGAGGAGCCAGCACCTCCCTCTCCCTTTCCACCACCATCATCTCTGTCTTATCGGGATTGAGCTTCAGTCTGCTCTGCTGCATCCAATCTGCCACGGCCTCCAGACATTGGGAGAGTAACAAGACAACAGGACCTGGATCAGTTGAAAATGAGATGTACAGCTGAGTATCATCAGCATATTGGTGACATCGCACCCCAAACCCTCTCACGATCTCCCCCAGGGGCTGCATATACACTAAATAATAACGGAGACAGGATCGAACCCTGTGGAACACCACAGGTCAAGGCCCAGGGGCTTGATGTTTCATCCCCCAGCACCACCCGCTGGCTTCTCCCCAAGAGAAATGAGCGGAACCACCCAAGGGCAGTCCCATCCAGACCCCCCAGGTCTCACAACCGTCTCAGCAGCAGCCCAGGGTCAACGGTGTCAAAAGCGGCCAAGAGATCTAGCAAGATCAGAAATGTTAAACATCCTGCGTCCACCTCCCGGCGGAGATCATCCAAGGCCACCAACGCTGTCTCAGTACCATAGCCAGGGTGGAACCCAGACTGAAAAGGGTCAAGGAAACTGATACTGTCCAGAGGCGCCTAGAGCTGCAGAGCCACTGCCTATTCAATAACCTTCCCTAAAAAGGGAAGATTAGAGACAGAATGGTAACCGGAGAGTGCGCCCAAATCCAAAGATGGCTTCTTCAGTAGGGGGCACACCACAGCCTCCTTGAGACTGGGTGTCAACCTCCCCTGCTGGAGGTATGCGTTGACCACTCTTGCCAGCACCGTCTCCAACATCTCCCTGGAGGCTTTCACCAACCAGGATGGGCATGGATCTAATTCACAACTAGTGGCTCTAACAGACTCCAGGACATCCACCGCATTGAAACTTCCTGAAACTCCTCCCAGAAAGATCGACCAGACGGTGCTTCCATAACCTCATGCTCCTCACCTACTGCTTCCAACCCAGTGTCAAAGTTACTCTGGATCTGAGCTATCTTGTCTTCAGAGTAGGTGACAAACTCCTCACAGCGGGCCTGGGACAAGTCCCCGTCCAGGCAGAGGGAGGATGGACTGACCAGCCCCTGCACCACCCAGAACAGCTCCACTGGACATGACTTTGCAGTCACTATGAGGGCAGCAAAGCATAATAAGTATAAATCCTGAGAGGTTGAATATGACGGGCAGTCAAAAACTATATGTGTTAAAGACTCAATAGCATCCAGATTACTGTTGACAGAGGCCACTTTCAGACATGTTCCTCCTTCCCCCGTGCATATTTGGACTGCGGAGGGAGGGGGAAGGAAATGTGCAGCCTGAATATGCACGGGGATCAGCCGGTCTGAAAGCCTCGCACCCCCCCCCACATGTGACTTTGCAGGGATGCAGAGTTCGATTTCCTGCTCTGCATCCCTGCGCGGCTCTGCCAGGAAAGCTATGATGGGGGGGCGGATTTCAGACTGGCTGATTCCCACACATATTCGGGCTGCGCATTCCCCCTCCCCCCCGCAGCCCAAATATGGGCAGGGGGGCATGTCTGAAAGTGGCCGGAGTCTCTCCCTAAAAGATCCCAGCATATTGGGGGAGCCTGTCTAAATAGGCAACCCCCCCTAGGAGGGACAGAAAAAGATTCATACATAGTGGTAACCTTTTGTGTCAAGATTGCCTCTCTATTAGCCTGCAATTCTTGATCCTTAATCCTGGATTTAACTAATGCCAAAGCCTTTCCATAATGCATAGAAAGTAAATAATCTTGTGAAACCCCCAGGGAGGACATCAAGGCAGCAATCCCCTCTTCCCACTGAGCTGAGATAAAAAAAAAAATGGGCAAGTTGGGAAAGAGTTCCAAGTAAATTCAGTCTTAACCAAAATTTCAAGATAGCCTTTTTAGCAAGAGACGTGATTAAACAAATGCCAACTTCCCCTCTGAGGAAGGCTGCAGAAATCCCCTCTGGGGCATGTAGGATTGCTCTCAAAAGGCCATTTTGTTCTGTTCCTAGTAATTTTTTTTTTTTAAAAAAGAGGCCCCATTAATATCCCATATAGAAATTGGGAGGGAACCTTCACTTTATACAACTTGAGGGCTGGAATTATCTGCTTCCCACCTTTGGACCAGTAAAAACAGATAATACCTTTGTGCACTATTTTAGTTCGGGCACGAACAATCTTATACTGCAGACACCATGATGGATCGGATGAAAAAAATAATACCAAGGTAATTATACTGTTTAACCTGTTCTATGACATAAGTGTTCATAAACCATCAGTGCTGCTGGGGAATAGCTCTTCTCACAACCAAAACCTTGGTTTTTGAGAGATTCGCTACCAGCATCTCCTCCAAGCAGAATTTAGGAAACTCGCCCATCAGATGCCTCAACCCCACTAGTGTCTGGGAAATCAACACGGTAGGGGTGGGACACTGGGGAGAATACCAGATACCAGATGTACCAATATCGGATCTCCCTGGTACCGGATTTACTGGTATTGGCATACCGGATTTTTAACATTGGCTGCGGTACCGGATTTTTTACATTGCGGCTATTGACTTCAATGACCGCAATGTAAAAAATCCGGTACCGCAGCCAATGTTAAAAATCCGGTATGCCGGTACAGGTAAAGATTGGATTTATCAGATTAAGCCGATACACCCAAATACCGGCAATACTGGATCTCGGGAGAACTGGAATTTCCACCCCTACAACACTGTATCGCCCGCATAGAGTTATACCGATAAGGTTGTATTCCCCAAAGAGACTGGATGGAAGGTTGAATCCCTCATGCAAGCCATATCATAAGGACCCCATCCCATCTTTCATTTTCTCATGAAGGGCATGCAGTGCCATGGCTAACATTAATTCCCAGGTAAAGCGTAAAGTAGTGGGTTGCATGAGCCCATTTTGGGACTCCCAATATAATTCTGTGAACCCTAGGAATGGGCGAATGTGGTATGGATGTTCAGAGTTCGGACCGAACTCGATCTGTACGTCTGAACCAAACGTCCGAACCGAACTCTCAAACGACCAAACAGTTCAGTCGTGTTTGGACGAGTTTGGATGAGTTCGGAGGCAGGAAAAACTTCTTTCCAGGGCTGAAAATTAGGTTTTGGTTTCAATTTCGATTTCATTTTGGTTATGATTTTGGTTTCAATTTCGCTATTTTTTGAATGTTTGGCCAAATTCGGCCAAACCGAACTCGGCTGAACTGAACCATCGAACCCGAACTCGGGTGTTGAACCAAACGACCGAACATCCAAACCGCGTTCTGTTCGTCCATCCCTAGTGAACCCAGACAACAATAAAGTAGAACTGGAATGAGTACCTGAAAAAATGGATATACCTGTCAAAAATCTGGTACCTGAAGCTACTTGGAAATATCAAGTATGAATCTGTACCCAATGTCCTGGAATGTTGACTTCTTGACATGATTTGTTTGGTTTCCATCCTGATTTTTTGGTTGAAAACTGGTCAATTGGTAATAGAAATCACAATTTTGGGGGGTATAAGGGTACTCAATTGGTAGCCTGTTGAATACCCAACATGATTCTTGAAAATGCAAGTAATGCCCGTGGGTATCAAAGTAGGTACCTATTTCAGTTCTACAATAAATTTATGCAAAGTATGTTGAATTTCGTGATAAGGACCCCATCCAGAGATAGTATGACTGGATTTGGTGTCGCCTTACCTGCAATTCAGGAACATCTGAATCTGGGTGTGTGTATGAGTGCAGGGCGAGGGAACAGATTTTAATTTTAATTCCTATTACGTTGCTCTTTTTGCAAAAATGACTCCCCCAGGGCATAATGTCCCAGTTCTGTGAAAGCAGTGTTTTTAAATAGCCATGTCCTTGATTTTTACTGCTAGTTTGAGGGTGTTATATCAATTTTTGTTCTCCATGCATGCTCCAAGCCATCTGATCTTTAGGCCGCTTTTAGATGCGCACACCAATCTAGTGGATTGAAAAAAACCCTGATTTTAGAAAAGTTGTATTGGGAGAGTGGGCGCATTTAGATGCATCAGAAGTCGCTGGCCATCATTGGAAACAATGGTGCCCGGCAACTCGCGGATTCTTTTAAAAATCGGATTTGTCAAGTCCTGATATTGATGTTTGACAAATCCGATTTTAAAAATAATGCACAAGCCGCTGTTCCAATAGTGACTGGGCGATTTCCGGTGCGTCTGACCCACCCACTCCCCCTGCACAACTTTCCTAAAAGCAGATTTTTCAATCTGCTAGATTGACTGCTCATCTAAAAACGGCCTTAGTTTCCATCCCTCTAGCAGGTCCATGAAGCGCTCTCCCCTTAGCTTTGGAGGGAAACAGAATTGAGATGCAGAGCGTTTCTGACTTTGCCCTGGGCTTGCCCTCTGCCTGCAGGCCTTTTGGTTTATGCATGTGTGTGAATGACCATTTTGGTCAATAGAGCGATAACAAGTGAGAAGCTTTTTATCAGGGGGGTTTCCAGCTACTTCTTCTGTGATCTAAGTAAAAACATGGTGACTAATGTTGAGACCAAACATTCTCTCTTCACTGTCAGGCAGCTGAATGCTTTCTTTTTTTAATTCCTTTTGTAGCTTACAAGTACAGCAAAGAAGTGAAATCCGTTGAGAATAGTCTGTAAAGGTAAGTGTATTTATTACGTTGCATTGACAAACATTGCCTTACAACATTGATTTTCCTCTTATTCATGGATTTAAGCACTTGGATTAAAGATATAGCTGACAGGACAACTTCTTTAACCACTTGGTTGTCCCTTCTCGCACGAAATGCTGAGCTACAGTGAGGGGGTGAGCGAGAGGAAACAAGCTGAGGACGGCCAAATCTTGGAGCACAATTGCTGACTTACGCTTTCTTCCCAGTGGTTAAGTTATTCCAGTGTAGCTGTGTTTACTAAGATTAATGCTAGACAGAATAAAAAAATGCACTGGTATTGCTTCTGATCAATAGCTGAATAAAGCCAGCTGGCAAAATAACACATTTAAAACAGAATGCAGAATGGCATTTTAATCTGGCCGTGCTAAATTTATTGTGGTAGTTAGGCAATCGCAGGGAGAGAGCAGCCCTGCAGAATGTAAGAAATTATCGGAGAGACTTTGAGTGCTTGAAAAGTTCTTCTGACTTTGTCACTGGGATTTAAGCGGATAAAAAGCTGAACTTGGAGTAATAGCCAGACCACAATAGCTACTCTTCCGTGACGTCTTACAATGGCTTTGCTCTTTCCTTTTGCAGAAAATATTATCCGCTTTTATATATGTGTACATCTGAATTGGTCTTTCATTCACCATTAAAATGAAAATGTTTCACCCAGAAAAGGCGTTGGTTGATAAGTTGTGGACCATTCCAGGCATCTTGGAGGGTTTGTAGCCAGGTTAAAATATCCTATAATCTTGCACTGAGTTTCGGCAACAATTATCTTTTTCTTTTTGAGATTTTCTGCCGTTGGTTTCCTAAGAATAAATGCTGAAGTTGAGAACTGTGATGATTTAAAGCAGCCTGAAGGATAAAAGGCAGATTTGGAAATTCAAGATGGTCACATGATGCAATGATATTGAAATTATTATCATCTTGCAGTGTCATCAATTGTAAAGCTCTGGGACCAGCTGGAAAAACATTAGTTAAAAAACGGATTTGTATAATAGAGAAGATATTAATGAATGTTATGGTGCAGTCCAGGAGGTGTGGGGTTTTTTTTTCTGAGCAAGCTTATATTTTATGACATGGCAAATCGATTTTTAATGTTTATATGTGGAGTTAAGCTGTTTATAGGTGGAATAAAACAAAACAAAAAATTGTGGGAAACATTTATGTGCTGGATGAAAGTATTGCTCAAAAAGGAAAACTTTTAAGGGAGAAAAAGGTGCATGCTTATTCATACATAGCAGCAGCGATACACGGATTTAGAGCTGTTTGCACCTGCAAAGTGCAAACAGCAGTCTTCTATTTGCTAAGCAAATGCTGCATATAGTTACCTTGGTGGCAGCTGCTGTGTCACAAATAAGGAACATTTGAACCAAACAGCTGTGCTTTAACCCTTGCCTTTAGCATAGCCAGAGTCAGGATGGAATAGAAGTAAACTAGGTTTATCATCCTCTTCATTTCAGAACTCGTCTACGTGGAGAGTTTCACCACTTGAACAAAAGGTGGGGAATTTAATCTGGTTTAGGTAAAGGTGTGCAACCATTGACAGACTTACTTCCGTTTGTTTGTTTGTTTATTTCTTTATTATAAAATTTGTATGCTGCCCCCTCCTGCTAAAAACATCTCAGGACGGCTAACAACGTATTAAACAACAACAATAATACAATTAAAAAACCCACAATAAAATAAATTACCCCCTACCCTACACCACCTTAACCCAACCCACCCAGCCCATCTCCTTCGGGAAAGGCACAGTGGAACAGCCAGGTCTTACATTATCTATGGAAAGAGGGGAGGACAGTGGTCAGGTGGGCCTCCAGTGGAAGGGAGTTCCACAGCCGCGCCGCAGGCGTAGAGAATGTCCTCCGCAAGGTCAATACCCGGGGGACCACCGCAGGGACTGATCTAGGATCCGGCAGGTGAGGCGGTCCTGCAGGTAGGCAGGGCCCAGGCCATTTAAGGTTTTAAAGGTCAACACCAACACCTTGAATTGGGCCCGGAAGACTATCGGCAGTCAGTGCAGAGACCGAAGCACTGGTGTAATGTGCTCGTGTTGGCCCATCCCCGTTAGGAGATGAGCTGCTGCGTTCTGCACCAGCTGCAGTCTCCGAACCAGCACCAAGGGTAGCCCCACGTAGAGTGCGTTACAGTAGTCCAGTCTTGAGCTACTAAAAGCATGGACAATCGTGGCCAAATCTGAGTCCAAGATCCATCCGAGTCCAAGACATATGGATGAAGCCGATGCACCAGATGTAATTGACATAATGCCCCCTTCGCCACAGCTGCCACATGGACATCTAGGCAGAGTTGTGGATCCAGGAGCACCCCCAGACTCCAAACCTGATATACCAGAGCAAGGCAGACCCCATAAATGATGGGGGCCACCACTTCTCTGGCCTTCCCCACAACCATCACCTCCATCTTGTTGGGATTTAACTTCAGGCAGCTCACCCTCATCCAATCCCCCACAGCCGTCAAACACCGGGTAAGCACCAAGACTGCCGGGCCTGAATCAGATGAAAAAGAGAGATATAGCTGAGTGTCATCGGCATACTGATGACACCATACGCCAAACTCCCTAACAACATCCCCCAAAGGCTGCATATACATATTGAACAAGAGAGGGGACAGGATAGAACCCTGCGGGACTCCACACATGAGGCTCCGGGGAGAAGATGAAAAATCACCTAGGACCACACGCTGGGTTCTCCCAGCCAGGAAAGAGTGGAACCATTCAAGAACAGTCCCGCCAGTCCCTGCCCAGTCCCGCAGCTGAGTCACCAACAACCCATGATCAACGGTATCAAATGCAGCTGAGAGATCTAACAGGATCAACAGGTTTGAACGACCCCAGTCCAACTCACAGGAGAGGTCATCAACCAAGGCCACAAGTGCAGTCTCCGTACCACATCCTGGACAAAAGCCAGACTGCAAGGGATCGAGAAAATTAATCTGACTCCGATGCTCCTGCAGCTGCTGGGCCACCACCCATTCAATAACCTTCCCTAAAAAGGTTCGGGACTGGCCGAGACGCCAACATCCAATGATTGCTTCTTGAGCAGGGGTCGCACCACAGCCTCCTTGAGACAGTCCGGTACCCTGCCCTCCCCAAGGGAGGCATTGACAATTCCTACCAGCAATGGATGTAATGTCTCCCGGCTGGCCTTGACCAGTCAAGATGGACATGGATCTAATTTACAATAAGTGGCTTGAACAGTTCCAAGAGCATCCACCACATCTGAGGGCGACACATCCTGAAATTCATTCCACAAAACAGGACAAGACAGGGCTTCTACTGCCTCTGGCTCACCTACTGCTAAAAATGTTGCATCAAAACTGTGGTGGATTTGAGCAATTTTATCTGCAAAAAAGTCCACGAACTAATCACAGCATGCAGTTGATGACTCTAAATCCAGGCGGAGGGAGGTTGGACTAACCAGCCCCTCACCACCTGGAAAAGCTCCGTTGGGTGGGACTTAGTGGACGCAATGAGGGCAGCAAAGAAAATTTTCTTTGCTGCCCACACCGCCACGGCATAGGTACGCAACCAGACTCTATGCAGTAATTGGTCAACTTCAGCACACAAGTGACGCCACTGTCGCTCTAACTGCCGCCCTTCCCGCTTCATCCACCACAGCTCCTCCGTATACCACGGGGACGTGCGTTGTTGGCGGTTTGGGAGTGGATGCCTGGGAGCCACCAGGTCGATGGTCTCCACCAACATGGAATTCCATATAGTCATGAGGTATTGAGTGAGCAACCATTGAGATCAGAGGAAACATCCCCTAGAGCGGTCTGGAAACTTCCAGTTTCCATAAACCGTCAGAGGCGAACCATCCTAACCGGTTCCGCACCCTCCCAGGGGCCGACATGCACCAGGATACCGGCCCAGAGGAGATAATGATCCATCCATGACAAGGGCAGTGATAACACCTCCCCCACTAACTGATCCCCCGCCAACATTTATGTCCTCCAACATGTGTGGGGCCCACCATTCTCTGAGACAGGCTCATGGTGGCCATGAACTCATGCTCTGCCCCTCCAAGACTGGCGTCAGCATGGATGTTGATGTCCCCCAGGACTATCGCCCTGGGGGACCGCAAGACCACCTCTGACACCAACTCGCTCAGTGCGGGTTAGAAAACTGCCATACAGGTGGGTGCCCGGTATATCAGTAGTATCCCTACTCTGTCTCCAGCCAAATCCAACACCAGATGAAGACCCTCTATACCCATGATAGTTTGCAGAGGAAATCTCTGCACAGAGAATGCATCCTTAAAAATAATGGCTACACTGCTCCTCCAGCCCCCAGCCAACGCTGAAGCTGTATGGAATACCCAGCCAGAACAAGGTCAGTCAGTATAGGCCCTGACTCAGTGTCCAGTCAGGTCTCTGTAACGCATGCGAGGTTGGCCACCTGGTACAGGATCATGTCCCGGACCGTAGTTGACTTATTGGCTACCGACCTCACATTTACCACCAGCAAACAAAGGCCAGGGGTAGGGATGTGTGAACAGATCATGGTTCGGTCGTTCGGTTTGGGAGCTGAGTTCGGGTTCAGTCGTTTTGTCTGGGGACCGAGTTCAGGTTCAGTTGATCGGTTCAGCTGTTCGGAAATTGACAGTTTCGGTTTCGGTCTAGGTATCGCGTTGTCCCGTGATTGCATTGGAAACTGGAAATTTGAGTGCGTGCAGATCTTGTGTGGAGAGAGAGCGTGTGTGTTGTGGCTGGCTGGCTGTTTGGTTTTGTTTGGTGTGTTGTGACTGTGCTGGACTGTGTGTTGGTTTGGCTGGTTGGTGAGTTGGTGGGTGACTTTTGTTTGGCTGTTGTGTTTTTTTTGGGGAAAAAATTAAGAGGGTGAGGATTAATAGGACCTGGGGGAAGGCCGAGGTGGTGGAGCCAGTGGAGGAGGAGGAAGAAGTTGCTGCCGCTGGACCTTCGGTGATGGAGGCTGGCTCCTCAGCAGAGGAGTAAGAGGGCACAGGAGGTGCTGCTAGGGTTGTAAACTTTATTTTACTTTGAGGACAAGAAGAATAGAATACTATCCCTTAGAGCGAGCTCACTGGTGGGCGGGTGGTGCTATCTCAGTATTTGGAGGCCGTGGCGAGCTGGTTATGGCAGAGCAGACTGAAGCGTAATCCTGATAAGACGGAGGTGATGGTAGTAGGCCGAGTGGGGGAGGTGTTGCCCCCTCTTGTAGAGGGGGTGTGCACCTCCGTGGCCCAGCAGATTCAGAGTCTGGGGGTGTTATTGGATGCGGATCTCCATCTAGATCAGCAGGTGGATATGGTGGCGAAGGCAGTGTTCCGCCACCTGTATCTGGTGTGGAGGCTGCACCCGTATATCTCCAGACCCGACCTGACCACTTTGATCCATGCCTTCATCACCTCGAGGCTGGACTACTGTAACACACTTTACGTAGGGCTTCCTTTGATGCTGACTTGGAGGTTGTAACTAGTGCAGAATGCGGAGGCCCATCTCCTAACAGGATTGGACTGACGAGAGCACATAACTCCAGTGCTCCGTGCACTGCACTGGCTGCCGGTAATGTGCCGAGCCAGATTCAAGGTTTTGACTTTTTAGGGAAGGTTATTGAATGGGCTGTGGCACGGCAGCTCCAGGAACACCTGAAACGCACCGGTTTCCTTGATCCCTCCCAGTCTGGTTTTCGCCTGGGTATGGTACGGAGACGGCATTGGTGGCCTTGGTTGACTATCTCCGTCTGGCATTGGACCAGGTTCGTCAGACCTTACTGGTCCTTCTAGACCTTTTGGCTGCATTCGACACAGTCGATCATGAGGTGTTGGTGACTCAGCTGCGGGACCGTGCTGGAATTGGTGGGATGGTCTTGGACTGGTTTAATTCGTTCCTGGCCGGGAGAACTCACCGGGTGGTCTTGGGGGAGTGTACGTCTTCCCCCCGAGACTTCACGTGTGGAGTCCTGCAGGGTGCCATTCTGTCCCACCTCTTGTCCAACATCTATATGCAGCCATTAGGGGAGATCGTGAGAGGGTTTCAGGGCATGCAGTGTCATCAGTATGCTGATGACACTCAGCTACCTTTAAAGCCCTTCACGGCCTGGGCTCTGCTTATCTGCGGGACCGCCTCACTACCCATATGCCCATGCAACCCTTGAGATCATCTGTGGGAGCCTTTTCGGAGGTTCCCTGGGTGAGGCGGGTGGCCACCGATGTTAGATCTTTATCAGTGGCCGCCCCTGTGCTGTGGAATTCGCTCCCGGAGGAGGCTCGGCTGGCTGCCACTCTCCTGCTGTTTTGGCGTATATGTAAGACCTCGTTGTTCTGTCAGGCTTTTGGCGAGGGGTAGGGGTGAGGTTTTTCCCCACATACTGTATTTTTAAATTGTTTTAAAATTTTATATTGTTTTAATGAATGTTGTTCACCGCCCCGGGCTGCCCTGTGGGCAGGAGGGGTGGGATATACATTTTAAATAAATAAATAAATCAATAAGGCCCTGTACGGTCTTGGACCTGGATACCTCAGGGACCGCCTCACCCTCCACGACTCAGGATGGACTCTTCTGTCTGCTGGGGGTACCCTCTTGGAGGTCCCCTGTGTAAAGCGGGGGGCTGCAATGGAGAGGGCTTTCTCGGTGGTTGGGCCCTGGTTGTGGAACTCCCTTCCAGAGGAAGCACAGCTGGCCCCAAGTCTAATGGCCTTCCGTTGGGCCTGTAAGACATGGCTGTTCTCCCAGGCCTTTGGAGATGGGGAGGGGACGGTGGATTGAATTTGTGTAGGCGGGTGTTTTAAAATTGTTTTAATGATGATATTGTGAATCTTTTATGTTTTAACAATTGTTTTATATTGTTGGAAGGGGCCACGAAATGCCGTGGGCATGGGGGGTGGCATACAAATATAATAAAATAAATAAAAATAAATAAATAAGGGCCTTTTGATGGGCTGCCTTAGGCATGCGGCCTGCGGCGCACACCTGTGGCTCTGCCAAGCAGCAGGCCTCTTATTTCCCTCCCCTGGCCCAAAAGGCCTGGGAAACCCCTGGCCCCGCACCTCTCTTCTCCCACAAGGAGTTTAGACTCATCCTGTTTCCAGTCAATTGAGCAAAACTTCAATAAGTGTGTCCATACACAGAGTGGGATCCAGGGAAGCAGGGGTCCCACAGGGAAGAGACAAGAGCAAGTGTTCCTTTCCACAGGGAAATACTGACCTTTGGGGAGCGCTTGAGAGTGTTCTTCGGTATTTCCTCAGTTTTTGGTAATTCTGTGCTTCCGCCCTTGTCAATATCGGCACCTGTGGGAGGGTTTTTTGGTCACTTTTTGACATTTTTAGAATCAATTTCTGACATATTTTGTAACGTCCCAGAATTTTTATGACAGTTCAACAGTACTTTTTACAGCAGTTTCTAGCACTTCCTTGTCACTTTTCCGTCTCCACAGCCCCCCGGGGCGGGGGGGGGGGGATGTACAGGGGCGCACATGGGACTTCAGGTTGGCCCTGTAGCAGCTCTGTTCAACTCGTGAAAAAGAATTGCAAATGGCAAAAACAGCAGAATAGCCGGTAAAGTTCTGCATTGGGTGAATTACCTCTTTCAGACTGGAAACGGCATTCACCACAATTTGTCATTTTAGGTCCTGTGTGAAATGGTAGAATGGATCCCTAGCAATACAGCTGGGGTGATATAAAGCTTTTAAGTGGAAAAGTCACCTATCAAAATCTTCATATGGTTAAGATTGTAGAAATGTCTCCTTTGTGATTTGTTTCTGGAGCAGGTCCTCTGCATTTCTGATTGGAGCTGAATAGAAATTCCTTCCCGGATTCGATTTTTGACAGATTCAGCTGTTTAGATCCATCGGACAAAATGCGAACCGGAATACAGAACTGATTTTCTTTTTGCTGTAACAATTGGAATTATTTCACCTACTAGTATACATGCTCAAAATGGTGGCAGTTGTACGGAGCAGGCTCAAAATGGCAGCACAAGGTAGAACACCGCCATTTTGTACATTGACATTATGACTGCCAACTTTTTGCACACATGCACAGTAGGAGGTGAAATAATGCCTTCAGAATTTTGATCGGAATTCGATTGCAAATGGAATTCTGAATGATGTTTTGAAAATGCAGAAAAAATCCACGAAGACAGTATACATGGTTTACTTGACACATTGGGCATGTGTTGGGGGATCCCATCCTGGATCAATACTGGCCCTCCCCAAATTGGGGTTCGCTGTCATGGAGACTTTGTGGGCCTGTATTGTACACCAGAACTTCACACTCTAATTGCCATTTCAATTTTATTCATGGCTCTCATGGGACCTCCTAGTGCTTGGGATCTGGCCATCACTCAATCTGCACTGGCCTGGATCTGGCCCTGCTGATACAGGGATGGTTCCATTTTTATAAGAAGCAGGTTTCAAGCAAGGCCTCATTTTGTGAATTATGCACCTCCCACATTCCCTCTATTTTCATCTCCCTTGACTCCTGTTGCCTTGGCCTACAGGTGATCTGGGTTTCATCGCAAGACCTCTTTCTTCAGTCACTACTCTTTGCCTTAACCACCAATCTCCTGCTACTTCCTAGGACCATCACCAGGGTGTCAAACACAGGAAATGGGGGCGTGGTTCAGTCCAGATCTAAGTTACCAATCTCTTGATCTTGCCCAGTTGACTCAAAAGGCCCTCTCTTCCCCACAGCCCCCCAATAGTGACGTCTGTCCACTGCCAATGATTAAAACGAAATATTTTGGGGTTGCCCAGTGCCCTAAGAGTTAAGGGCAGCTCTCTTTTCAGTTACATTTATTTTACTGCCTGGTAGAAATGCTGTCTAGATGCTGGACCCATTGAACCAGAAACATGGGGAGAGGCTTTCAATGTTTTAAATCTATTGATCCCAGTTTCCTTTTATCTTTCTGGTACTTTGTGCTTGTTAAGCAAGTTGAAGCTAGTAAAGCTTTGGTCTGGTGTGGTTGTTTATACCTACATGTGATGGACAGCATTTAATTTCAAAGCCATAGTATTTCTGTAATGGTGTCACCTTTATCTTAAGTTGCTAAAACACATGACCCACTAACTTCAATAACTCTCCCAACACTTGTATCAGTAATGCAAGTTTTGTAGCTAGCCTTGTCTAAGAGATTAATTTTTTTACAAATATTATGTACTTTAAATCAGCCGGTCTCCACCAGAAAATGGACTCGTCTAATGCCTGGCACGATGACATTTTTATTAATTACTTTGTCGGGAAAATTGCTCATATTCTTTGCGACTTGGGGGCTGCCATTTCAAGTGCAGAGTCCGAGCTGGGGGTTGTGGAAGCTCAGTCTAGTCCTGTTAATTAGGATCGGCTTCAATTGGTGTTGCCCACTGATGCGAAGGAGGTGCTTGGGGTAATGAGGGCAACCAGTTGCAAATTAGATCCTTGCCTATCCTGGCTGCTGAAAGCCTAGGGGTGTGTGTGTCATTTTTGTTATTACAATAACGATAACGAAAATTGTCATTTTCATTTTTATCGCAATACTGAAAATGACAACCAAGAATACCGATAATGGTATCGATACTGATGCCGATAATGGTATTAATACCGCTACCAAAAATGATAACAAAAATGATAACAAGGACCAAAAACGACAATGTCGTTATCATTGTCGCTATTATTAGTGCTGTGGCAGTTGTGTTTTGGAAGGAAAATGTAGAGAGGGGAGGAGGGAGCAGACATTTTGGAGTCTAACTCTTGAACTGTGCCTGATCAACTCTTGAACTGTGCCTAACTCTTGAACTGTGCCTGCGAGCAGCTCAGCAGTATCTGATGGATGTATCGCTGGCCAATGAGCAGCGCAAGCAGGCCCCAGCAGTCTCATGGGACTCTGTGATTGCTCAATGCCTGCTGCCTCCCACAACCAATCAGGGGGCCAGGTTTATAATGGGAGGGCCAGGTTTTTTTCTCGGTTGTGTGAGA